>JAKZGU010000035.1:0-330548 GCA_022837005.1 Calonectria pteridis
TCTAAATAAAATAAAATAAAAAATAAAAAGATCTATATATACTTAATAGCTAGGTATATATACTATTAAATAAAAAAAAAATATAAAATAAAGTATTTTACTATATTTAATATATCTAAATACTATAAATAAAATTACTTATTCTTTTATTAATTATTTATTTTTTTATTATATATTTATCTTTATTTATATACTTTATATTTTTCTTTTAGTAATATTATAGTAAAATTACTAAATAACTTTATAATTATAAGATTATCCTTTTACCAAGTAATATTATAGTAACCAGGTAGTAATGTTCTCGTGGTAGCGTAGGAATGTGGCTATAATTTTCCTGACTTGAGGGCGTAATGTTATGGTAATATTACCAAGATATTACCAGGGCCATATAGGGTAACTTCCACGTGACCTATTCTGGCAGTGACTCCCTCTTTTTCGTAACAAGCTGTTACGGATCTAAATGAGTGTATGAGGTATGTTGTATTAAGGATCTATAGCAGCTAGAGCTGCCTTTTATAGGTAGTTACAGCCCCTGTCAGGGGCTGCTACTAGTAGCCCACAGCGGCCCACAGCGGCCCACAGCGGCAGCCCTAGCGGCTGCCCTAGCGGCTACAGCTGGTATAGCTACTAGCTACCACAGGATGTATAACAATAGCCTTAATAATTAAATAACAATTAATATAATAATTATATATTATTTATTACTATTATATATATTATTTTTAATAATTAAATAAATAATAAAGCCTATATTAAATCTAAGATTTATTATTATAATTATATTTATATTAATAAAATAATTAAAAGATTATTTTATATAAATTTATTATACCTATATAAAATAATATAATAAAATATAAAATAACTTAATATTTTTTTTAAATTCCCTATTAATATAATATATAAAAATATAAAAGGATTTTTTTTAATTAGAAATTATAAAAAATTAATATTATATTTACTATTATATATAGAAATAGATAATAAAATAAGGAAAGCACTATCTAGCAATAAGGTTATATAGAAATTGAGTTATTTTGTTATTTTGTTTAGCGCTACCGATCATGCCCTTACTAGTGAAAGCGCCAATACATCTCAGGCGTGCACGGCAGATTCCAATCTTTTAGATTGATCGTCTAGTTTAGTAAACAACGTTATCGCATTTTGGCATTTCATAGCTGGCAGCTCGGAATCCCACTTCCCAACGCCAAGTCTTGGTACAACGACATGAAGATGTAATTAGCGCCCATCATCAGGAGCCATGTTTCGTATCATCAATATGCACGCATTAGCTTGGGGAAGCTTCGTTTTGAAAATCAGCCTTGGATCCATGTTCCAATATTTTCTGCACTGGGGCGAGGGGAAAGTAGTTCTACGTGAAGCCCAACACTAGAACGATTTAGTGGAGGCATACATGTGCGAATTAAGCGTATATTCATCTTAATAGCACATACATAAAACCTTATCTCCCTTGTCCAGATCCCGTCTCCATATCCGTTGGCACCTTTTCCTATTCTGGATTCCTCTCATGTTAGCATCCTTGCTACCCTTGCCTGGTCATAACAAAGGCCCTTCAGCATAAAACCTGCCAAAAGTCTGCCTGAGCTGCCTCAACTGCAGCTGCTGCAGTACACCTTGCAGAGAGCACAAATCTGCGCACTGCTGTAGCTCGTAATATCGACGCAGTTTGAACCAGCTGCCGAGCTAAGCGCAGTTCCGCCGTTTTCACCGTAGGTAAAGCTGTAGCTCGTCTCATAGTAAGCGGATCTGTTGACACCAATGGTGATCCATCCAAGAAGACCATCGGAAAGGTCATCACCAAGGTAAACGTAGTTGAAGAAAGGATCAGAATCGCTACCGGCAGTTTCAACGGCCACGACCTCATCGTTGGCGTTGAGGGTTTGCGAAATGTTGTTTGTGTTGTAAGGGTATGTTGCTTCAACCGCATCAACAAGATCCTGATCCCAGAAAAGCTGGCCAATGTGCGCAACATATACCGAGGTCAGGGTGTTTTTGGGCAGGAGGGTAGCATTAAGCCAAGCTACCTATTCAACTATTAATTTCCTGCCCAAAACAAGGGCTGGGTCGCATTCTTACCTGGTGGTGATGGTTGGTACGTCCACTGTAGTGCCAGGGAAAATGGTTTTGAAGTGAACGACGCCATCGCTGTCAGTTTTCTGGATGCCGCGCAGGAATGTCGCATTGATGTTGGCAGCGTCATTTGCGTTTCCGTTGTCGTTTCCAACCACGCCCGAGTAGACACCAGTGGAATTGCAGCCCCACAAGTCCCAGTACAGATCGGTGATCGGCTCGCAGGTATCAACATCGATAAATTGCCCCTCAACGATCACCGGAACACCGGCCTGGCCCTCTCGCAGGTTCTCACGAACAATCTCTCCGGGGACGTAGTAGGGTCCTACCTCGCCCTCGGGGTTGAGAATGCAAGTGTGCGAGGTACCAAAAATATCTTCATCAGATGAACTAGCAGTGACACCTGTGCGGGAGTCGGTCAAATTGTGGCCGGTTCCAGTTGGGCTGGAACGCTTTCTTTTGCCGTGTAAATCGCTGGCGCGGGCACGGCGAACAACAGCACGCTCTTGGAGATCACGGAACGACCGTTTCTCCGAGCAAGTTTGTAACCCTCTTCGTGCAGCGGCTTGGTGCTCACGACGGGCAAGGCGAACATGGTCAGGCTCGGGGGCATGGTTTTCACCTGGGTGAGCCAGAGTGAAAGCACTCAAGGCTACTAAGAGAGCTGGAGTGATACGCATGTTGATTGTTTGAGCCAGTTGGTGTCAATGGCTCTGGACCGATGGTACAGTTGTAGAACAATCGAATGATTGTTGGTTTAGGATGATGAACTGGAAATCATATGAAAACGATACTCATGTTTAAATACTTTGGCACGCTTGCATTGAAGCTACGTTTCTCATGTAGCTGAAGTGTAAAGATCGCAGATTCCTCCGCAACACAACGCAACATAAAACTCCGGAACGCGTTGATCGCAAAGTAGCCTAATTCATTCCTCAACTAAAGAGGTAAGCCCTTTACCAATATGGCACAGCTGTACCTTTTCATTCTCCGATACTCCGGCAACTTGATTAAACATAGTCGGCATCCAGCCGGAGAATACAACGACGCACAAAACTCGTATTCACCGCTCACCAGCCACTCATGACCAGGCAATTTTTGAATGACTGTCGGTTTGTAAAAATTACGACGCAACACGAGCCGCGTCATCCATCCAGATGCGCGTATTAATTTCCGACCATGGTGTTGTTTGCCGAAGAATAGATTAGGCAACAATCTAATAATGACTAATAACTAAGCTTGATTCTCATTGCGGAGAGTCTGGGCCCTTGTACCCTGTCTGGAAATAGTATTTCTTGCTGGCTGGCTACGCGTGGATACTACCTCATCCACCTCCTTCATGGAAGTCGTAGAACTTTCGAAATAGACTATAGGCTCCATCATAAGTCCTCAATGGCACAAGACTTTTGGCCCTCTGCGCCAAAAGAAGTACAGTTCCATCATCTATGCCTAAAATGGTTTCTAGTATATATCATTTGCTTTCCATTAAACCAATTCCAATTATTGCTCCAGCGAACGCCGGTTATGCAAATAACCCTCCTCAATATCCTAACCCTGCGTGCTCAGAAATGTGCTCGAAGTGGCATATTCGTCGTCAATGATCGGTTCATGGCTATTTCTTGCGTCTTTGCTATCAGAACTGACATCTCCAACATACTCCCAACGACTTCACCCGAAAAGTGTTGGGTGCTCCGGATCAACCATGCTCAGTGGCCCAAGCATCTCCCTGCTTGTGGTCGTGGGGACATCATCTCGGCATCCCCTCCATGTACCCCTTCCCACTGACTCGTGCACAAGTCGATTTTGTTGGAGTACGTGATTAGTCGACCATTCAATGCGCTTGTATAGCAACAAAGCCATCTTTTCAGACTGCATCTCGCTGATGTGGACTTGACGTCGCCGCCGGCAACAATTGAAATTGACCCGGAAATCAATATATAAGGATAAAACAATGATGTTGAGTCCCAAAATGTAAGTAAATAGCAAATCAAAAAGTGAAAACGAGCCTACTCTGCTTGATAGAATTTTCTGTGTTGAGAAGTACAATGAGTTAGCACAACAGATCGGTGACATAAAGCGACAATGGCGCAAATGAATTCAGAGAAGTGCCAATGATAGATTGCGCTGATTAGAGGTGGCTTTTAGTAAGTTCGTACCTGCCTCGCACACATTTGCTTTTGAGATTTGTCGGACGGCCTGAGCACCCTAGGGGCATCATGGCGGGCGATCAAGATGCTGCGATCCTCACTGTCAATCAAGGATCAGCGGCGCCCCCAAAAGATTGTTTTATAACACAAAATGAGAATTGTGTCCCGCTTTCGGAACTGATTGCTGATTTAACGGCTCGTTATGCATCAGTTACTTGTGATGTGTGATTCCGCAAGACAACACATTCGGTCTTCTATGCAGAACCACATGAGTTCGAGAAAATCATGAATTAAGGAAGCCTCCGATACAAAATAATCCTAGGTCTATAAAGCCTTATGAGTTTATGGTATTTATTCTCAATTGGTAATTTACAAAGGCCTTTTATCAATCCCTCGCTATGAGATTTGCATATTGCGATGAGAATGCAGACTGTAGCTATTTTTAGCATAAGCTTTTTTAAATGCCCCCCTGAGCTAGGGAAGCCACGTTAAGCCAGCAATACGGGATCTCAGATAGCAACGACTAATACGCTAGTTATATTAGCCTGTCCAGCTCCTCTGACTCTCCTGCTTCTAGGGTAGGTAGTTTACGCACTAGAGTAGGTGGGCAAGTATGCGGAAACATTTGGTACGAGTCCTAACGCACACATTGATGCTCGGACTCTATAATGAGCTCGCCAAACTCATGAACTCTAAACCGACCTCTGTGACATGCGAAAGGTTACATCACCGTTTCTCAGGCCAGTGTGACATAGTGCTAGCCCAAAATCAATCTCCTCACGAACAAATGAAGCAGAAGACCAAAAAAAAAAAAAAAAAAAAAAGGAAAGAGCTGTTCTCCTGCGACAATCTAGCCTATTGTAGTAATAGCTGAACTGTTCGCTACTAAATCGCGCGGCAGCATTTTCAGGGAAATTAAGCCGAAACCGGGGTCTAGATTCATGGTGATGTGGATTTTCTTCGCCTGGGGTATTCAACAAACCACTCGTACAGAGCACCAACTTTGCTATAACCTACGTATCAATTGACTCTTTTCAGCCACGATTTTCATGACTGGTAGCGATGTCTCCATTGTATGAGATGAAGTCACGTTCAAATTGTATCCTTTTGACTGTCGGATAGCTGCATTTAGGTACCAAGCAAAGTATTGCACCAGCCACACAACATACCATTTGGAATATAGTAATTTTAAATGAAATTATATAATAAGATCGGCTTTAATGGCTGCTTGAATCATTTACAGCTACGTTGCATTTCTTGATAGCTTCTTTTGCTAAAGTGAATGTGGCGAGGTACGTGGGTGCAGCTATCCGACAGCCAAAGAGATAAGCGGCAAGCAGGGGTTTGTTTCGTTCCGAGAACTCAGCCCAAGTACGATCTCAAAAGAGCAACAAAAACTGATCTCATTATCTCGTCATGCAGCCTGAAAAAAAAAATCACGAGGAAGAAACCTAACCCACATTGTCCGCCATTCCTCGGCAATGTTATAGCGCGTCTCAAATCCGACCGAGCCGTTGTGCTAATGCGACGCGCGTCGGGAAGTGAAACGGCGAACTGAACGGTTATGGCCACTTACTCCGCAGACGTGGTATGTCATTCGGCTACGGGGTGGGCCAATTGAGCACAGTTGCATTTATCTTGGGTCCCACTGACGAGCAATTTCCTCAGTTCTGGCAGTGCCGATCGGAGCTTTTTAACTTCTCTGTCCCTCCTTAGGTCGTTGTTAGTTCATCGTGCGCACCCGGTACCCGACAGTTGAGCCCAAGTCTTATACCTCATTTCCGACAAGCTTCAAATCTACGCTAACCCGCATTTCCCCAGCTTACGCTAACCAAGCTCATAATCTGGGGTGGAACGGTCGAGCGGTCGATCGCATATAAGTAGACGAGACGAGACCTGGACGGTTTTCGATCCCCATCGCAACATTTTCCCACTGCGACAAGATACCATTGATACCCCGCGGCGACTGGATCCCCGACTCTTCATCCGCAACCATGGCCAACTCCAAACCAACCATTGTTTTTGCCCCCGGTGCTTGGCACACTGCCGACTGCTTCTCTCTTGTACAAGAGGCGCTCGGTTCTCAAGGATGGTCAACCGAGGGCGTCTCATACCCCTCAGTCGGCGCTGAACCCCCTACTAAGGGCCTAGCCGACGACGCTAAGACGTTGCGGGATGCGCTCGAGCGTCTGTGCGACCAAGGGGAGCAGATTGTTCTCGTTGTGCATTCTTACGGCGGCCTTGTGGGCTCAACTGCCGTTGAAGGTTTGGGCTACCAGCAGCGTCTCAGTCGCGGGCAACCGGGCGGCATCATCATGTTCGTTTACCTAGCGGCCTTTGTCATTCCACCGGGCAAAAGCATTCTTGATATGCTAGGCGGGCAATTCTTGCCGTGGATGAATGTCCAGGTGTGTTCAAACTTCTGTTTCTCCATTAAAACGTGCACAGTGACTGATATAAGTGACTCAGGGCAACTACGTATATGCAGAAAACCCAGAGACCATTTTCTACCATGATATGGACTCCGCAGCACAAGAAAAGGCCATATCCGAGCTCAAGCATCAATCCGCTGCCATCTTCACAGATTCAGCAAGGTATGAGCCTTGGAATGACATGGAGTGCATGTACTTCTATTGCGATGACGACAAGGCCTTGCCTCTGCCTGTTCAGTCCCGAATGGCAGGTTCTTTAGGGCCAAATGCAATCAGCTATCACACCAAGGCATCGCACTCTCCCTTCTTGTCGCAGATTGAAGACGTTGTCAAGGGTGTTGAGTACGCTGCAAAGGTGGGCCAAGAGAGGGCAAGGGCAGGTGTCAAGTTGTAATGGGATATGCCGATATGATTATGGAATGAAGTGCGATATCGATGGTCTTTTATTGTTCAATTATTAATTCAGTTTTCCAAGTGCTGAGTGACGGGAAATTCTAAATGATATTGGACTAATTCGCATGAATCAATTGCTGACATGATGCGGCTTGAGCTATTCTTATTTCCAAGGTATCAATTCAAGAACCCTTCAATGCCATTTTGACTTCGTGTTTTACTCTTCCAGCTTTGTGTACTGTGTGCTCAGCAGCTTGTCTATTTTATCCCATTGCCGCTTTCGCAAGTTTCCAGACAACCAATAATTCCCTTCTTTATCTCTATCGATCCAAAACATATTTGGCCAACGATAATCTTCCCAGAAATTCATGAAAAACGGTGTACCAGGTTTCGAAGGGGACTTCAATCTTGAGGCTCCGGTGTCAATTAGTGCAGGCGAAAAGTCGACCTCTAGCATCTTGAATTTGGAAATATTGGAGATCATGACGCTATCAGCACCTCTTTCAGCAAAGGCAGCATGCAACCCGCCGTATCGAGAGCTGCCATACAAGGCCGCCAACGCCTCGGCCTGTTTTCTTGTCCCAAGTTCGATAATTGACCGGCGAATTTGTAGGGCTGTGACACCCAACCGATTTTTTAGAAGTCCATCTTTGGAAAGGAATGTAGTAATCATGCCGTTACAATTGGACAAATAATTTGAATCGGCTGGTATGAGATCTTCTGATAGAAGCCCCCGCCAAGACTGCACATTATTCATCACCATCGAATTTCCACGGTTTGGAAATGCCACGGTCGCAAGCACCCGGATCCACCAAGCACAAAAGAGATCTCCGGTGCTTACAAACGTAGGAGAACCTGGTGGCGCATTACTGATATCTTCCAGCGCCGTGTGCTTTAGTTTGGATACATATGTCGAAGGGATGCAAACCAGACGTTTCTGTGTGCCGAACAGATGCGCGAGGATGTTTCTGAGTACGAGGTTCTTGAGAATTCCAACAATCGACAGATACTTGTCCATGAGCTTGTGGGTTTCTGTTGCGTGCTGGCCAAAATCAGCAAGAGGATCTTGATCAATCCAACATAATTTTGGGATATCCTGCTCTCTTTCCCACAATACTGCTGCCCAGCCATCTAGAAGTGTTCTTAAGCTTGCTCCATCAAAACAAGTATGGGGAAACGACAGTGAAATACAAGTTGCGTCCTTGAAAGATTCGATATGAAGGCCCAGTTGAGGGATATCGTTGTTCAGATATCCCCCAATGGTTGAGGGGATGCCGGGAGTGTATATGAGCTCCCTAAAACCATCAAGATCCATCAACACGAAAGGAACGGGCTTGGGTGCTGATCGAGGCAATTGTGATGCTATGGGGTGTTCGGACATGGCCATATTGTGAGTCCGATGGAAAAAGGAAAGGGCGGGGCTTTTGGAGCTGAACTCGACAGGGAAATAGTATTCCAATTTGCCAGTTTTTCTCTATCAGAAATATGTTAGAGAATATTTTGCTTTGTTCCGTCGAATAGCCTCACATTGCAGCGCAGTCGCGCACTTAGCTTTTGCCATCCATCCATCTGGATGAGAGTTTCAAGACTTTCTCGGAGTTTCATAGGATCTAGAACGCCATGGAACACGAAAAAGGCATTCATTATGAGGGTTCTATAATACCATGCATCGCTAAATCGGTGTAAATTCGCTGTGTTGCTTGGTTGCAACACGACATTTTCTCCTTGTTTTGGCAGCATGGCAAAATATGTGATGAAAACATGTGATTTTCGCTTTTCATATGACTTTGTATGGAGAAGATCGTATACTTTTATAAAAATACGTGAATGATCTATCCACACCCATTCCCATTCCTAGTTCATGTTTGGAACCAGAGGCACTGTTTGAGAAAATCGGTCCTATTGTCAGCCGCCCTGTTCAATAGAAAGCTCTAGTTATTGCATCTGCTTAGAAGTTCTTTTGCGAATAGCCGAAAAGTGTACGAATGTGGAGTGAAACATCCGACCACTTGAATTTCTTCATCCTTGGAATGGGGCTGAGATGAAACATCGCGCTCACATTGCGTCATTTTGTCTTTGACATGGGAGACCTCAACAATGAAAACAAAGAGTCAAACAACCGAATAGGCGGTTTTTTTTTTCAATGCCCTCCTTATCTGAAAGAGCGTTGTCATGTTCCTCCCCGTGACGAAACATGCATATTCGTTGGCAATCCTCCTGCAGTCATGCGCAAGACATTGAGATTGGAAAATATCCGGTTCATTTCGCGGCAATTAAAAGTGGCTTATAATAAATTAATTATCGAATCGATGCTAGTTACGATCGCTACCACTACCAACAGCCAATAGCTAATACTTCGAGTGAAACGTCCATTCGTCTTGCAACCCCTTGTAATCAGCGAGCTACCTATAGCTCAACAAATCAGCGAATATTAGTGTCTGCAGCTTTCTGCGTCAAGTTCCAAGACATTACGGCAAATTGTTCCAGTATATTGTGTTGGGGTCGGCAAAATTCGGTGATGCCGGAGAGAAATGTCCGCGGCCCGCAGGTAAGTCCGAACCATGTCTTCTTCCAAACCGACTAAGTGACTTTCGCCTTTTGTTTCAAGCATCTACTGCATTTTTATATTGGGGATTCTACAGTGATCTCAAGATGTACCAACTATCCATTCGGTATGGCGCCCAAGCCTTCATAGAACGCGACATGCAACCGGAATGTACCAGGGGAGGAGAAACATTTTAAAGAATCTTCTAGGCTTCCGATTACTTTTCATTCTCTATTGAATAGGCCAATGTCATCCGTTTCTACCCCGGCGATTACCCGGTCTTTTGCGTGCCCTCTGTACAATCTTCACCACTGTTCCTCGACTCCGGGTTTATTCTTTCATCGACTCTACCACGAAGTTCAATCCATTCCCGCCACTGATCCACCTGCTTCTTCAGTACACCATGTCCAAACTAAATCCCAGCTCTTCATTCAAGGAGTTCTCAACTACACAGTTGCAATAACGCACAACAAACCTCAGCTGAGGCCCAATTATTGGCATATTTGATGGCTGCCTTGTTGAGAGGGATAGCGGCGCTAAAAAGGAATCGTTGGAATGGAATCTTGGCTGTGTTTGTGATTTTGTTCGGATTGCATGGGCTGGAGTAGGCTGGCCGCCTTTTTATTGTCGCATTGGAGGAAATATTTCCTTTTCAAAGTTTTCATCTTGCGAGAGCAATCGTACCACGCGATTGAAAATTCTATTTGTTCCACGGGTGACCGTGTCAAGCTGTTCCTGTTCTCAAAGGAACTCAAAAAATTGATCTCAATTAATCCAGTCCGCGCAATTGCACTCATAGCTGTTGTTCAGTCCGCCATGAATGACGGCCACCCACGTCACAAGCACGTAGCCGGCGGAGGAGGTGGATGAGTAGCCATTCAAACGTTTACATGCATTCACTTTCTGCTAGTGCTGCAGATCCTATAGTGTAGCGATCAAAAACACAGGTGTGACACTCAAGACCCAATGAACCTTTTTTTCTTTGACCCAGAACCTGGCGTTTGATTGGCATCATTTGCGCTGTTGAGTTCGACTTAGTTACGCCTGAGGTATATATTATAGTTGATCGATTTTCGTCAGTGAAATTCTTCTTCATTACGTTTACCGTGCGTGCGGCTTAAAAATCTCCGCCTGGTCCAGATGTATTCTGCACCCACGTCATCAATCTTAGAAGGGCATTTTCACAGCTAAACTATATTCAATTTATTATCTACAAATCTCAACAAGTACTTGATAGCCATTGTAGATTTTAATGTCTGCAATTTACTATATGTGCTTTGAATTTTTGTGTACTGATAGCATGAAAAGAAAATGGTGCCTCTGTATAATGGTTAGGGTTATGGCTAGGGTTATATGTGAGGACGAGGCGGAATTTTCTCAAGCCCACTGTACTCTCATTTGTACGGGCCAAATTCAATATGGTCATTAACGAATATAACCCAGCAGCAAATGTGAGTTTCCTGCAATCCCCAAGGCAGTCCTTGAAACCCATTGGCGAGCTCTTTTCAGCTTTGCTGATACGTCGCACATGGAAAGACTGCAGATGCCAACCTCGCCCCAACCAAGTGGAGTTTGGGTGGCGACAAGCGCCACTCATGCATAGGCGGCATTGGTCGGGCACGGCACAATAGCGACCGAGACGGTACGAACGGCAAATTGCCCTAAAAAGGATGGTCGTAATGCACACGGCACACAGAAATGAACCCTCCGAGGGTCTCAGCTGTGTCTGGGCAGCCTAGAGGTCGCCACCCCGCACCATGCGGCGAGTATAGACGATCGCCCATAAGCCCAGGTGGATACTAATAGCACAAGAGCATGATACAACATATAGACTGCCTTCCAAATGCGGCTCCTCTTGCAGCATGTGTGGCCTGACTAAGCTGCATGCGCTTGTCTAGACCAAGACGCCATGCTTGGCGGACTTCTAGAAAGGCAAGCGACCATGTTCGGTCTCTACGATAAATAACTAGTCCGTGCAAACCAACACTCCAAGTTCACAATCTATCTTTCGAACTATCAGTAAATTTGCTCATAGCCAACTTACCCCATTTGCATCCTTCATTATGGTCGTCGTTGCCGTTGCTGGAGGAAGTGGCGATGTCGGCAGCAGTATCGTAGATGCTCTCGTGAAGTCAGGCAACCACCAAGTTTTTATCTTATCCCGGACGGTAAGCTGGCTGTTCCATTGCACCATGGTTCAGAACTGACACAATACAGACTGCTCCAGATGTAGATGGCAAGCCGGAGCGTTTAGCTGTTGACTACACCAATGTTGACCAGATCAAGTCTGTTCTGCAAGAGCACAAGATTGAAGTTGTCGTTGCAGCCCTGCTTCTGGCCAACGATGAAGTAACCCAGTCACAAATTTCCTTGATCCGTGCCGCGGCTCGGTCAGGAACCGTCAAGAAGTTTATCCCCACCGAATATCACCTCGACTATAATGTCCCCGTTGAGTAAGACCTCCATCCAAAACGATCCAAGAGTGTTGCCGACCCATTTCGTGCAGTGGTGTAACAATTCACTTTGCCCCATACCAAATTCAGTGCGAGGAGGAGCTTCAGCGCCACCCTGAACTGACTTACACTTTGATTCGAAACGGTCTCTTCCTTGACTACATGGCAATGCCGTATCACCCGAAGCCAACGACCCTGAAGCCCTATTGGATGTTCATTGACCTGGCGCATGAGGTCGCCGTCATGCCTGGAGACGGGACAAAGACGGTTGTATTCTCGCACACCACAGACACGGCTGCCTTTATCGACCGATTGATCGGTCTACCAGCTGACCAGTGGCCTCGCCATTCTCTTGTACAAAGCAACAGGATCCAAGTCAAGGATCTTCTAGACATTGTCAAGAAAGTTTCGGGTAAGCATTCATACAATATGTCACCTCACCAGGCCCTTTCTCACTGTAAAAAGGACGAGACTTCAAGGTCACATGGGAATCGCCCGAGGCCATTCGCAGGGGTGAAATCACCATGTTGCCTTCCAACAAGCCTGTCTTTGAGCAGCCATTCTTTGGTGACATTTACAGAGCAATCGAAAAGGAGGTTCTGCTTACCGTCTTAAGTAATGGCTATGAGCTCCCTGGCAAGAACTTGGCTGAGATCTTCACTGATGTCAAGACGACCAACATTGAAGACTTCTTGAGGGAGGCTTGGAAGATTAAGGAGGCTCAATCTGCTTGAATGGAATGTATTCAGTGATGTTGGTATATGACTGGCGGATCCTAGATGATACTCCTGGGTATCCTCCAGCTGATTTCTCAAAAAAAGAAATCTTCTCGGCGACGACGGTAAATTTTGCCAGATAGGCTATGATAAGGTCTATGACATTAGGCTCTGGATACATCCTTTTTACCATCACCTGGGTGAGACGAGATGAACAAATGAATTCAGAAAAGACCCAGAGCACTGCAATCGGTACAAATAAAAACATGAGGTACATCATCATGCACTGGCAGTAAAGCCCAACCAGAGTTTTCTTTCGAAATCGATACGCCTGAGGAAGCAAGGTGTCCAGGCTTGTCGCAGAGCCCTGGAATATTCCAAAGCAAGTAGTCGTTGCCGACATCCTGGTCACTGTCATCAGGGTTAGTGTGGGACGGCAAAGCAGACACCAATGACTGACAAGAAACAGCCCCCAACTCAGCCCTACCAAGTTTTCCAGCGGTAGCTACGCTAGCCACATCAATCGAGTACTAGAAGAAGAAGGCCACAATGAGCGGTGCAGCGTAAGAGACTGTTACTTTGACCTCGTGCTGCCATGAAACCGGATGGTCTCCTGCTTAGTGCTCAGCGATTGCAATATTCGGTGGTCGACACTTGATAGTCGACCCAAACGTGGCATGACCAATGAATATTCTTCGCGGCGTCATATAGGGAAAAAAAATAAAATAAAAGACGCAAACTGGAGAATATTTGGACAGTGAAACTTCCACTATGGTGTGGTTTTCAAGCCTGGCATTTGTCAACGTGACCAGCTCCGATCCAGGTTGCAGCGAAGGTGAGATGCAGAGAGCGGGCCCAGCCAAGTTTGTCGGGGAAGCACCCATGGGCTATGCATCTGTGCTGGGCTCGTATGAATCCTTAGGTCGCCTCTCGCCTGCCTTTAGGCTGAAGAGTGCATTAAATGGATAAACCCGAAATGGTGTGTCAAAGTTTATGTACTTCCAAAGTTCCGACAGTGTCTGCCTCAATTTGTGCACCAAATCTGCTTATTAGACTTTAGTTTAAAAGGGTATCTTTAAGTTAACTGAGTTATTCTTGCGATTCCAACTCAAATTACCTGTCAATATATAAACACTATTCCTTGCCGCATAGGAGTAAGAACCATTCCACTTCGACATCAGTCACCCATCATGGATACCTCTACCAACAGGCCCTTTTGGTACGCGCTGCCTCAAGAAATTCGCCCGCTCATCCTGCAGTACATTATCCCTAAATATGGCTGTATCGAAACGACTGTGGACCGTGGCTTCCAGAGAGCATCTTTATTGGCCTCAGTGTCAAGAGAGTGGCAGTGCTTCTTCGAAAAGGAAACATTTCGGCGCATAGCTCTTCTCTCACCAGATCTCATCACATTCGCAACCATCTTTAAAGGGAAGAACGTTGTTAGATTGAATTATCTAAAGAATGTGTTTTTGCAGATCAAGCTCTCAGAATATGGCGATGATACGTTCTGCAAGCCAGAGAGCGCATCGGACATCGTTCAGTCAGTTACTTCATTTGGCTTTTGGGACATGCTACTGACACCTTGGGTAACAGGAACAATCACATCTTTACCCATGATATAGCAATCTTGCTCGATGCGCTATCATCTTGGCAGGGTATACATGGAGGCCTTACGCTGGAGATCAACGCAAACTCACCCAGCGACCAGAAATATCACTTGGAGGAGGTACAAGTCCGCGATGATTACCCACTCCGGTTTGAAGAGGATTTGGAGCAATATCCAGATTTTTTCGAATACTATGAAAGAATAACAGGAGAAAGCGAAGAATCCTCCATACAGGAACCTAGTGAAGAAGTTCGTCATGGGATGACCCAACGGCTCTTTGGAACGCCACTCGAGCTTCTGCCGTGGTCAAGGGAACGAAGCCGCTTGAAAAGTACAATTCGCCATCTCCCAAGTGTTCCAATAGTCAAGGGACTTGTTCTGCGCCGAAGATTCTTCAGGGGGGTTGGAATCACGTCACTAGCAACCCTCATTCGTGAAAGCTTTGTGGGGCTACAAAAGTTTCGCCTCGGGAGATACATGGGAAATGCGGCACGTACAAGTGATGTCGAGACTGCTTTCTGGAACGGTATGTTAAACCAGCGGGTTAATTATCAGATGAAAATATAATAACTGCTAACTAATCCTAGATTTCCAAACACACTTGATACCTGCTCTACCTGCCAGAACCGAGCAATTATCCCTTCCGCTAAGCCGAAGATTGGATTCCGAGGAAACTTTGAATATGGCCCGTATTCTTGGGCCAGTTTCGGATTCTATGGCAACTTCATGCCATCAGTTTACCGAGCTCTTCCTTCCTGATTACATGAACTGTCGGAGATTTTTTAAAGAACTTGCCAAAGGTGCGAGACGTAGCGACTCTAAGCTTCAACACCTCTGCGTCAATGCGAAAGAGTTAATGTCGTATTCGTCTCAACGCTGGGTCACAGCTTTCCTGACTCTCGTTGGTCGCGCAGCAAAAATGTTACCTCGGTTGCGGATTTTAGAGGTATGGAATGCCGGTTACGAGTATAGATGCTTGTTCCGCTATTCCCTGAATGGTTCTCGAGCTTCAATACTCTGGCGAAGCTTTAAAGGAGAGCATTTTTTAGCGTCTGAAGTAATTGAAGTTTGGAAAGGGGTCTCGTCAAGCCGTGCACTTGTTGTGGAGATAATCCCCTTCCCCAGTGTGGGTGGAAATGGGTCGAACGTTAGTATTCTCCCATGCTTAGCTCTTCGACGGCTAGCTTATGACCCAATTGACGAAGCGGAGAGAGATGCTGATATGATTATATAATTGAGATCAATTTTTGGAGTTCCTTTAGGAATGGAAACAGCTCAATACGATTGCTCATAGAACAGATAGACTAAAAAGTGTATCGGTGTGACTGCCCTCGCACCAAACTATCGACTACACATGATCATATAATTAAAATCCTTAGTTGATAGTTTGGTGCGAGGGCAATCGCACCGATGGACCAAAAAGTCTATGTGTTCACAGCTCACCCTGTTGAACTGTTCCTCTTCAAAGGAACTAAAAAAATTGATCTCGATCTTAAGAACCAATTTACCCTCTCCTACGAGTCTCATAATTGTCGCACCGACTTATCGAAACCTCTGAGGTCAAAGCCAATCAGCCTGGGGACAAATCCAAACATCTCGACTGTCACTGACACTTCGACCACACACCAAACGAAAACTATTACCAAAATCGGTCAGCCGAAACCATGGCTACATGGTTACCAGTCAACAAAAGCACAAACAAGCACACACTCCTCAGCCAGCTACATTTTACAACTCAACCACTTCTTCTTCCTTCAAATGACTATAACTCGAAGCTACATTAAGCGCCACGAGACTGCACCGCGTTAGCACCGAGCTCCCTACTACATGTGTAAAGGAGAGGGGATTCTTACTCTGTACTCGTGTCATTAAAGAATACATTAATCAACCCGCCAAGAAAACTATTTTCGTCTATGGTCGCAAGGCCGCCTCTCAATTCCACCAGCTGCTGCACCGCTTCGACATGGCGCTTCCCTGCTAAAATGTTGCCGATGCAGACCTATGACCACGTTAAACTCGGCGCTTGTCCAAACGAGGTGCGGAACATCACACCTCATCTACCGCAAGGAGGATGGCTTTGCCTATGCTCTTATCTCCTGGGGTGCTTCCTTTCTCGGAAATATCATTCCTGATGGATTCCATGCAAATCATCTCATAGTGCAGGGCTTTCTCCAGATACGGTCCCTTGCCATAGAGCGCATGGAGGCTACGACAAGCCGAGACGAGAATCCCGCTCAGCATTCCGGGGTCTGTCAGAGCAAGCGGAATCCATTGCGTCTTTGCCCCGTGTAGGTACGCTTGCGCAGTTGGATGGGCGGCGGTGCAAAACCCGCCAGCGGGAACTACGACTTGCAGATCTGCCGCTCGCCCGTCAGTCAATCTCGAACAAGGCACAAAACGACCTACAGGGACAAGGCCAGCGGAGCAGCCACTCACAGTGATCGATCAGATAGTGCTCCAACATGGAAACCGGCCACGCCGTCGATGCAAACGGGTCCGTGGGGGCAGCCGACAGCAGGCTTCTGGGGTTTGGCGGTGGCAGCGACACTACGGCAAGGGCATTCTCGCTCCTTTCAAGACGAGACTGCATCGCCTCTCGCCGCTTGGATTCCTGGTACCTGGCCACCTGCTCGAGCCTTGTTCGCGCGTGGCCTTGCTTCGCGGCATACGACCGGGCCTGCTTCCGCGAGGCGCCGGTGCTAGTGCCGTTGGGGTGCTCCAAGAAGATGAAGCGGGCCGCTGGTGGCTTGCACGTCACCCGAGACGGTTCCCGGCTCTTGAGCCCAATGGCGGTGGTCAATGAGGCCGTCTTGCTTTCCTGTATTTTCCTTTTTAGCACACACTTTTATTTGGATAGAATATCATGTCTCACCAGTTTTTACCACAACCAGAAGGCTCACTTCTTGACGGTAAACAGAGCATTGCTATATGTATTCGGTCAGCCGCTGCCCCTGTCAGATTACATCCAACGCGCCGTAGGCTAAGCTCTGATGGGCATGGTTGCCAAGAGGTGCATCTTCCCAAAAGGGACATTTCAAGGAATAACCTCAGCTCTCGGGTAATGGTACGCTGATGCCTCAGAACCAGATCAAATAAATAGACCATGAGTATCATGGTTCTACTCGCAAGGCGATCGTATTCTTTCAGCAGTTTTTTTTTTTTTTTTTAAAAAAAAAAAATTAGACTTGGGTCAATCAAATTTCTCTTTTTCTCTCATTTATTTACGCCCCAACCACATTCAGCATGGAGCCGTCCGCACTCCCAGAATACTCCGTCGTCTTCGGTCCTCACGCAAACTGCACTCTGGATACATGTCCCTTGGAATACAGCGTGTACAAGTACCGCCCAAGCCTCGTCGCCAACACCATTTTAATCGCATTTTTCGCAATCGCCGGCATCGTCCACATCTTCTTGGGGCTGCGATGGCGCACCTGGTTCTTCACGACCTGCTCCGTGCTAGGCTGCATCAGCGCCGTTATAAGATACGTCGGCCGCGTGCAGATGTATTACAACCCTTTCGACTTTAGCGCCTTTATGCTTCAAATCAGTAAGAAACACGTCTGTCTCTCGATTCCTTTTGCTAGTTAACTGACTTGCCCTTCTTCTTTTTCACAGTTTGCGTTACCAGTGCTCCAGTGTACTTCTGCGCTGCCATCTACGTCACGCTCGCCTTGACCGTTGAATACCTATCGCCAAGCCTCTCGTGCTTCAGGCCAAAGCTCTTTTACTGGTCGTTTATTCCCTGCGATCTCTTCTCGCTGGTAATCTAGGCGAGCGGCGGCGTCCTATCGACAATCTCATCTGGGACAAGCCAAATTGGTGTTGACCTTGCGCTTGTGGGCCTGTCCTTCCAGCTGTTTACAATGGTCGTCTTTTGCGGGCTTTTGGGGGACTATTTGCTTCGCTACATACGATTCAAGGGTGTCTACGCAATAGAACTCCGGCTGAGGCTTTTTTTTGCCTTTCTGACGCTCGCAGTCCTCCTGATAGCTGCTCGCAACGCCTATAGATTAGTGGAACTACACCAAGGGTATACCGGTCGCCTCATTCAAGACGAGGGCTTGTTCATTAGCTTAGAAGGAGTGTATGCATAATTTTCATCCCTGAGTTATCTGTCTGTACTAGACTGACACGCTTTTCGCAGCCTCATAGTGCTCTCGACCTATTTTCTCATGATTGGCCACCCTGGACTGGTCTTTTCTCGCAAACTGGAGGATGGGGTTCCGTTGCAGGAAATGGCAACAGAGTAGAGGATGGATGGAAACAAAAACCATCTTAAAATAATAGTCATATTGCTAATCAACATGTCACCGAAAAGGGGACATCTGTGCCTAGCTCGCAATCTCTTCACCCCTCAAGTGCCTGTTTCGCGAGAGCATCGGCTCCCTTGTTCTCCTCCCGCGGCACATGCCAGAACTTGATCTCCATGCCCCAATCAACCAGCTTGTCGATGCGGCCATGAAGCTCCTTGAGCGCCTCGAAGTGGGCGACGGGCTTGCCCTCGGTGTCGTGGCCGTCGCGCGCGATCCAACCCTTCATCCACTCTGACATGGCCCTCACCAGGTACATGGAGTCGGTCGCAATGTAAATTTGCGACAGGGTGACATCCTTCGAGATGTCGCGCGAGATGATTCGAAGCGCCTGCGACAAGGCTTCAATCTCGGCACGGCTGCTCGTCTGCTCCAGACCCGGGTCCAGTCGGCCGCTGGCGTTGTGCGGGGATCCAGGCCCAAAATAGATAGCCCAGCTAGCTCGCGCACCTGGGGCGCCGTCTTCTCGACTGGCGCCATCGATGGATACGACGACGGACAACTCGTCAAGAAACAATGCATGTGTCACCGGGTTGATCATCCGGAGCTGCGATACGTTTTTGCTCGTTGTGTACGTGATGAGGTCGTCACGGGCCACCGGGCTGTGCAGTGGGCTGCCTTCAAGGATAAAGCGACGCTCAGGCGCTATTCGGAGGTACGGTGATGATAGTAAAGTGGCCATTTGTCTTTCCTTCAGAAACTTGGGTTGTTCTTCTGATTTACTGTCGACTTTTGGACGTTTGAGTGGAAGAGAATATTTGCACAACGCCATGCGGGCGACCGACGGCGTTTTGAACGCGGGGGACGCGCCATGCATGACATGCACCTCGCTCAATACAGACGTGATTGGAATGTGCTTGCCTCTCATTCATCACCCCCACGCAAGTCTTGATTTCCGTCCCATCACGGTTGCTTGTATTTGCTCGATTAAAATAAAGTCTGTTTACTATTTCTTTGTATCTCAACGCCTCAAAACTCCGCCTTTAACCCAGTTCCTTTAGTTCCCCAACTCATGCCCACGCGCAAATCTCTGTTATGCGCCCGTCTTTGTTGGGGCATTTCTTGGCAAGCGAGCCAGTCTCCTGCCAATATTGTACAAATGTGACACACCAAAGCATATCCCTGCAGAATCCTTGGCAATACTGGTATTACCACAAAAACCAATCCATCTCAACATCATTACAAAGCCTCGATAGCTTGCATCAGCACATCTAGGCCTTTGGGGGTCATATCCCCCTTGTCCCCAAGAAGAGCGCCGACATCGCTTAGTATGCCAAGGGGAATGTAGCATCCAGTCTTGGCCTTGTCAAGGCTGTTCTTGAGTTTGCTGGTGTGCTCCCATTCCTTCGCTGCCACTTCAGCCCTCTCGATAACTCGGTTGGAGATACCGCACATGGCAGCGCAGTGCATACCGAAACTGCCCTCGGCAACGCCATCCTCCAGCTTGTACAGGAAGGTGACGCGGCGTTCCTCATCGTCGACATGAATCTGCATTCTTCGAGCACGAATCTCAGGGTGATTCTCAAACTCAGTAGCCAAGGAGTGGTAGTGTGTGGCAAAATATCCAACACAACCAATGTGGGTAGCTACGTGATGGAGCACGGCCTGGGCGACAGCAACACCATCGTACGAGCTGGTTCCACGACCTAGCTCATCGAGAATGACAAGTGATCGCGGTGTGGCTTCAGAGAGGATCTTCTTGGTCTCAGACAGCTCGACGAAGAATGTAGATTGAGCAGCAAAAATGTTGTCATTGGCTCCTAGACGAGACATGATGCGGTCAACTGGAGTCAAGCGTGCCGAAACGGACGGTACGTAACAACCGATCTGAGCCATGATAACAGCGATACAGGACTGTACTAACGTTAGCAACTCGTTTGAATCATTTGCGAAGCTATTCGACTCACCATTCGAAGGACTGTAGACTTTCCGGCTGCGTTAGCTCCAGTGAGGAGGTTAATCTTGGCTTGCTCTCCACCGAGCTTGATGTCATTGGGGATAAAGTCATCGACAGTGTTCATCATGCAAGGATGACGCAATTCTTCGAAGTCGATGGTGCTGCGCTCCTCGTCAACCAGCTGGGGTCTGCAGCTGGGGTGGCCGAGAGAGGATGACGCCTTGGCCAAACTGACAAGACAATCAAGCTGAGACACGATCTTAATGGCCTGCAGCCATGTCTCGTAATCGACATCAAACTTTTGGAAGAACCTCGTGGCGACCTCTCGCACCAATTGCGAGTGTGTCTCTTCCGCTTCCTGAAGCTCTCGGACAAGTTTGCTGAGTTCGGGAAAGTAATATCGCTTGACGTCCTTTGTCGCTGACATTTGACGCCAGCTAGAGGGGACTTTAATGCTCTTGGGTGCCTCTATCTGATAAATCTCCTTACCGATATCGGTGAATTTGAGATTCTTGCACTTGAATGCCTTTTTCTTCTCATCCAAGAGATCCGCCAGCTGCCCCTTGATCTCCTCAATTCGCTCAAGACTCTGGTCAAAGTCTTCATCTATGCCTCGCTCTGGGATCAAAATCTTCTCGTCTCGGGCCCGGCGGCGATCAAATGCAGACTTCCAGTAGCTCAACGGCTCCTCGAGGCCAGGCATGGACGAGATGAGACGATCGACAAGGCCATTTCCGCCCTTGAAGGCGCTGAGCAGACCCATAGTATACTCGATTTGCTCAAACCCTTCCAGGACACGGACAAAGTCCTCCGGCTTGCATGCACCAGCGTGAATTCGAGAGATGAGACGTTCTAGATCAGGCATCTTTGCGAGTTGGGATGCAAACTGTTCGCGTACGGTTTGATCAGCGTTAAGCATCTCGACGGCGTCTAGACGCTCATTGATCCTTTCAATGCTGCACAGAGGGTGAGCAACCCACTGGCGGAACAATCGCTTGCCAAAGGGCGTTACACACTTGTTGAGGAGACTGAACAATGTGCCCTCGGTGCCACCATTGACTGAGTTGGAAAAGATTTCGAGGTTGATGAGGGTTTGGCCATCGAGGATGAGAGTACCGTTGCCCTGAATAGGGTTGTACACCTCGAAGTTGCCTTGAGACAGAAGAGGCGCCTCAAGTTTGAGGAAGCGTAGATACCACACAAGAGCTCCAACAGCAGACATGACGAGATCATCATCCTTGTGCTTCTCGAGTGCCTCGGGCCATGGCTGCTTGGCTCCGTCGGCATCGACAAAGTAGCCGCCAGTATCGAGTTCGCGTCGAGCAGTATCGGCCTCCCAGAATTCAGTGCCAGGCTTGAGGTGTGTCCAGATGGTGGTTGGGCTCGTGTTATTCTTGAGGATACGGAGGGCCTTGGTTGACAGGTGAGATTTCTCAAGAAGCATCTCTCGAGGCGTAGTTTGGGCGATCAACGTCTCAAACTTGGTCAAGTCGACGTCATCAACGAAGCTCGAGAGGTGGAAGCGACCGGTAGCGGTATCGGTAAAAGCGATACCAAATGCGGGCAAGTCGTCAACCACAGATTCCTTGATTGCAACACAGTAGGACGCATTGTCGTCTTGAAGCATGCTGCCATCAACCAGAGTACCGGCAGTGAGAACGCAAGCAAGTTCACGAGAGATAACCTTGTCCGCCTTCTTGCCTGTCTTTTCCTCACGCTCTCGCATCTCCTTGCCCAAATTGGTCTCTTTTTGATCGACACGAGCCACCTTGTACTGCTTGGCGATGAATTGGTTGACCCAATGGTCCAAGGAACTCTCCGGAACTCCGACCATGCGCATGTTGACTCGGTCAGTCATCTTGAAATCGAATTCCTGGTGGCCAATGGTGGCGTCGTTCTCGTAGAGTTCATAGAATTTGCCCTTCTTGAAGAAGAGAATGGTATCCCACAAATTCTGCTTAATCTGCCAGTACTGCTTCTCGAAAGGAGAAAACTTGTTCCAGGCCATTGGGGGGATGTAAATGGTCCTCTTGTCGTACTCGGGGTGATCGGGCGTTCGCTTGTCCTTGTCCATGATGTTGGCGAGCCATGGATATCTGTCTTCGGGCTCTCTAGTATGTGCCTTTTGCTTCAGACTGGGGTCTCGGCCAGCGCGCTCAGCGGGCTTCATGACGGGGTGCTTCTCCTTAGAGGCAGGGTCGTAGTTCCACTGAGTGGCAGTGGAGGCTTCAGGAAGATCGTCCAGCATCTCATCATCATCCATGGTGGTTTGCTTTCGCTCAGGTTCCTCGACTGCTGACGAGATGTTTGATCGCTTTCGAGATAGTTGAGGCTTGGCAGGGCGCTTGCGCTTCTTGGATCGGGGTGCTTCTCCGTCTGACTCGTCTGATACAACGAAATCGGCCATGTCATCTGTCATGATTAGCTCAATGCATTTGACATAGAGGTCCAAAACTAACCATCATCTTCTTCCTCTTCAGGGATATCGGCCTCGTCATATTCGTCCTCATCCTTCACGACAAGTCGAGCTCGTGACCGGCGACGAGAGGCCGGGGCACTGTAGTGGAAGGGGTCTTCTTCATCAGAGGACTCGGCGTAACTAACGACCTTTTTGACCTGCAATCGATCCTGTTAGTCGGGGAATGGAGTCGCTGTTGTCGGAAACACACACCTTGCGAGTGGGACTGCTGGGGAGAACATCTTTCTTGGACGCAACCTCCATATTCTCGTCGTCCTTGGGACTCGGGGGCTCGATGGCGTCACTGCTAGGGACGGGAGTGGAAAGCTTTGTCGAGGCCTTGAGCGCAGACTTGGGTGTAGGCTTCGCCTTGGGAAGAGTGTTGGCTTTTGTTGTTTCTTTGAGGGTGGAAGTCGGCTTAGGGGTGGGCGTAGCCTTGGAGAGAGGGGACGAAGCCGGCGCATTGGGGGTTGAGGGGGCAGCTTTTTGGAAAAAGGAAACGATGGATCGCTGCTTGGCTGAGGACGTAGTGGCAGCTGGCTTGGTAGCCTTTGCAGGCGTCCGCGCAGTCTTGTCGGTTGCCATGATGGGGACGGATAGCCAATGGCCGAAATCCGATGAAGATTGTCAAATGATGGGACGGGACGATAAGGCGTGGTGGCAGTGAATCACGAAAGAGCCCAGAAGGATAGAATTAGGATAGAGGAGAGACAATGAGTGTGATGTGATGGTGATGACAATAGGGTGGATAGAAGATTGCGAGCCCAGTGGGGACGGATCTTTAATGAGAGACCAAGGAGTATCATGGTCCAGATCGAGCGCGTCGCGGACTGAAGGGCGCGTGCGCGTTTTCGCGTAAAGATATTTCTTTTTCCTGGGAGTAGTAGTGGGGCAGCACGGTAGTTGCCTGCACTCGCTGGGCGTAGCCTAGGACTGTACAGGGGAGAAGCAGGCGCTGTAACCTATCACGACGGCGGCTGATAACGATGGACGGCGCACGCGCCACCGTGCTGTTGCCAGGGACATTTTTCATCTCGACTACGATACGGGATGCAAGGGGACGTCTCTATGCCAATTTTCCATTAGTTGATTCGTAACCTTTTTTGTTATTAAGCCAGATATTATGTGGTATTGCTACTCCCCGAGATGTTTATGATTTCACTTTTAATCCAACAATTACGACCCGTCATTTTCCCATCCTTCATTTCTTCGTGACCGCTAAACAAATACACGCGTTGCGCTGAAGCCATGCATCAAGCTAAGACCTGCATCAGATGCACATGGCCCAATCCGTAGAGCCCATCACTTCCGACCCGTAACCCAGCACATAAACCTGCCCAGCATCAACATGAACCAAAACATCCAGGCCTGGACACCCGTGCTGTGTCCCTCCCTGAGCCGCGCCCGCGAATTTTTCAGAATCGTCATGGCCCTGGGCACAGCCAGCTTGTCGTACGCCGAGACGGCCTCCCCGAGTGACGTAGCTTTGCAAACCTGCTCGGCCAGATCCCATGCATCCGCCAGCGCGAGGTTGGCCCCGTACCCCGCAAAAGGGCTGACGGCATGGTTGGCGTCTCCAATAAAGATGACGGGCAGCTCGTCGACCTTTTCGTGCCCAAACGGCTCCTTGTCTCTGGCATTGATCGACAAGACCGTCTTCTTGTCCGTATGCCCTACAATCGTCTTGAAAGGCTCCTGGAACACAGAGCCCAACTCGAGGCCCCGGTCAAGGACGGCCTGAACTTGTTCAGCATTGTTCAAATCGAGGGGAGGCGTTTGGGTGTTCTCCATGTGGCCGAGTGCCCACACCACGCTGTGCTTGTCAACTGGCGAAAAGAAGCACGTAACACCAGTACCGGAAAGCATGAAGCCCCAGTCTTGGTCCAGAGGCTTGGGCGGAGGGCCCTCGAACCGCGAAACACCACCGCGGAGAACGGCCCCCGCAAATTGTAGATTATCGTCTGGCCGTAGACTTGAACGGAGTTTGCTGCTTGCGCCATCCGCCGCAATGAGAATATCGCAGTCTTCCTCGGTGACAGTCTCCTCCTCCCCAGTGCCCCTGGCGACTTGTACACGGATTCGACCGTCTTCGAGTCGCTTAGCGGATAAGCACTTGACACCCCACTCAATGGAATCATCGGGGCCGAAACCATCATGGATGACCTGGCGGAGATCTTTCCGAGCGATGCGGATGCTGGAGGCAGGCAACCCTTCGACCGGCTTTCGAGAAAGCTTAAGTTGTTCTTTCCAGTCAGCGCCCCAAATCTTGAAAGCCCCAGAGCCGTCAAGACCAGATATGGCCTTTTCCAGCGTCTGCTCGAGGAGACCAAGATGCCGGAGCGCCAGCAGGCCGCCCGTGGCGCTGTGGCCAACGAGCGATAGTGTATAAGTTTCGCGCTGTGCCGATATTTCTTGGGAGTCCCGATCGTAGATGCGGATAGTTGGTGGGTTCCAAGCTGGGTCCCATAGCTTTCGAAGGCCAACAACGAATGCTGAACCGGCTACACCACCACCGGCGACGATAATGGTCTTTCCCTCGAGGAAATGATGTGATTTCTGGTCCTTGTCCATGATGCTGCTTCAAACTTGGTGCGTCCCAAATGTTGTTGAATATTAAAATTGAAAGGGTCGTCAAGTCATGACGAAGGAGGTTTCTCCCAGCGGGAAGCCATTTGGTATTATATAAAAAAGCCCATGGCATCTTCCTCTTGCTCCGAGACAACTGCTCGCCCCGTAGGAGGGCAAACTTTCCGAGTAAGTCGGCGGGGCCCCGTTCCACGCCAGCCCACACAGCCGGTACACTACCGAGCATGCATACACTGATTTCCCGTTTGAGTATACGCATTGCCTCATTGGGATGGCGGCGATCCTTTCGCATCGGCACACCATTGCAAAAGGCCCAACAGTCGCAACACATGTGCGTGTGCAACTTGCTCGTCCCTTCTAGAGTATCACATGGGGAAACTCGTCACAGCCTCCCGCTCGATTAGCGGGCTGTCGGCTTTAAAGGCGGGATCGCGCAAGCACAGAGCACGGTTGGGCCGAGACATTGCGCGTTACTGGGCCGTGCATGGGGCAATCCGTCAGGTTATAGATCAAAAGGATCTAGCATCTGCCGTCCCAGGGTGCCCAGCAGACGATACGCCTTCCGGATTCAGTCTCTTGCTTTTGCGGATTGCCTATACTGGCTGGTTTGTGGCTGTCGGGTTGGCTACCAGCATCTGAGTATATCGTATAATCCTTCAGCGGGTAAAGGTGGATGCTGTGATCCATGCGTTCCCAGTTTCCCCGTCTTGGCTGAAATCCCAACGGGCGGAAAATCCAAATCTGTTACGAATTTCCTCAAGCTGCCATGAGGCAGAGACGAGGCTTAAAATCGCTGGGTCGGTTTGCCCGATCATCCCGATTTGGAGATTCGTCTGTCAACGTCCAGCGGGTCCTCGAGATTGTAATTGCCATAATTTTATTCGCTACGTCAATTAAGCAAGATGCAAGAGGCGTAAGTAAAACTTACAAGGAAAAAAAAACATGTTCAATGGTCAGATGATGGAAGCAGGATTCGCATTCCATACTCATTCCATGAATACCAAATGTCTGGTCAGGCCATGCTCTTGCCTGTCTTGCATAAACTCAAAGCCCCAATGGAGGCGACAATTTTGCCATGAGAATCCACACGCACCCACGTGCTAAATCGCTCCAAGTTTAGCACACCCTCCCCACCTTGACACCTGGTGGATGGAGGGGCCATCCAAAATTCAACCGCCGAACCCCGCGATGACCTCAGGTGTGCAAAAATAAAAAAAAGTCACCCCGTGAATCAAAGCCCTCCCCCGGCCTGCACGATGACTTCCGACCTGGCCTCTGCGCCTGTCCTGTCGACGCCCGAGGACCACCTACTCGAAGTCGAAGTCCCCGCCCCCGACGAAATCCCCAAATCGACCATCTCCGACGATGCACTAAGAGAGACGTACGAGATTGTTCGCACAGCCGAGGAGATCCGCGCAGGAGGATGGCGCCGCGTGGGTCTGCAGTTCCCAGACTTCATGCTCGTCGACTCAACGCGAGTTGTCGAGGCTCTCGGCAAGGAGCTCGGCCCGGTGGAAGATGGCGGCGCCGAGAGAAGAATCTATGTCCTGGCCGATAGCAGCTACAGCGCATGCTGCGTTGACGAGGTTGCGGCCGAGCATGTGGCAGCCGATGTGGTGGTGCACTACGGTAGAACATGTCTGAGTCCGACGAGCCACCTACCAGCCATTTACGTTTACACGAGCCGCGACCTCGACTACGAGCCCACACTGGCAGAAATCGAAAAGGAGTTTGGCGACAAGGAGACGAGGCTGGTTGTCATGGCCGACCTCCCATACCAGAACCACGTCTCCAAGCTGGTTGAGAAGCTCAACGACAAAGGATATGCCAACGTGGTGGCGACAGATGTGATACGGGATCCCGCAGCCCTCATCCCAAACAGGCGGATACTCGGGGAGCCCATGGACGACGACCACTGGAAGTCATATTCGCTGATTCACATCTCCGACCCCCCGGCTGCCCTCCTCCTCGCCCTTCAGACGCGCTTTGCATCACTTCACATCCTATCCACTCCCTCGGCAGAAACGCCAACTCTCACGAACCCCACCATGCGCACCATGGGTGCCCTCCGCCGCCGGTTCGCCAAAGTGCTCTCGCTCGCCTCGGCCGGCGTCATCGGCATCCTGGTCAACACTCTCTCCGTCTCTAACTACCTCTCGTCCATCAACCTGCTCCGCGAAAAGATTGCCAAGGCCGACAAGAAGAGCTACACCATCGTGGTAGGCAAGCTCAACCCGGCAAAGCTGGCCAACTTTTCCGAGATTGAGGGATGGGTTGTGGTTGGGTGCTGGGAGAGCGGCTTGGTTGAGGAAGATGCGGGGTACTGGCGGCCTGTGATTACGCCATTTGAGCTGGAGGTGGCCTTGATGAGCGAGGAAGAGCGCATCTGGGGTGGGGAGTGGTGGGGAGGCATCGAGAAGCTGAGTCTGGAGGAGGCCGGCACTGAGAAGAGTGCCGAGGAAACGAACGGGGCTGATGAGCACCAAGAAGATGCCCAACCGGTTGCCGACGATGTTCCTGGTGGTGTAGAAGGCGAGGAATCCGCGGCTCCCGAGTTTGACCTCCGCACCGGCAAGCTCGTTAGTCACAGCCGGCCTATGCGGCTTCCCGTCCACAAAGCCGACAATTCCTCGGCCACCTCAAACGGAACCAAAGCCGCCGGACAATCTGGTTCTCTAATTAAGAGGTCTGTTGGCGAGCTGGCCAGCATCAACGGCGTCGCCAGCCCTGGCGCCGAGTATCTCCGGTCAAATCGGACGTGGCAGGGTCTCGGAACCGACTTCGACAATGAGACGAGCACTGTGATTGAAGAAGGGCGCAGCGGAGTGGCAAGAGGGTACCAGGTTGGCGAGGGAGATAGGCACTAAAAGTACAATGATACCATATGGGACAGGTGGTTTAAATGATTTAAGACATGTGTATATACCGGCTTGGCGATTGGGTTAGGACACAGTACACTAAAAGAATGCAATTTTGAACCGTTTGTTTGTATCACGACACAGGTTAAAACCAGGACGCAAGACAAACAGGGACGCGCTCCACAAGCACATGTCTTAGAGCACATGGACTACGTGCACTTAATTCACCGCTCTGGCAAAGTACCCTGCAGCATCTGATGATTCGGTTTTGTTGAGAAAAAGAATTCACTGAAGCTATATCGTAATGAGAGACGCGAAAGAAAAAGAAGAAAAAAAAGAGCCCCATCTCCAGCCAACCGGCCGAGCGTTAAACCCGTGGGCAGGAGAGAGCTCCATACAACAACGGCCCGATGGCCCTCGTCCACCTTGTTCTGTTTGTGGAGCGCAGAAACGTTTCTGGACGGCCACCGAGCTTTTGACTCTGCAAAAACTCTTCTCCCCTTTTAGACCTTGACGTGCTCGAACCGCCACAGCTGGTTCTTGCCGCCGTGGGCTGGGTACGAAATGAGCTTGGAGCCGGACACGGGCTTCCCGCCGGAAATATCGGCGACAAGGTCTCGGTCAACGGCGCTGCGAATGATGCTACAGGGGGTGATTTCCCAAGTGTTAGAAAGCTGGGCAGACAGGTGGGTGAGTGGGTGGGTTGCGCGCTGAATAAACTTACAAGCTGTCATTGTCGCCCTGGCGCTCAATATACCATCTCGCATACTTGTTCTCGATGGGACCTTCTTTCGCGCCCTTCACCTGGCCGCCGCTGCTGGAGCCTAGAACAGCGTGCAGGTTAGAAAATGGATCCATTAGCAGCATCGGGTTGGGCACGGTTTCTTACTCGGGGCCGTGATCCATGTGCCCGTCTTGACACTCTGAAAGCCAAAGGTGAAGCCGACTTGTTGGATCTTCCATTGCTGGTTGGATTGGCCATGGTAGTTGCTGTAGATCTCTCGTCAGTATCAACGCATAGCAGAAGAAATCGCAGCTCGGTGGTATCCTACTATGCGATGAGATCTCCCTCTGGCTGCCCTCCATAGAGGTCAACAACAAGGTTGTTGTCAAGCTCGCTGCGGATGTAGTACGTCTGTCCGTGCCAAACCTGAACAGCGGCAAAAGCAACCGAATTAACATCCAAAACCTGGTGGGCTTGAGATACTTCATGATACATACCGGCTGTGAAGCTCGTGTTAGTATATTACCGTCATCAGTCCGGTTTAGGAGCACTCGTGAACTTACTGGCTAAAGGCATTACTTGGAGTTAGCTTTGCTGCAAACAATCAGTAGAACTTGAACGTGTCATGGCCATACCAAATGGAAAAACTGCAACGTTTCCTTTAGCAGGTCATCATCATTATCGGCCATCCGCAACACTTACGAATCTCTTGTCCACTCCGGTTCCGGCTTCCTCGCTCGCGGTAGCAATGGGGTTCGCGGCAGCAAGGCCGACGAGTGCGGTCAAGAAGGTGAAGGGCTTCATTTTATGAAGTTTGGGTATTGAAAATGAGGTAGCTTAGAAGCTTGGATTGAGGATGAAGAGTGATGCTCCAATGCTGGTTCTACCACAGAGGAGGGGGGGGAACAAGCTATATATACTGCAAGCAGCAACTCGATATGCCCATTCCAGCTCGCCGCTTCCTCTAACTCAAGAGCTTCCCAACATGTTTCACTCGGCCGCGAACATTATACGACGCGCAATGGACGTCTGATTCGTATAACATGTCACCCCGAGGCCGAAAGTAAAGCCCAGATAATGTCTCGGCGGGCTCGTAGACAATGTCGCTGCCTCTGCGGGCAGAATGAAGCTCGTATAGAATTATTGGCCAAGAAACAAAAAAAAGCTATCTGAGATACCTCAGTGTTTCTCAGAGTATCCATAATACATTGGGCGGGAACGAGATGATGTCAAGTTGGGAAATAGCTGATGTGGCTTAATTGATTATAGACCATTGAGGCCTTGGAAGGATAGCCGTCTTAGTATTGGAACGAGAATGTGCGGCAAGCTAAGAAGCTTGAAATCTCCATCAAGCAGAGAAATTGACACACGCGGGCATTTAAAATCCACGCTGTACAAGCTGAGCATGGCAGCATGATGAGCTTCGGGATGGGAAGTTGGTGAGCACATCTCGGTATTCAACTCTAGCGAGGATGAAGCGGCAACAATACACGGAGGTAAAACAAGTGATTGCGCGTGGAACCGGGCTAGAACTTTGAGGATCTCAGTCAGAAATTTTCCATCACTTACCGCGCCCCATCACTTTGGCTTCCCGTTCCGCTTCGTGCGAGCAAAAACAGTACAAGCATAATAACATGGTGTCGCCGCGTCACCCACGAAGCCGCGCTAGGTCTAACGGCGTGGGACGTATCTGCCTCCCGGTGCATACTGGTCTTGATATCCCTTGTCTCTGGTTCTAAGAGTCCAAGCAGAACAAATACGGCGATATAATATGACATCGAAATGGGACCCTTGTCCAATCCATTGCCAAATCACTGGATCAAGTCCTCATCATTCTTTTTAGCATTTCTCCCACGATGGCGGCAAATGAATTTGAGCAAGTTCAACAACACAAGGTTTGAATCACATCAGCGGCTGGCACATGAAGCTCGTGTTTAAGCAGGTCCGAGGGCGGACCTCTCCGCCTGCCTCTTGTCATCACAGCTGCGTTGCAGACAAACGTCAACACCGCTACAATGGCGCAATGAGACTTGAGAACCCCGGATCACAAATAAAACGCCGCTTTGAGCCGTTTATTTGCATCACTTCATGGGCAAAATTGACATGCGAGAACAAACAGTGGGATGTTTGATCAAGCACACCGTTTGAAGCAATTAGCACCGCTTAACGTACTTTGAGCACTGTAATAAATCATGATGATGAAAAAGCCATCGAAGAATTATTCATTTAGAATCCATTTCATTCCCTTTTCTCATCAAATTATCATCCATGCCAGTTTTTCTAACCAGCCCTGTTTTTGGACTCACAGGGTGTCACAAGGCTCCAACGAGGTCGCAGGCAAGGAGGCCTACCAATTGGAGGATGGGATATCCAGACTCCATCCTCTGTAATATAAATTGCGCGAGAGCAAAATTCATTCTGGTACCAATGGCAATTTGCGTCGATCGGCGAATCCGAACGCATTCGTTAATAATATTCCCTCTTGGCCAAGGTGGTCTTTCCTTGATTATTAATATTGACTTGTATCAGAGCAAAATATGGAACATGGTACGGCACTGGAGCCCTGTGACACTCGAGATAGCCTTGCATGGACCTTTGGCCTGCTGCATCTTGCCAGTAGGGGGCTTGCGGCATCATGCGCGCGCTCAATCAACCACTCCGACAAACATCTTTCAGCAGTTGACAATCTGTTTTATTAAGAATTGCTCAAAGCGAACTCATCATGAGAGACAGAAAACCCGCCACCGACCGGCCGAGCTTAAACTCCTGCGCCGGAGAACTCCATACAACAGCCGACGGCTCTCTTCCACCTTTGCTTGCTTTGTTGCGTAGGGACGTTATCATGGCCACATAAACCTTTTAGTTCTCCAGCTTCTCTTCCCTTTAGCTTCAGTTTTAGACAGCCTCGAATCGCCACAGCTGGTTTTCGCCGCCGTGGGCCTGGTATGTAATGATCTTGGAGCCAGACACGGCCTCTCCACCCGAGATATCGAGAACAAGGTTTGAGCGGGATGCACTGCGAACGATGCTGTAGAGGTTTTTCTTGTGTTAGAAATCCGGACAGGGAAATATGAATGAGGGAGAATGTAGGCCGAAACTTACAAAGCACCATCGCCTTGGTTCTCGACGAGCCATCTTGGGTATGTGACGCGGTTGGGGGGTGTTCTCGAACCCCTCACCTGACCGCCGTTGTTGGAATCTGGCAGCACTCGCATGTTAGACAATGATGTCGTCATCATTGGTATAGGGACGTCTTCTTACCCGGAGCCGTGAGCCATGTGCCCGACGCAACATTCTGGAAGCCGAAAGCGTTGCCAAATTGCTGAGCCCTCCACTGCTGGTTGGTTCCGCCATGGAAGTTGCTAAAACCCCCCTCATCAGCATGAACATGTGGCAAAATGGTAGCTGGACGGTATCATACTATGCGAGAACAACTCCTTCTGGCTGTCCCCCAGAAAGATCAAGGGTGAGGTCGTAGTCGAGCACGCTGCGGATGTAGTAAGTCTCTCCAGGGTAAATCTAGATCACGGACATGTCAGCATGTTGCATTAAACAGTAGGGTCAAAAGCTGAAAAGGTAGACTTACTCGCTAAAGCGTTTCTAGAATTAGCTTTCTGCAGGCAATCAGTAGAACTTGGGCAAAAGTGTCATGGCCGTACCGGAGCACCATACTGCGAAAGTTTTAGTAAAGTGCCATGGAGGGTTTACAAATCACTCACTCTCTTGTCGACTTGAGCTTCCTCGGCCACGGCAGCGACGGGGCTTGCGGCAACAAGGCCGATGAGTGCGGTCAAAACGGTGAAGGCCTTCATTTTAAAGTCTTGGTGTTGGAGTCAGGTAGTTTAGATGGCTGGTTGGAAGAGTGATGCTGTGATGCGGACTCTCTCAAAATGGAGGAGAGAAGGCAGGCTTTATATACTACAAGATCCACATCTACATACCCGTTGCAGCTCGCTCCTTCCTCCGACTTGAGTTGAGGGCATTTCGTCGTGTTTCACTCCTCGTCCGCGAAGTTTTGACAGCTCAGCATAGAAGTCTCATTATAGTAGAACATTCCAATGTCAATCCGGAGCTGAAAAGTGAACCCCAGCTCGTGGAATGCTGTCTTGGAGGTTTGTAGGCCATACCGCTCCTCTCTGTGGACAGGATGGGAACTCTCGCGTGGAATTATTAGTCAGTGAGCAAAATAAGGTATCTGAGGTGCCTCGGTGTTTCTCGGAGGATCCATATGTGGGAGCGCCCGAAAAGGGGAATACTGTCTCATCCGATAACATGACGTCGGAAGGTAGCAGACGTGAGCTTGATGGACCGAGAACGGCTCAAGCTTGGCAAAGAATGCTCGGCTCAACATTGGAATGAGATGACATGGTGAATAAAGGTGCTATCAATTTACATCAAGTGAAATATCCATAGGGACATTTTCCATTCACGCTACAAAGTTGAACATGCCGACGCACTGGGCGCCAGAAAGCGACGTTGCTGACGTGTCTCAGTATTCAGCCCTAGCGGGGATCAAGCGGCAACAATGCGGGGAGGGAGAGGATGAAACAGGTCATTGCCATAGAACCGGGCTGTCATTCCGAGAAGCTCGGTCAAACTATTCCATGGCTTACCGTGCCTTCTCTCGTCTTTAGCTCGCTGTCCATGTCCACGGAGAGGCGAAAACAGCACAGACGTGACACCATAGTACAGTCGCATCACACTGGGGCCAACAGCACGCGGTTACCTTGTGATGTAGATCGATTGCCTCTATCTAGATATCTATGATGCTAAAAGTCTAAGGCAATAAGGTCAAATCAAGATGGCCCCATTTACCGATTCACTGTTAAGTCATTGCGGCAAGTGTTTGTCATCGCTCTTGGTAGTTGCCCACAACGAGGCTAGCTGAGTGGAGCAATGTCAGCAATAGCTTTGGCAATCAACTGCAGCCACACTAGGCCCGTGTTTAAGAAAGCCCGAAACGGTGACCATTTGGTCAGCTACAGACGTTGCATCAGACAAAAGCCCAGTCTCACCTCACAATTACGTTATGGAAGTCCGTCAACACCGCTACAATGACACAATGAGACTCCAGGCTCGCAAACGGAATGGCGCTCATGTCGCATTTGAATCAACTCAAGTTGCGTCTTAATCATTCATATTCATTGGCTCGTATCACTAAATACTAAATGGAGCTAACCAGGAGACATTCATACCGCATCAGGGCCTTCCAGAGGCCCATGCGCGACCATAGGAGATCCATCCAGATGCCCAAACACAAAATATCCCATAGTCTCTCTCTCTCTCTCTCTCTCAATCAAAAAGGGGAAATCGTCTCTAGGGAAAATAAACCACTGTCGAAATCCGTCCCTTCTGCTTCTAGGCATTGTAGAAGCGTGCGCGCAAATACATCCATCCATCCATTCCTCTCATCCATATATAACTCGTTATCCAATCCTGCAACTCTTGGCTTCCACAGAGAAAGGCGCAAGGGAGAAAGGGGCTTGGCCTTTTCCGTGTCGTCATTCGCACGAACTGTATCTCGCTCATCCATCCAATCTACTCGGATCTGAATAACAAAATGAGGCCGTTAAGGGGGGGTGGGAAAGGGGAGGCAATCGCTTCATCATTAGTGTTCTTCTGTAATAAAAAAATTATCCGCAGATAGAGGCCCGCCTTGGTTGGTGTTTCTCTCTGGCGCCGATCCCCGAAAGACCGGGGCTCGATCCGGCGGGAATTCGGGGGCGGAAGTGGAGCGCGCCTCGGCGCCATGGTGTCCGTTGCCTGTATCGAGTTGATGTCATAGCAGCACATTAATCGCTGACAAACAAGTAACGCTCTTTAGGAGAAGCAAGCTTAGACGTAGACGCGGCGGTGAGGGCTGCGGTGGCTGTAGCGAGATCCGGAGCCGGAGCGGCTGCGGTGCGAGTGGCGCGAAGAGTGGTGGGAGCTGCGGACGACGACTTTGCGGTTGGTGCCGCCGATGCGGTCGCCGTGGGCAAAAGCGACCATGGAGGTGACGAAGAAGAGGATGATGTTGATGATGCCAAAGGCCCAGCAGGCCTTGAGCATGGCGCACGGCTTGTCTGTGTTCCAGCTGTAGCTGGGACCCGAGACGGTCACATCGCCCAGGCGGGCGGTCCAGTTGGGGTCGCGCGAGAGGGACGTGCAGTCGGCGTAGCGGATGCCGCGAAGGTACCAGACAGCAGCGATGAGGGCGCCCACGAAGCCGAGGTCAATGAGGCCGACGAAGAAGGCATTGGCAGACGAGCGGTGGTACGAGAAGAGTGTGAACATGGCCCACGCAAGGGCGAGCACCGACACGATGAAGAGGACGAGGATCGAATCGGGCGTCAGGGCATTCTGCTTGTTGTAGCCGTCGACGAACCAGGCGAGCATGCCCATGGTCGGGATCTGTCGTAGCAATCTAGTGTTAGCAAGCGGTTCTCTCCATCTCTGAAACTAGCTTTGCATAACCCGCCGGAGACTTTTTTTTTTATCCAACGGCGCCAATGCATGCGGGTTGAACTTACCAAGGTGATGATCTGTAAGATCCGAGTAAACACAAAGATGACGGCGAAGAACATTGTGGCGGTTGGTTACAAAGTCAATTCCTTTGTGAGTTCTGCTACTGATTCTTTGCAATGCGACAACGAGGTTGGTGAAGTGCGCAAAAGCAGAAAGGCGGGCGGGGAGGAAAGCCAGGCAAGCGACGTGGAAGAAGAAAAAAAAGTAGAGGTGAGACGGGTGATGATGCAACCAAGGATATGCAGCTTATCAGGCTTGCATATACAAGTGAGCTGCGCGATGAGGTGTGCGTGAGCTGGTCTCCAGATTCTCCAGGGCAAATCACAGGCAGGTAAATTGAAAAAGCAGGAAAAAAGGGAAACCGTCGTCGTGCATGATGGAGGGCGGGAATCTTTTTGTATTGGGTTGGGTCGCAGGAGCTCTCCTATGCTCTGCTCTCTTTGGGCTCGACGACTAAAAAGCTTGGATCTTGGGCAAACGCACCCAGAAACGTGCGTGTGTGGATGGGCTGCATGGTCCTTGGAGGGGAAAAAGCCGCGAGGCTGGGGTTTCGCTGCTTGGAAACGGGGCCTATGGGCGCCGCCGCAGCTTGGGTCGTTAGTGGGTTTCAGCGGGGGCGAGCAGGGGATCGTGGCCGAAGGGGTGGGAGCAGAAGCGCTGGAAAAAGACTCCACGGCGGGCTGGGAAGCCAGGGTTTTCGTGTCCACGATTGGTATGTCCTGTAACGGAAACGGAAAGCTACTGATTTGCGGCCGGGGTGAAATGGCCTCGCCCATCTTGATTCGATTGGTTTTCGACGTGATGTGATTGAGGCCTCAAAAAGAAAGAGCTATACAGGAGGCTGGATATTCTTCACATTCAGCCGGTGACTTCCTTCCCCCCCCCCCCCCCCCATCCCGTTCGGACATGGCCGCCACCCCTTCGACAAACGCTTGGCAACGCACCGCACCAATCACGGCCCGAGCGCATACGGAAACGTGGTTGTTGGCCGTCGGGCTGACACGTAGAAACGTGCTAGAACTTGGTTCCGCGAGATATGGTCAAGCTATGTCAGGGTCAGGGCCCGGCTCGTGTGCCCCCCGGGAGGGTTCGAACATTGTTCTTGTTCATCTCATCTCTCATCCCCGAGACGACCAGGCTCAAGTAATGACGTCGCTGCAATCGGTGCACGCGCACCTTCATGCTGTGTAAGACCGAGATCGAGTCCTCCAACGGCCAGTGCGCTAGCTGCACTCAAATGAGCGGGCTCAATGCAAAAGAAAGAAATTTGCCCACGTTTTACGGTTCAGGCAGCTGCTCAATACCTTCCTTTCAGCTGACTAGGGGGGAAACAAGAAATTCCCTCCCTCATCCCAAAGACTTTCTGAGCTTTACCGCCCGATTTGTGCTAAGCTGCTCTTCGCAGCGGTGGGGTGCAGGGCAGCGCACTCACAACGTCATCGAAAATGGCGGGGCTGGGACCTCGAAAAGAGAGCAAACCGCCAAGTGAAAGTGAGGGATCAAAAAATGAGCTGGCTGGGGCAACATGAAGCTGCTGCAACAAAAAAAAGTCACCGGCCAACCAATCAAATCTAATTGCAAATTCCATATCCGTATAGCTATCCATCGCAATAAATGGCTCTTTTTTTTAGTTTTATTTCCTCGTCCTTATCCCAGTGTCATCCTTGATCCCAGTCACAGAGCTCATCCCAAGCTCTCCCCCCTCAACCGCGAGCTCATGGCATGAGCTTTTGGCGCCCCTCTCATGCCCCGGAGCTCCCAGGTGCCAAGGTGCCCACTCCTACGGGGACGCCACGCATGGAGCGAATCGGTATTTCATGCATATCCCGCTATCCCAGGTGGCACCGCATCCGCGGCGGCCGGGACAATCCATCTCATCGCCCACAGGCAGCACGCATCGAACATCGATCCCACGATCCACTTGCAAAGAAACCCTTTTTTCCCTTTCCTTTCCCCTCCCCATCCCGGTGTTTCATCTGTTTAATGGGAGGCGGGAATGCGGACGACGGCAGTTAGTTGAAACTCGCTCATGGTAGCCTATGTGGGCTTTTTTTTTTAATCAATGCCTTTGATCATTCTCCAGGAACCGGACGACAGCTCCGCACAGACGCCGTTCGCTTTCGCCTTACTTTTCTCCCCTCCTTCAAATGAATGTTGAATGAGTTTATGCAAAAAAACAGCCAAGTTCCGTATGACTTCCTTTTTTGGGTTTGGGGGGGATGATACCCCCGTATCCTGTCCTAATCCGATCCTATCATATCTTCATGAAGCGAAATTACATACTCATCATCCATCTATGCACACCATGTACAACAAACTCGTCCCGCTTCGCAAAAAAAAGAAAACTCACAGCCCAGTGATGAATGACTCTACCGACTGACGCCCACGTGATCCATCTCCACCATTGCTGCTCCATCCCAGAGCCGCGCTACTCCTCCCGCTGTTGCCCTTGCCCTGCTGCTGCTGCTGCTGCTGCTGTCCTCGTGCCACCTTTTCTCGCAGGGACCCGGATCCCGAAGCCCGCGTCCGCGGTGACCCCGTTGCCGCCGCCGATGATGACCCCGTTGCCGATCCCGACAGCGATCCGGCACGCCCAGACACCACCACGGCCCTCATGCCGATGCCCATCTCGGACCCGGCGCTGCCCATGTTGCTCTCCAGCTCGCCCTCAAAGTACTCGGCGTAATCATCGTCAAAGTCGCCTTCGTCGTCGTCGAATTCGTACTCGCCCTCGCTCCTCGTGCTGCCGCTGCCGCTCGCTCCCCACGTCTGCGGCACCACCCAGCAGTGTGACCGCTCGTGCGAGCCGGCGCCCATGCCCTCCGCGCCGCCCTTGCGACCTCCGCTGCGCTTCCAGGGGGGAATCTTGGTGCCCTTGAGCCGTGGGCCCAAGTGGTACCTGACGCCCTCGGTGTACCGCAGCTTGGCCTCGTCCACCGACACGGAAGCGAGCGTCTGCAGTATGCCGTAAATGAGCACCCAGCGGCCTCGGCGGCCTTCTGCCGGGTCCACCTCGCCCACGCGGTCGCCCTTTTCGAACCGCACGTAGGCGTCCACCAGGTCGCTCTGCACAAAATCGCTGCCCAACGCGTAGATGTTGGTGCTCTCCGTGTAAGCGAGCTGCACCCGGCGTTCGAGCGCCCCACCCCGTGGGCCCGCTACGCCGACCGAGTTCACCGCCGGCTCGGCTTTCCTGCTCGACTTGAAAAGCCCTCCACCGCTCTCTCGACCGGTAGAGGCAGACGCCGTCACCGCCGCGGTCGGTGGGATGGACTCTGGGATTAAGGGGTATGGATGAGGGATGTGCGGGAACCGCAACTTGTTGTCGAACTCGATGAGCATGTCCGTCATGGGAGTATCCGCCGTGTCAGCCTCAAAGGCCTGGTTCCCGCTCTCCGAGGCCATCATCCACTTCCGTCCTGACCTTGCCTCCGAGACATCCCACACAATGTCTCGGTCCACCAAGTAGTCGTAGAGCGCCCCAAAGTCCTTCTGCAGAGCCATGGCCACGGTTCTGGTCAGCCACGTGTCGTCACCACCACTGCCGTCCGAACCCCGCGCCGATTCCGATCGCGCCGGCGGCCACGACCCGTAAGCTCGCGTGTAGTGGCTCTGGAGCATCTCCCGGAGCCGATCCGCGGCGGCCCTCGCGGACCCGTTGGCTGCCGCTCCGGCTGCCGTCCACATGTCGGCGTAGCTAAACTCCCCGAGCCTCTCCTCGGCAGCCTGCACGCGCAGCTGCGTCTCCAGGTTGGCCCGCTCCAGCAATGCCCTTGCAATGGGCGTCGTGTACTTGAAATCCGGAGACTTCTCGAGCTGCCCATCCATGCCAGCGCAGTGTGTGAAGCACTCGCGCCATCCATCCTCCCATCGCACGTTCGGGCTTTCCGCCCAGGCCAACAACGAAACAGCTGTCGCTGAGTCGCCTCTCACGTCGTCTATGCCACGGATCCGTAGGTACTTCACAATCTGGCCCACATTGTCATTGTCTGGGGGCATGTAGCTGTCAAGGCGCTCGTGCAGATCTGAGAGTGCCTGGTACAGTGACATGCCGACGAGAGAGGCGTGATACAGAATGGCAAATACGTTGCGCGTTGTAATTTGGTGCCGCAGCTGGTCAAGGCGGTTCAGGTTGGTCGGTGGGGGGAAGTACATTTCATACGAAATCTGACCCTCCAATTCGTCGCGCAGGCTCGTTGACTCGGAAATGGGCGGCGTCAGAGGTCCATCTCGACCAATGCCTAAATGGTTCGCGTAAGGGGCCGGAGAGGGAGGCAGATACATGTCTTCCTCAGTCGAGCCCTCTCGAAGCATAGTCACCAGTTGACGGCTCTCGGTGGCCTCAATGATGTGCGAAGACAGACGGAAACTAGGCGGTTGCTTAGAGGCCTGGCCCTTGCGACCAAGGAAGACGAGTACATCTCCATTGGGATCCCACAGCTCGGGATCCTTTCTAAGTTTGTTCCACTTGGCCACCGGTCTGCCCCCACCTAGCCAGCGCTTGATGGGTGTCGACGACGGGGCAGCCTGCGGGATCGGGGGCAGCTTCGTTGTCGGTGGTGGCCCTATAGGCTGTGCGTCCCATGGGTTCTGCGGGCTAGGGGGCGACGGGAGAGGCTGCTGCTGATACTGGTACGGTATGGGAGGCGGTGCCGTTTGTATAGGATGAACATATCTTTCATATGCCCGACCCTCGTCATGAGTGGTGGGACTAACGGTTGCCGCGCTAGGAGGGCGTTCGCCACTCGCTCGCTTCTCGCCGGAAGGCTCATCTTCCTTTTCCTTTTTGCGAAAGGTAAACGTTTTAGCGAGGCCCCGTCGCACGCCGTCGCTTTTCTTATCCAGCATGCTGCGGAGTCCGCTCTTCTCAATCCCAGTCTCTTCCTCATCCTTTAATGACGTGTTTCGAGGTCGAGAATAACCCATATCTCGTTGCGGGTAACCGGCCGGGCCACCTTGCATGTAACGAAAGTCGCCGCCCATCATCATGGGGGGTCCGCCGTGCATAGGCATATTGTTCCAGCCTTGGGCAGCAGCATATCTAGGATCAACCATTTGCGGCATCATGTATCCGGGGTTGTTATTAAAGGTCGATTGCGTAGGTGACATTAGGGGGGCGCTGGGCATCGGCGGGAGAGGAAAGTCTGGGATGTCATCATGATTGGAACTGGTGATGGAGGGAGGGCGATCATTGCTAGAGCCCTTTTTCGGTCTAGTCTCTGCATTCTTCTTGCGCACTACCGCACTCCGTCCCGACATTTTGGAATTCGAGTGAAAGTGTCGCTATTTAGTTGGTGAAAAAGGATTGATAAAAAAAAAATATAAAAAAAAAAAAAGAAGGGGTATAACCGTGGAAAAGGTATGAAAAGAGAGAATCCCACAGGTTGTGTGTAAGGTGGGTATCGCTTGCTAGTAGTCTCTGAGACGCTCAACAACAAGACCAACTCCGGGGTATCCGAAAAGCCTGAATAAAGACGGCTAAAATAAAAAGCATGTAAAATTGAGAGAGCGACGAGAAGAATTGCCCGGATGGCGATAAGAGTCCTGGCTATTTGGCCTTTTCCAGGCAGGGGATGCGACGGGTATTGTGTATAAATGCAAAGCGGGCGGATCTAGTATTTTAGGCGCGCAATTGGTCGATCCTCCAGGCGGCGCGGGCCAATGGGCTCCGGGTGTCGCAAAGGTCAATAATTTTTAGTTTTGTGATAACTCGCGTGTCGCATCACTCATCAGAGTGGTCTTATTAGGCGTTTGGTTGGAATACGGCTCTTTTAACGCGACGTTGCGCCCGCTGGATGACGCATTCAGGTGAGAAAAAGAAGTGAGACTTGTTGGCCAATCCCTCTGGTCAAATCAGGCCGAAGGGCGCCTGTTTCTCTTTTTGTTGCGGCAGACACCAAAAAGAAATGATAATAATGATAATAATAACAAAGGGAGGGGCGGGAAGGGGAGTGGAGAAAGAAAGGACAATGGACATCCACTTGGGGTTTAAGTACGGGTGCGTCGCGCAAAAGAGTGAGGATAAGGCGTGGGACGTGGTGTTTCTTTTTCTTCTTCCTCTTCTTAGCGGCCCAGGGATCGGACAGGTGCCGTTGGGGAGAAGGAGGGTACCTCTTTGGAATTAGACTTTCACGAATAAAATCGAGCAGTAGAGTCGTATTGTATTGAAGAAGAAGGAGAGGAAGAAGAAAAAGGAAAGAAAAGGGAGGGTGGCAATCAAAAAAGGACACACATCCACATCACCCAAAGAACGGGTATGGTGCTGCATCTCATCTCGAGAGCATGTCAGCGCCGGGGGTGGAAAGCGCATACACGCAGGTCTCGGCTAGGGGAGGGGAAATGAAAATGGAAATAGACGCCGTCGAAGAAGAAGGAACAAAAGATGTGAGACAGGGTCTCTTTGGGGTCCCTCCCAAGGACCCAAGGCTAAGGGCTTTGAGCTGCCATGGGGTGGGAGAAGGGAGGGCATCTAGACGACGACGAACCAACACGGGCTGATAAGGATGGCATGTCGCCAATGGCCCCGGGAGGCGGCTTGCGAGGCCGAGCTGATAAGGCGGCGCGTCTCACCAATGGGCCGCCGGGTTGCGTGCGTGTGCATGTACTGCCGTGTGCATGTACCTGCTGGAAGCAGCAAGGCAAGCCCAGCGCCCCTAAATTACCGTCTCTTCTGACTCGAAGGTTGTTGCGCGCACGCGCATGCAAGCACTTTTGACCCGGTGACGGGGACATGGGGTCATGGTTCTTTGGGATTATTGGGCATTGGGGCGGAGGCCATGGGGGATGCAACTACAGCGGTGGCGAAACATTTCTTCCCCCTTCCCGTCTGCCTCTTCTGTCTCGGCTGATTCGGTGGCTAATGGCAATGACAAGTGTGGCAGTGGCAGTGGCAGATTGCTTTTTGATCGTCCATGGATAACCCCCAAAGCAGAGCTATCAAAATAAACGGGAATGTCAAGGGAAAAAAAATAAGATATGGAGCCCACGTCGATGATGGTTGATCGATCTACCTTAACCCTTCCCCCCCTTGAACTGTGGACCGTCGGACCGGGGATCATGGACGATTGGAACGTGGCCGTGGGTACCCGACAGCCTGGGGAAAAAGACTATCGGGCCCAGCAATTCAAGGGATTGCCCATTTGTGTTTGTCATGGGCCTCACAAATATCTCGCTGCCCATCCAGGCCAGGCCAGGGTTAGGGGGGGGTCACGGATGGGTCCTCTCTGTTGCTTTTTAGCGGCCTGGGTCTTAGTGTTTTTCTTCTTATCTCTTCGGCCGTGGCATCTTACCCGCGGTGGCTTAAACGGGAAATGGTAAACTGGGTCCCCGGCCCAACGAGGGAGGACGAGACTCGACTTTCACCGGAGGCCGACGGAGTGGTCATTATTCTGTGTGCAGAGTGAGAAAAAAAATCTGTGCGCTTGTATCCGGTCTCCGGGTCGGAAACCCCCGTCGATAGTCCCATCGATAAGTCCATCCGGGTAACTATCGTGTCTCTGGAGCAGTGCAGTGGTGGGAGTCAGCGGAGGGAACCCATCACCGTCACCACCAGCACCACCACAGCCATCATCACTCCCCCAGTTGCAGTATCCGGCGTTTCAAAGGCGTTTAGCAGGGTGTTCGTTCTCAGCATCTATTCAATGGCAGCAGCAAAGACGAGGAAAAAGAAAAGGAAAGCGCCGAAACCACCAAGCAGGGGGTGCAGCATAAACAGTTATATTTCGCAGGTGCCGTGTGTGTCGCATTCCACCGTTCGCAGCGGGCGCAAAGCACGCTTGGGCCGCCGTCAATAATAACTAAAGTCCCGGCAGGGTCTGAGGCACCGACGCAGCAACCCACGTTGTGATGATTCCCGAGCATGACTGCATTTTGTCCTGACTCTGCTCTCATTCCCGGCGCCACGGCTCTCACCCCTTGCAGCCGTTGCAGCCGCGCCCCTTCACCACCTCTGCTACCCCCGGCCCCTCGGTCCCGTCGCCTCAACCTGGTATTTGGTGTCCGTCATGTTGTGCCAAGTTATACACAGACAATGTCGTTCTTCTTTTTTTATGCAGAAACTTTTATTCATCCACAACCACTTTCGGTTTCATAAAACCATGCATCATGCCAGGTCTGACCACGCTAAGTTTCGCATCGGCACGGTCTCCCGCCCTGCCATACGCGCGGCTATAATAAGAAACGAGCAAAAAAATTTAATTACGACCAACACGAACGCTTTATTACTCGAATGCCCTCATGACCAATCCCACCATGCCTTCTTTTTTTTTCTTTTCTTTTTAGTCCATCCAAACAAACTCTCTGCTCAAACAAAAAAGCCGTCAGCATTTGCTTGCACTCTCGCTTTCGGACCCTCACCATCCGCCCAGCCTATCTCCAGCCGGGCAAACGTGCCCCTTCAATTACAATTCCTCCCCCCGTCCCCTCACAAAGTGGTATTTCCGCCAATCGGCGCCGCGCACGAGCTCAGTTGCCGAGTCCCAAGAACCACTTATGATATATGTTCCGGGTGCCGTAATTTGGGCGGGTATACGGGGCACGACATACGAAACTAAGAATGGGGTCACGAAGCTTCGTTTAAAGGAACAAAACAAGGCGACGGAACGGTAAGTGCGTGCCATGGCGTCGGATCGTGCTGCTCCATAACTGTAATTATAAGTCGTATATATGTTGCCCGTGCTGTAGTTTTCCTCGTAGCTTCTTCTTATTCAACCAAACTGTCAGGAAAGGAATATCCATCATGAAGCTCTGGAACTTTGTCAAGGCCCTGCTCCCCACCGCCCTGCTGCTGGCCACCGAGGTGTCGGCATATGCCAACCCGGGAGCCTGCAGCGGCCAGTGCTGGTCTCACGATCCCAGCGTCATCCGTCGATCAAGCGATGGCACCTACTTTCGATTCGAGACGGGCTCCAAGATCGGCATCTGGAAGTCGTCCGCCCTGACGGGGCCTTGGGAGTATCAGGGTGCCGCACTCCCCTCCGGCAGCAAGATCAACCTGGCCGGCAACGATGACTTGTGGGTGAGTGACACAACACGTCAAACTGTCAAAAGAAAGAAACAGTATGGTCTAACACGTTCCCAAAAAAAAAAAACAGGCCCCAGATGTTCGACAGGTCGGCAGCGAGTACATCCTGTACTACACCGTGTCCACGTTCGGATCCCAGAACTCGGCCATTGGATACGCCACGTCCTCGACCATGGAGTACGGCAGCTGGACCGACCACGGCGCCACGGGCATCGCGTCCGACTCGTCCAAGAACTACAACGCCATCGACGCGGCTCTCATCGCCGACCAGTCCGGAGGCTACTACGTCACCTTTGGCTCCTTCTGGGCCGACATCTTCCAGGTCAAGATGAACTCGGCCGCCACCGCCACCGCCGGCACCCCCTACCAGATCGCCTTCAACAGCACCGGCTCGCAGGCCCTCGAGGGGCCCTTCATCCACTACCGCTCCGGCTACTACTACCTCTTCTTCAGCTCCGGCACCTGCTGCGGCTACAACACCAACCTGCCGGCCCAGGGCGAGGAGTACAAGATCTTCGTGTGCCGCTCCGCCAGCGTGAGCGGTCCCTACGTCGACAAGAACGGCGTCAGCTGCGTCTCGGGCAACGGCGGCACCCTCGTGCTCTCCAGCCACGGCAACGTCTACGGCCCCGGAGGCCAGGGCGTCTTCAACGACCCCACCTATGGCACCGTCCTGTACTACCACTACGCCGACAAGACCATTGGCCTGGCTGATTCGCAGTATCAGTTTGGCTGGAACACCGTCAGCTGGAGTGGCGGATGGCCCAGCGTCTAAAGCATTGGGGGTTGTATATACAGAATAACAGACAGATATGGGAAATTGAAGGGACAAGGGAAACGGTTTCACGATGGTGCGGTGGCAGGTGATGCTCTGCTACCCTACACGTTTCATGGCTGCGCAAGAAGAAAAAATACAACGTACTTTTTTTTTATATCTCTTCATTGTACATACTTCTTTTTTCTTTTGTCTGACCTTGGTCCTTACCCTATGGCCCGGAAATATGCGCATAAGATGCGCATGCACTGCGACGTCAGCTATCGACGCCCAATGAAGTATATTGTACGTAGCATATTGTGCATGAGTCCCGTAGTTTTGACGTGTATCAGACCCCAACAGAAACGATGAAACGTGAAAAAAAAGCAATCACACATGTAGCATTGCTCGGCAGATAATTGCCGTTGCGGGCGCACTCAAGGGTATTCTTAGGTTTTTATTTTTTGTACTTGTTTAGGGTAAACAATCCCAACACTGCAGCTGTTCACATCCACAACCGTACATATGCATCTCCTCCCACCTTGGAGATAGTTTCGTGTGGGTTTCATAAAATTTCCGAGGGTATCTTCCCAACAACCATGAGGTCCCGTGTCACATTAGTCCGTGAAGAGAAAAAAAAAGAAAGAAAGAAATCACAAAGAGGAGCTAAGAACAAGAAAGACGAAAACTCCAAGAGTCAAACGCCGGCCCAGAGAACATGCCGTCCTCAAACCCTCGTTTGCCAGTTATTTTTCAACTGCGCATCAGGCATCGCTCATATCACACCCATTCAATCCACTTAAGCAAACGAGTGGCCAGGCTTGGTGGTGTCGGCGTGGGCACTGTGGCCGCGCGATCGCATAAAGGCCATGCCCTCGAGGACGGCTAGGGCAGTGAAGATGGCCCAGATGAAGAAGCCGAAAGCCACGGCGGCCTGTGCGCAGCCGCAGAAGGTGTTGCCGCCGCAGTTGGGAACGCCGATGAAGGCGGCAACGGCGATGGAGCCGGCGAACCAGAAGATGGCGGACACGACGAGGAGGCCAAGGCCGATCATGGCATTGTAGAAGCGGTTGAAGAACATGGGTACGAGAGCGAGGTAGCAGAGAACGAGGATCGACCAGACGGCGCAGAAGAGCAGGAAGCTATACGACGAGGGAGCGCTGTAGTAGGGGCTCGATGTGGCGTCGACAACTGAAAGACTTTTTGTTAGCACGCAACTCGATTACGAAAAACCCAGGATATTGCAGCAACTTACCATAGGCAGTGAGACCCAGCTCAATAATTACAAACACGGCCAAAACGGCGTGTGCGATGGTGACGAGATTGAAAGCCATGGCGACGATCTTGGATGTAGTGCCAGCAAGGTTGTAGATGGTGGAGACTCAGGGAGAGATGTAAGTATGTTGGTTTCCTCAAGAGCGAGAATAGGATAGATATCTCTAGGATGGCACAGTATGAGGAATAGAGAAAGAGTTGCAGCAAAAATCAAGAAGAGCAGAGGAGGGCCAGGTAGGATTTTATTTTGGGCGAGCGGGTGACCATGACGACTTGCGACCCGACGCCATCAGAGTGAATTGGGGCCAGCCAAGAACAGGAACATGGTGAGATCCGGGGGGTGTCAGGCGAACAGGACGAATTGGCTGGGACGGGTGGATGCGCCAGATGGCATCGATGCGCGCGCGCCACAAGGGCCATGCCTTGGTGCCAGGGCTAAACACCTAAACACGTCAGGACAGGGAAGCAGGATGAGACTAAGACGGGACAAGACGGCATCTCTCGTCCATCACTTTTGGTGGGGACCTCTCTCGTCTCTGCTGCTGCTCCCAAGCTTCGGCACTGAATCAACGACTTGGCCGCCCTTCGTCCTCATTCAGCCCAATGTCGACCGAGCGCGGCCCCATCGCCCGCTAGCCTTGCCGAGCCATGATTCGATGACGACAGGCCCATTCCCCTCCCCCAGACCGGCGCGTGGCACAGAAACTGGGATTGGACAAGATGGGTGCTGTGATGAAGCACGGCAGCCTCAGACAATGACGTTGACCATGGGTGATGAGGTCATTATGCGTGGCTGGGAGGGTGGGAGGGTGGCTTGCCGAGCCCTGACAACCTTTTTTCGGGTGAGGGGAGGGGATGAGCTGGCGCTAAATCCCAAGGGGGTATGGGGAGGGATGAATGATGACCAGTCAATGCCGCCTTTGCGCAGACGAAAGAGAAAAAAAAAAAAAAAGTAGGTTGAGGCGCATCGTTTCAGCGTGTCAAAGGGTCGTTTCGCATCACCGCCGTTCAATGCCATCCAATGCTTTACCACTGCCATCAACAAGATGGTGAAGCGCGCAAGGTGTCGTAGTCAGAGAAATTGAGGCAGCCAATGTGCCTGATTCAGCAGCCTTCCAAGCGCCGACCAACCCAATTCATTGTGCGCGCGCGTCCTCCTCTCCCTTGAACCCTCGCACTGGCGCGTCCAACGGCCGAAGCCCATTCATTCATCGTGTGTTGTGCTCTCCCTAGTGATTTTCTGTTTCTGCGTTGATACCTGACAACCGAGACGACGAGAGGGGACCTGATCCACTTTCTTTTCCACCGCCTCTTTTTCCTCCTTTCCGCCAAGGCCTGTTAGGCGCAGAATAAAAATAAAAATCACATAAAAATAAAGCAAGCACAAAGGAACAAAGTCGAGAGAGAAAAAAAAAGTCAAAAAAGTCACTTGATGCACTTCTCGATTGCGCCCGATCGACTGACGACGACTATCGTGGTTGCATACCAACAAGCACGCCGGTGACTAACCACTAACTACTGACCAAACAAAACCTAGGCCCCGCGTATCCGTATTCCAGGAAGCACAGCCATGGCTGATCAGCTGAATAGCTTCCCCGTCGCCTCCTCCCCGGCACATTCGTCTCCGAGCCGCCGCCAGTCTAAAATTGAGCCTCGAGCTCCGCCACGATGGTCTCCTCCGCCTAAAACTTCCGAAATGCCGTTTCTCATGATACTCTATTTTGCGCCATTGCTGTCCAAGATAGGAAAAATCAGAAAGAACTCCACCCCGAACCAGCCTCTCCCGTCGGATCATGGCCCTGGTCGTTTCGCTTCCAATGTCGGTGTGATAATGCCATGACAACCGTGAGACCCGTTTCCCACTCACTCGGCTGGTGAAAAGAGAAAGGAAAAAGAAGAAAAAAAAAGCCACCGCCGAAAGAAAAGCGCCTCTATACCTCCCAGTTCGTTGAATTCGTCTCATTTCTTCAGCCCCAATGATGCCCTCTTCTTTTTTCGCTCCTCGTACATGACCGTCACCGTCGTCGTCTGGAGGATAGCTCGCTCTACGTCGATATCATCGACATCGACCTCGCTAATGTCGTCTTCGCCCCAGATCTGGTCCTCGCTGCCAGCATCCGCAAATTTGTTGAGCGATTCCTGCCGGCGCAGGTGCTTGGCAATGGCTTTTTCTGGTGTGTCTCCGTCTCCGCCCTTGCCAATGGCCGTCTCGGTTGGCGATGCCTGCCCAATCGTCTTGAGGTCAAACCCTCCCGCCTGCTCGGGTGCCATGCCAAACTTATCGCCACACTTTCTTCTTCCTCCAAACGCACCGATCGTCCTGAAACGGTGTCGGCGACTCCCGGTCAAATTCTTGGCGTTGTGCTCGCCAATGAGCTTGGGTGCCACATGTAAGACGAACCGGCGGATAGTAGTTAATGACGCGCAGACGATGAGAAGGTTAGACTCGACAAAACTAGAACCGCCTCATGTTAGTTACCTATTCAAGTGAAAAGTGAGTGTGTGCTCAACCTACACCCAGACCACGGCGTTGGAGAAGACCCAAGTGGCATCCCATTCATGCAAGATGGGCATCAACAGTATCAGACGGACCACCGAAGTTACAAGTGTACTATCGCCAAAGCTGGGTTAGCACAAAAAAAACGTATCTCATTTCTGGTAAGTGCCACTTACGCTGAACCAATGGCGAAGAGCAGGATGAGACCAAGCTTTTGGCGCGGCGGCATCTGTAGTCGCACAATCATCGGAATGGGCATCACGAGCAGGATCAAATCTGTCAAGATTCCAAGGGCCGCCGTGGCGATGTAAATGGTTGGTCGGTTAACACATTCTCCCTTGACCTCAACGTTCCAGTTCGCAGAGATCGGCCTGCACCCAAAGAGGACAGCAAAGAAGACGGCCGTGTTGTACCCGATGACCAGGAACAGGGAGAGGTACACACAAATTCTCCACCACCCCTGAGGTGAGAGCTTGTGGTAGAAGAGAATGAGGGATGTTTTTGTGAATCCTGTTTCGATTGCGTACAGGATTGGCGTCAGCACCATCATCTGCCAATGTGTTAGTTCATCAAATAAATGACAAAAACCAAACAAGTATGCAAGTCATATACTACTCACTCTGCTCCCCATATTAAATTTTGTGAGCGATATTTCCCATGTATGCACTCCCATCAGAGACCACGCAAATGACACTGACCGGGGGTTAGTATGCCTGCTCATCATTTCTCACTTTCTTCATGAGACCACTTACAAAGGAGCACAATCTGAAGCGCTATGGATGATACCCATCCAACAGTGAGACATGCTGGCTAAAGTTAGCAACACCGCTTTCCATCTCACAGCCAAGCCACCTCGAGTCTTCCGTACCTGTCTCTGCATCTGGCTTGCGCAGCAGCCAGAGCTTGATGTATAAAAACTGCCCAAAGAACACCAGGGCGAGAGCCATGCCGACCCCAGCTAGAATATAGGCGGCGAGTTCATTTTTCCTGGCAGGATCATCAAAGTTGGCAATATAGCCGGTCGGGGCCGTCGTAAAGACTGTGACCCCATCGACTGTTGGGAATGCTCTCATCGTCTTCCGGTGGGCGGCCCGCAACTCCCCGAGGAAGTTGTCGTCGAATGCATTCACTTCTGTCCCCCCCGTGATCGTCTCTTTGATGTTGGGCGATGATTCGAGTTGATTTTGGAGCGAGCTTAATATCGAAAAAAAGGAAGTGAACCCCCAGTCTCGTGGAAGATCGCCGTCCTGAGTACGGGGATGTTTTGGATGGATGGAATGCGAGCGTGGAGAATCCCGGGTCGTTTTCCACACAAAATAACGGATCGAGAGGGATATAGATGGCAGTCGCGGCAAATACGGCTCTCAACCCACACACCAGGCAGGATTGAGTAGTTGTCGAGAGGGGGAGGGAGATGGGAAGAGTGGGGGGTTGGGCCAGCAAACAATGAGTTCAGCACCGCCGAAGACTCAGGGAAGGGAGAAGGAGAGACGAATGCCCAGCAGGTCTCCTTTCAAAGCGAAACCAGGCTTAAACCTGGAGAGAGAGAAAAGAACAACGGAATCGCAAAGGCGAGTTTTGCGAGAAGCCAACCAGGCCGGTTCCTGGAGGAGGCGGGGGGACACAACCGCATAGATAAAACATGGACGAGCCCAGGGAGACCCAGCATGGCCTTGGATTCCCACAGGGCGCTAGCGACGACGACGTGCGCTGGCCCTCCATGTCAGACCCAAAGGCGATGCAGAACGCAGCAAGCGTGAGGAAATTAGAAGACGCCGGGACCGCAGAGATGCCCTCCCGCCCGCGATGGCCTCTGCGTCTCCTTCTTCTCTGGGACGCCGGTGGTGCCGCCGCCCCGGCCCTCCAGGCCGATGCGTGGTTCCGACTGGCCTGTCCCACGTTTCTTTTTTGGTGCCTTGCTTCTTGCTTGTGTGCTTTTGACTTTTGACGATACCCTGCTCCACTTGGGGTTACACATGCAGACTCAGACGCAGCTGCAGACGCAGATGCCGCCGAGGTTCATCGTGGTGTTGTGTGTCCCACTAGGCGGTGGCGGCTGGGCCGAGTGCGCTACAATGCGCCGAAGCCAGCGCCCATCGGGGCGAGCGAGATTCATCTTGCACGGGGACGGATGTGATACGGGGCGCCAGCTCTGCGGGTTTTCAGCTTCATGCCCTTTGTCGGCCACATGGGGTTTCACAATTCCCGCCGACCTGGCCTGAGATCACGGGCAGGGATGTCGGAGACTGTAAGATCGGGCCGGGGCTGGTTTAGGCGGAGCGGGCCAGATGTCATTTTTCCGGCCACAACGCTGGCAGGAACAGAGTTGATGGCGGTCCGATTTTGGTTTCAGATTGTCGTCTGATCTAGATTGCTCCGCCTTCGTCCCGACAAATCAACCCTTCTCCATTGCCTCTCTGTTTGCAGCTGCAACTTGCAGCGCGTGCCTGGAACCAACATCCAGGGTGAAGGAAGAAGGAAAAAGCAAAATCAGAAAAACCACACCCGGATCCTACACTCGCGGCCGCTGTCAAACGTTTCTTCTTTGCGCCCTCCCGCTCCCTAGTGTTGGCCGGCCCTCGTTCGTATGCCCGACGACCTGGCGGCCGGCACCAACACCGTCCGTCATCGGTCGAATCCTTTCAGCGTGGCGGCGGCCGGCAAGCAACCACCAACCTCGTAGCAAAGCAAAAATAAGCCTGGGAACCCCGGTCGATGCAAGATCTCGATTTTCACTCATATCTACCAGTCACTGACGGAACAACGTTCCCTTCCTCTTGCTGCACGGCGCACTGACAAAAGCGGTCCACGACGCGAATCCAGCTCATCCCCTTGTACCTCTTTTCATGCGCTGCCTCATCAACTGGTCCCTGGGGCCCTGTTTGCTCCCTGACCTTCTTTTCTTTTTTTTCGCCTCTTCCCACGCGTGTTGGCCTTTCCAGAACGCTGTCTTGAGCTGGCCACGCAGGGCTAAGGCAAGGCGGCCAACAGCCACGCTAGGAGTCGGGCGGGGGCCGGCCTAACGCTGCGGGGGGGTGGGGGGTGACTGGGAGGCCAGAAGATCCTGGCCTGCTTGGACTTTGCAAAGAATTGGCTTTTGCTCCGTCGAGATGCGAGCCAAGGGACCTTATCGAGAGGGCCCTTGCTTGCAGATTAAAGGGGACTGATCACTTGTGATGACGAATCTGGTCACGAGCCGATGTTGCAGTAACCACGGCGGCTGAGAGGCAGGACGCTCTATTCTTCGTATTCATTATTACATTACTATCGCGAGGCGCTTCCGCAACCTCACTCCGTTGCGTCCAAGCTTTTCTCTCTTTTTTCGTTGCATTAATCACCATCCGTCACCCTGACACTCTGATACACGCCAGAGGCTTCCCGTCCACGTCAGATCTTAATCTTGAAGCAATTGGCGTAGTAAGTAGCCGTGGCACTCCAGTCGGAGAAGAGTCCAATAATGCCAACCTGGCGCCAGAGCACGTCCACCAGCTTGTAAATGTCGCCGTCCTTCTTGAGAAGGTTCTGGATCGAGCTGTAGTAGTAGTCACCTTCGATGCCGCTCGAGATTGGAGGGGATCGCTCCAGGCTCCATGTGATGATGTCGAGACCGAGCTTGTTGGCTGTCGTTGCATATTCGCTGGGCACAATCTCGCCATCCTTCTCGGTTACGAGGTACGCCAAGGGAGGAGCGACAATCTGCACGCCGTCCTGGGCATATTTAGTAAGGTTCTGGACGGCCAGGGGGAATGTTTCATTCGTGTCGCCAGTCTCGTCGAGGTACACTGCCTGCTTGCCAAACTTGGGCTCGTTCTTGAGCCAGTACAGGATGTCGTCGTACTTGAAGCTTTGCGTCCACACGCGAGACGGCTTGATGCCCATCTCCTTGTAGTCGTCGATAAGCTGCTGCGCGTACTGCTCCTGAGTATAGTCGCCCTCAAACGGCATCACGACCTCGGGTGTCTTGAGCTCCGGGGTGAAGTCAAGACCCAGAGAGTCGACAAGGGCAATGTGCTCCTTGTGCGATAGGACAATAGCGCAGGTGCCGTAGAGGTCGGACCTCCAAGCAGGAGTTCCGTGTAGGTATGCCTCGGGAGTGGTGGCGCTTGAGTTGGAGCCATCCATCTTTGCGCACAGGGTCTTGAACTCCTTCAGCGTAATGTCGCTGGTGCAGCACTTGGCCAAGGCCGCCGTGCCGTTCCCGGCAGGCTGGAAGGGCTGAGTGCACTTGGCATTGAGCTCGGGAATGTTGACAATGTTGGTCGTCGTGTGCAAATCGCACTGGCTGTGACGGCAAACAAGCTCGCGATCCTTGGTGAAAGCCACATCGCACTCGAGGATACCAGCGCCCATGCGAGCTCCAGCAAGGTTGGATTCAAGAGAGTGCTCGGGAATGAGTAGGGTACCGCCACCACGGTGGGCGACGGACCATTTGGACGTCTTCATCTGGTTGTTGGAGCACGACTCGAGCTTCTGCTTGAGCTCACCGTCATCGAGGTCGTTAACCAGGTAGTACGGTCGGGGGCCAAGCTCAATCTGCTTGATAGGCTTGACCTGGTATTTGCTGGAGGGTGCAGCAATGGCTGGTGTCACGACGGCCAGACCGGCCACGAGGGGGGTTGTGAAGCGCATTGCGGAGCTGTGATCAGGTCAATTGAGGCTTGAGAGACGGCGACAACAGCAATTGGCTAGCTATAGCTGCTCTCCAAGTCCAGGACTAAATTCAAGGCTGACGGGGACTGTACAATCGCGTCCGTTTTCTCGGGCGTCGCGCACTTTTTATGGCTGCGCAGCTCAACATGAAGATCCGCACTGGATAAGCCCATTTGGGAAGTACTGACATGACTGGTGTTCAGCCCAGTGCTCAGATTCCACATGGACATGAGCCAATCTCACATACTCGCGAGGCAGCCCGGGGTCATGTCCGCAGATGGGTGTCTTCCGGGCCCTCGGTCTCTGGGATTGGCATAGCCAGGGTCCAGCGGACTGGGAATCGTCCTGTCGATCGTATCCTTGTGCCTCTGGAAAACAAGGTTTCAAGGTAACAGTATAAGCTTACAGCCATAGCGATGAGCTATCTGCTAGCACGTGCGGGGAACCTAAGAGCGGACCATGCGCGCCCAGTTGCTGCGTGTTGCAGATAAGACATTTGATTCGCCCCTGTAGTAAAAGCGCCCATGGTGGGTCCCGGCACACCTTGGTCATTTCGAGAACCGGCTTCTCCGGGTTGATTAGCATGATGGTATCAATTAAGGAGCCAAGTCCGTTCATATGGAGCTTCCAGGTCTTTCAAGCTCAAGGAATCTAGGATTGTTGCTGTCTCCCCCCACACGATATGCAACAATCATCTCATCTCGACCGAGTGCTTTTGACAAGCGAGCTTCTTGCTCCACCCAGAGTCACAGTTCATCCTTGACCACAGACGCATCTCGGTGCTTGCAAACTTCCTTGATAGTCGCTTGAAGGTGCTCGAAACGGGGAGCATCCTCTCCCAGGCCCCAGGCAAACACGCCCCCCATGCCGAGCTGCGGAACAAGTTCCTGCAGCTTTCGCTCAATGCTCTTGGGGGTATCGAACGACCACCATCGCAGTTCCCGAGAATCCCAGTAATAATAACTACCGTCTTCATCATAGCGACCTTCAGTCTGAGCACGTGCAAAAGACTCGGCCACCTCCTTGGGCGTCTCGTCATGCCAGCTAAAGGCACCTGTCTTGCCCATGTCCCCGCCGGTTTCGGGATCTTCAAGTAGTTGAGTGGGACATCCGCGTGGATCGTTCGAATTGCATTCTTGGGTCATGAACCATTTGGCGTAATATCCTAGTCCTAGATTGAGCTGATGGGGTGGGGCACCGCGGCTGATATAACGCTGGACGGCGTCACGCGAGTCGGCAACGCCACTGTGGTGCTTTGCAACTGTATCGCGGCGGTTCATGAGATCATACGTCATGACATTGAGGAAGTCAACCTGTTTCATGAGTCTAGGAACAGTGGATGACGTGAATGCCATCAAATCGACTTCTTTACCAGGTACCGCAATTGTGAGCAGCTTGCCTGGAGCAAGTGCCGTGCGAACATCTTCAATGAGCGAGACAAAGGATTCAATCTCCCATTCGCGTTCCGAGTTCGGAACTATCTTGTAATCATCCCGGTTTCCGCTGTTTTGTTTATTAGCGTTGCTTTCGGTGTGAAATTGCGATTGTGAGGAAGGGTTACCCTGGGTACTCCCAATCGACATCGACGCCGTCTGCGCCCACCGACTCGACCATGGCAGCGACTTGCTTTGCCCAGTGTTTTCTCGACGCATCCGTCTTTGCCGCCAAAGAGAAGCCATCGTTATCGCCCCATCCGCCAATAGCGATAGTGACCTTGGTTTCCGGAGGAAACTTGGAGCGAACCTCACCAACTGTGGTAAACAGAGGCCACTCAGAGGGAGCCTCGTCAACGTTGAAAGAGTCAGAGTGCATAAAAGCTATAATCACGTGTGTAATTTCTGCCGCAAGCTCTTTGGCTGGTATAACGTTGTGCTGCCTATGTTGTGGCGCACAACTGGTTAGTAGTGATCGGGAAATTAATGAAGCATGTGAGGGCATAGCTACCCCGTAAGGTACATGATACACCGGAGGGATTCAATTTTAGATGCCATAATAACAGTTGCCCAAATGGACAGCAGCCAGATGCACCAAGCAAGTGAAGCGCGCATTGCTGAAACTCGGGATGCGGGGAGGTGGAGAGGCGATCGTGTTAAGGTCGGTGTGCATGTGGAGATGTGTGTGGCGTGTGAGGCACCAAGGCAGCTCAGTAAATTGCTGGCCTGCAGGAACCCGCCCTGAGCGAGCTACCTTCAATTACTAAGAGAGTGGCTTTAGGTGGCTTTGAAGGGAAATGTCAACCTGAAGTTAATTAGGCTTGGCGATCGCTCAAGTCAAAACAGTGCTCTTCAGCGCCGCAGCACCCTGAAGCCGTTGCGAGGTGGGGTCGACGGTGAACCCTGTGTATCATTTGCCGTATTGGGGCTTAGGGTGTGGCTCGATGGCTTGGTCAAAGTCTAGCCTTAAGCACCTGGTCACGTCTTAGAATAAGGAGAACCTCATAATTAATTCGTCTGCTTTACTTTGCCTGTTTTCACCGAGTTGGAGCCACAAATAGCCTTCCTGTAGCCGCGGCCGTATACCATTGGGTATGCCAGTGGAAAGCACTTTGACGGGAGAGCAGTGCCCACCCGCATTAGGAAACAGCTCTGCGAGAATCATTCAGCTTCAGCAACTGAAGAAAATGCATAAAATGGTGTGGGCCAGCTGCTGCAAAGAGGCATAGTTGCAGTCCACCATGTAAGCATGAGCCCAACGAGTCATGGGATGGCGAAGCAAATAAAAGCCGAAGATCGCCGAATAGGCCGAATTGTCTGCGTACTCCTCAGAATTAACCGTTGCTCCTGGGATTAACTATGAACTCGACAGCTTTGCATTCTCCCGCGGGGCCAACGAAGGTCATCCAAGGCAGATGGTACGGCTGGTGCATTTCCGCTGCGACTCATTTTATCCCCTTTGCAGCCACTGGCTGTATCTTCTACATAAACCATGCAGGCCGGTTCTAGTTTCCCGTGAGCTGACTGACCGTTGGCAGCACCAAGGTCCCGACAATCACCACGCTCAAATCCATTCAGTTAGCTGCAGAACTTTACGAAATTCTCAGTGGCGTTGCTTGCCACCACCATTATCAAGGCGTTCAAACGACACTTGGTTCGCAATGGTCTTCCGTTTGGTCTACTCTCCGCTCCTTACCGGGTTGGCGATGTTCTTTACATCTTTAGCCCCGCATTCTGGGTGGCTGCAACAAGCACTATGCTCCTGGCCATTCTGCTTGTCGCTGGCTGGACCAGCTTCTGCCATTGTAATGCTCCCCAGCTTGGGATGGTTTCATGTTCACGATCCCTTCTCCCAAAAGTTACATGCCAATCACCATGAACAGGACAGATATGGTATGGTCAACAGTCCTCAACAAGTACAGTTTAGCAACAAAAGCACAGTGCTTACAGACGATACATTGAATCAGACGACGTTGGGCCCGTGTCGCACGTAGAACAGTATCGACTACGCATGACAGGAGTCACGCAACTATCAGCCACTGGTACATACGAAGTGCGAACTCTGGAACCTTGGAGATTACGGCCATTCTTTGAAAATCCCTGAAATGGCCTTCCCTTACAGTGGTCTAAAGTGTTTTGCGGAAGAGTCTAGCCAAAGTGAGTGCTCTAGTCTCAAGGAGCGATATGGCTATCTCATCGTACCCCGAGACATAAGGCAAAACTCAAAGACTATATGGCATACACCATAGACACTGCTGATGGGTTAAGTTAAAAGGATCCCGACAGTTCTGGCTCTTCACTTTTAGTCTTTGCTGCCCGAATCCCATACTCTATCAACGCCACACACTTCGGCGTTAGGGTTGTAGCATGCAGTCATATGGCCCACTGGATCCCTGTCTCTTGTCCATTGACTCCAACTCGACAGGATTCGTTGGAAGTAATGTGACAAATTTTCGCATTTTTGCCAACGAGGCATCTCATAAGAAAAAGCACAGCGATGTGACGGTGGGCTCAACTATCCTGTTCAATAAATCATGCCAACCGTATCTCGATTTACAGATTGATGATAGTTCCACATCATCGGCGGGTAATAAACCCCCAATAGAGTTCAATTCTACCACCATTTATAGCCGCCCTGTCTTTGGAACTCTGCTATCTACCATGTCGCTCAGTGGCGACAATGGAGAATTCTTGCCCAGCCCTAAAAGTTCATTGAGTGCTAAAGCGGAGACAGGAGATGACTCTAAGGTGCAACTTGCTATGGAATGGCTCACGGGGAGCTTAATCACAAATGCCGTCGCGCGAATACAAGCGACGATTGGAGCGAGCGTAATGCGCCCCAACGTTAGAAGAAGCGATGGTCCGCATCAACACTCTCTCGCAACGCGAAGTACCTGGGGAATTCGAATTTGTGATTCATGAAAACGGCACGTAGGTGTTCCCGTCTGGACTTGTTGAGCACAGGGATCGAACACTGGACGAGTGGTGGAATTATTAGATCAATGAGAATGCAGATTTCTATTTCACTGTGAACCAGTACGGATATGGGTTCGGGCAGTCAGCAGGGCCCACGATATTCTATATGGTAGTGATATACTCCTACTTTCTTGTTTCGGTGGGATATTCCATGGCCTCTCTCTTTGGGGCGTACATTCAGTCGTCTCCTGGGATGACCAGCAAGAACTACTCGCCTTGGCATGGTGTTCACCTACTCCGATAGAGCTCAGGGGACACGGAGCTAACATTATGGATTAGGAATTGTGGCGGAGAATGTAGCGCTAAGAGCTACGGGTTACAACCATGTCGGCTTAACTGTAGACAACAAACAGATAGGGATGTCGAGATTAGAAAAGGATGAAGGATACTACTAAATGGGGCACAGAGATGTTGGGTTCCGTACTGATTCAAACACAACCTTCGAGCGAAAGTAAAATCCACCATATCTAGAAAATAGATGACGGACGAATTATGCGGCTTCGAAACAACGCGAGCGCCTGCCAAGGCCAAAGGCGGATGATGCTCACACCACGGCATGTCGCTCGGTCCCAGCGCGGATGGGTACAGCGCATACCTGACACACCAAAGCAAAGTGCCAAGATGGCTGGATTAAATATTCCGGCCGCGGCGGATGCCCCAAGGTCAAGCTGATGGGCAATTTCCGGCGGTGGGCCCAAACTGCGTCATGGAGCGTCTCAGGTCCTGAAGCGCTCGTCTTCACTGGTGGGAAAATCGTGACGCCGTTTCAAAACGAGGACGGCGCCAAGATGGATGGATGCCCGCTTCGCTTGTAACGGTTAGACGGAACATCGCGGGCGAATCTTTTAAGCTTAAACTTTAAGAATTGTATTCTATTTTGTGACTTAGATGCAATCATGGCGAATTGAAGGCGATCGCTTTGGGCTCCAGTTTGCGTGAGCAAATGGGATGATGCCCCATCTCTTTTGCTCCGTTGCGTCTCTGGCTCAGTTGAGCGTTAGCGGCGCGCCCGCTCAAACTATGAATACGAGCGAGAAACATGGTGTTGATAATCCAAGGCTGTGCCATCCATTCGCTAGTCCCCACCACTGGTTACCGACTGTCCAATTAATTGCAGGATACCGCTAATAAGGTAACGATGAAGGTCACTTGGGCCGGGGTCCATGGCCTTATGGCGAGCAAAAGAGGTGCAGTGACATGTCAATCGTTGCTGGAACAATGCCCAGAACCCCCTTCGCGACGAATTAATGCTGCTCATTCTCGGATGAACTCCCTCCCCCCTGCAATATGCTTGGTTTGTCACAGATCTTGTTGATAATGTTCTCTAGCTACCCTTTCGCAGCTCATATAAACGAGTGGCGTTTCCCTTCATCCTCCGCAACCCAGGCGAATATACACCTTTGCCCAGCTCCTCATTTCCAATATCATGATGACTCGCTTTTCTATTCCCGCGGCAGTGCTGGCGCTGGTCTCTCTGGTTCAGGCTCAATGCGGTGCTGGGACACCCGATGCCGTCGTGTCCGGTACCGGCGGCACCTTCACGGCCACTGCAGGGGGAAGTTCCGTATATTCCGGTACCAACTACCTCACTGCGATCCAGACGGCGCTTGACAGCATCTCCACCGGCCAGCGCGTTGCTGTTATGGCTTCGGGGTCCATTGGTGCGGGCACCATCACCATCAGCAGCGGCAAGACCTTTGAAGGTTGCGGCACAATCGCCACTGCTCTGCGTAGCGGGCGTGGTGCCATTGAGTCCATCGACACCTCTGATGTGCAAATCCCATACCTCATCATGACCGGCAACCCATACTTTGGCTTGCGCTTCTCCGGCACCTCAGGTCTGGTGCTCGGCGAGATTACCATGAACTTGAGCGGCGGTATTGGCATTCGCTTCGATCGCGATGCTGCTGCCAACACCAACGTCAAAATGGGCGTCATCTCCGTCACCGGCGCTGGTAGCCACGCCGTCGAGACCTGGAACATCGACGGCCTTACCATTGAATCGGTGATTGCTCGAGATGTTGGCGAATGCGTCTTGTTGCTCCAGAACACAGTTAATGCCCAAGTCGGACTTGTCGACGGTGACAATGCCGGAGCCAACACCGGATACGCCACCTTGCGTTTCGCAAATGCCAACGGAAACGCCAACAACTACGCGACAAACGTCTACATCGATAAGGTTGTTTCTCGCGGAGGTGGTCGTGGCATCTTCTGCGTCTCTGAATCCGGAGGCGCCGAGATCAAGAGCATTGACCTTGCTAATAACGGCAACAACGCCATTCTCATTGAGAACTGCTACAACGTCGCCATCCTCGGAGGCACCGTCAGCGGAGGAGGCGAGGTCCGCATATCCGCCCGGGACGAATTTGCCAACACCCGCGACATTTCTATTACCGCCGAGGTCAACGACAACACCGTTCGCGAGTCACCCTGCGGTGAAAACATTAACTGGAGCATCACCGGTAATGCTCAGCTTAACGTTTGCTAAATTTGGGTTTGTCTTTGGATGAGCATATAGGTCAAGGGGTCGTGGTTTGGCGAAGCAAAACACCAAGGCTTGACGAATGGAATTTCTTTGTACTTATTAAAGTAAATTTCTAGACGGATTATATTTATGTCTTGATAAAGGAAATTTATTCGAATATATATCTACATATATATATGGCTATCGACCTTGTTCATGCTAGTAAACAAAGTCAATCTCTTGAACCCTGGGTTCCTTTTCCATGGAGCGAGGAGGGGGCAGCGATGCGACGCCCACCGACGGGCAAACCTCCATGCTGAAACATTCAACCTTGGTTCCAATCACACATCTGTTAGTGTTCGCGTCAAAAAGAGTTCCCTCACCGCAGGAAGGCGGCGCATCGGAGACACAGAGACCTCCGATCGCTCGGAGCCCTTGAGGACACTCTGGGGCATTTCGATGAACACACTTGCCATCCTTCCAGGCGGTGTTCTTGGGGCACTTTGCTGGTGCATCAGACACGCAGAGCTCTCCATTGAACGAGGTGCCCGGTGGGCAGATGATTTGCTGAGTGGTAATGCAGTCCTCCGTTGTAGCATCATACTTAGTCCACGGGGGGCACTTGGGAGCGATGGATGAGACACATCCTTCAGAAGTCAAGGTTTGGCCGTCGGCGCACTGAGGCTGCTCTGTCGACACGCACTTGGTTCCATCCCAGAACAGTCCCTTGGCGCACTTGGGATCCTTATCAGAGACACACTTTTCTCCATCGAAGTGATGCTCAGTAGGACAAGCAGGTCGGGTCTCAGAGATGCAGTCTTTGCCATCAAAGTACAAGCCGGGAGGGCACTGGGGGGTCTCATCCCTCGAGACGCAAATTCCGTCGAGAAGAAGGAATCCAGTGGGGCATAGAGGCCTTTCTATGGAGACACATCTTCCGTCAATGAGGATGCTGCCATCTTTGCACATGGGAGGTTCTGGTGAGGTGCAACCTGCAGAGTGGAGGGCGGTGCCATCTTCGCAGAGGGGCAGGCTGGGATGCTTGCAAAGGTCACCGGCGACAACGAACCCAGGAGAGCACACAGGGTTTTCCTCTGCAATGCATTCATCGCCTCTGAGAACGAAGTTGACCGGGCAGCTAGGTACGTCCATGAATACACACTTGCCGCCGTTGAGACGGGAGCCTTCGGGGCATGTAGCAAGATCGTAGAACACGCACTTCTCACCGTTGAACGCAGAACCCTCGGGGCACACTGGGTCCTTGTTGATGACACACTTTCCGTTGATGAGGGCGGCATCTGCGCTGCATTCTGGGACGGCCCTGGCCACACACTTGTTGCCAACAAGCTCGCTAGGAGGAGGGCAGACCTTCTCATCAGGAAGGGCGAGCTCAGGTGGGTTAGGATAAACACAGAGGGAACCTTTGAAGTAAGTGCCAGGTGGGCAAGGTTCTCTCTCTCCAGGCTTGTAGTAGCACCCCTGTCCATTGTAGCTCAAACCTTCAGGGCAGCAAGCGGTACGCGACGCATCCTCCGAAGACCGAGACAGCACAGTGCCGTCAGGGCAAGGGGTATCGTTCACAAACGAACAGACGGTTCCATCGAACTTGAAGCCCTCCGGACAGCGGGGACTGTCGATGCAAATTCCGTTCTCAAACTTGCCAGGGAGACACGAAGGTGGCTCCCTGTGCACGCAAGTCTTGCCATCCCAGATTGAATCCTCGGTACACGAAGGATCAAACTTGTGAACGCATCTTCCACCGATGATGATATAGTCGGGCTCACAAGCAGGAGGGTCGACGCCAACACATTGGCCATCGACAATCTTGCTGTTCTCGCCACAGGTAGGACCGTCTGTGCTGACACAGCTTCCATGATGAAAGATCATACCCTCACCACACACGGGGGGCTTATGGGAAACGCAACGCCGGTTATCGTTGAGAATGTATCCGATGGGGCACTTTGGCTTCTGGATTGCAATGCATTGGCCGTTTTCGAACTTGAAACCAGAGCTGCACTTGGGCGAGAGATCGGACTCGCATGCCATTGCCTCGAGGTTGAACTTGGTGTTCTTGGGGCAGAGAGGCCCATTTGCGCTGATGCAAATTTGACCGTTGAAAACCATCCCCTTGGGGCATACGGGTGCTTTGATGCTAACACAAAGGTTTCCATCAAGCATTGTTCCCTCAGGGCACACCGAGGACTCCGGGAAAACACAGCTAACGCCGTCATTGATAGTTCCCACAGGGCAGCAACGAGGATTGCCTCGAGAGTCAAGCGACGGAACAATCTCACTCAGGGAGATGGACCTGGAGCTGGACTGAGGCTTGCCGAGTCCAACACCAGTGTTGTTGTCATTGAGGTAGCCGATAGGGTAAATGAGGCCAGTGTCCTGAACACCGAGGGGCGCTGCCACTTCTGAAGCAGCACTGCCAAGTGCCAAGCTTGAGAGGAGCAGTGTCTTCCACGGCTCATGCATGTTCGAAAATGTTATTAGAAAAGAATGAATACAGTTGAGATTGGGATCGAAGATGAGATGAAGAGTGTCTGAATGGAAGAATTGGGCGGCGGGAACGTCGCTCTTTTATCTCCAGCAACGCGGTTGACCACATGCCGATATTGTAGGAAATTTTTGGTCTATTCCATGTGGCTTCTCTCTTCTCGGGCGCACGTACGTAGTAGACCTTCGATACCCTCAGCTCAGAGGCGCCACAGCCGCCAGTCAGTCGTAATCACGCGTTCGAAACTCTCCACAACGACAGCCTCTTCAATAGCCGCCTCCGCCTTATCTCCTACTTTGCTCATTTCAGTTTGGTTCATGAAATGCTCTTAGACCATTACGACTCTTAGAGACATCCAAAATACTGCTCAAGACACAAAAACCCCACACTGCGAGCTTTTGTGGCGGGGTGGCTGACGAATACAGGCTGGGATCTCTCCGGGGTTGCTTCAAACAACTTACGCCATGCCTAAATTAGAGGACTCAGGTCCAATGAAAATCCAATAGCCTCACAAAATTAGATTAGATCCCGTAAACTAGGGACGGATAGCCGCAAGGCGGAGCGACTTCATAGAGAGATTCAGCTATGTCCATATCGTTGAGGGCACAAGGCTAGTAGATATAAATATGACAGTAGCTTTCTCTAAGGAGCCCAGATTCGGAGTTTCCGGAGAAAGAGTAGTCAATGCCGACTTCCGGTACCTCACATTATCGCCAGCCACATATCAATAGTGTTGAACGAGGCGCAACGAGGTATGATGGCCTGTTTTTTCTTTCTTTCTCGGAAGTCGCCCCATTGTTGCATAATCCATCAGATATCTCAGGCAGAGGAATAACTTGATAAAAAGATTATTGTAGTATCTGTTTGGCTTATTTGAAAGGATTTGTCGTGTTAAGCCTTTTCTACTAACCGCAGCTAATCGAACATAAACCAATTACATTGCGCAGTAGCTCAGCTTGGTTACCGGCTTCGCGATAATCTTTTCTTTTTTTCTTTCAGCTAATCCATGCCCTTGCTCCGCCATATCCCGCAAAAGGCGAGCTTCGGCCCGTACGAGCAGGGGGGATTGAACCCATCGCGAGTTAGTTTGAACTTGGCGGTCAAAGCACGTGTCGTTTTCCCTCTCTTCAAGGAATAAGCAGTATGCGCATCGGATATGCAAGGGCGACATCTTTTTGAAACAATAATTTAATTTCTCCAAGCCCGATTTTGATTGTTGCTTGCTGCGCTCCGTTTTGCATGCATTTTCATCTCCCAACCGCCATCTCCATTGCCTCATCGGGAGCCTTTCGAGGTGATGAAAGCCCTTATTGGATCTGGAATGTGGGTATAGTCGTTGTGGCTGAGAACTATTGAACACAACGTACGATTGTGCGCGGCATCGGCTTCAGGCTTGTGACGGACTGTCGGCGACTAGGGCTGTATTGAGCGAAGCGTACACCAGAAAAGACGACGAGCCGAACTGTTTTATTTCTGGGTCGCTTTGGCTAAGCTGAAAACCCCTGCACATCTTTCCAACCTGACAAAACTATCTAGCGCCATCGGCGCCACACCCCGGAACAGCCAGCCACGAATCGATGCTCGACCGACTCTGACTAGGATTGGTAGTGGTCGCTTCTCCGAGGTAAGGGAATGTTCGCCGGTATCAATCTAGTGACGATTAGATAACAGCATCAATTGTTGTCAATATTTTTTTCCAACATCATACAGCAATTATTCTAATAGTTGTAATACAAAATACTTTAAAGCTAAGATGAAATAAATGTCTGAAATCCTTGTGATAACTTCTCTTTCTCATACTATCCTTCCTCCAGGTAAATTTAGTAGGAACACTGTGGCTGATTTGATTCTGTAACATGTTGGATTTTCTTCCTATCATTGTATTCATCCTACCGGGTAGGCCTTTGTCCTAAAAACCATGCTCATCATTCTTATCACTAGCAGTTTAGCGATAAAGTGATGAGCAAGGGTCATATACCGATCACTCTCTGCTCTATACCATCGCGGGATTTCATGTATTTTTATTGACAATCTTTCTCCAGCATCTACCTTGCTATATGTACATTATCCCCACCAATTCCACCATGCTGCAGCCTTTCTGTTGCCGTCTCGGCTTTGCATGCGCCCGTAAAAACACCGGTTTTCCGGCGCTCGGCGTCTTCCTCAATCTCATCAAGCGGGTAAAAGCTGGGATCTTCACCAAACATGGCGTCAAATTTGTTCTTAATATCTACAGGAAGACTTGGTGAATTTTCACTATCCGTCAGCCACACTCGTAGAAGATGTCGAGGACTAGTGATATCCTCTGTAAACCCACGCCGAGCATGTTGGTGGTGCAGATTATTGACCCTATAGTGACATTAGTTGAAAATATCACTCTGTGTGATTGAAATCCTCGTACCATTCAATATCGCCGACCTCGAGTTGAGTCTTGAGACTGTACTGGTCCGCTACCCATTGCCATCCACCAAATGCCTCCTGCTCATCAGGAGTCAGACGTGGATAATCGGGATCACGGTCGGGCAACTTGTTGGTGCTTAGCCTCAATTACATTCCATAGGAGGTTCCGGTCTTACCTCTCCATAGCCAATAAATGTTCGGGTCGAGAAGTTCAGAAATAGTCGATCATCCTGGTTGTGTATGAGGCGAACCCCTTCATCCGGTATGCCATTACTGTGAACGGCTCAGCACAGATTTCAGAAAAGGGAATAGAAAAAGGAAGAAACTCACGCTCGCCAACGAAATTTCCTTTCAGCCAGCAGTCGAGCAATGTCTGGGCGGTATTCAGCAAGATGGTTGTAAACCTGACCAGCACTCGCGACTGTTGAGACTCCTCCAACTCCAGAAAGGCTGACGGCCATCAAGCCTACAATATCACCTCCTGCATCACTGTGGTACATTTGGGCATTGGTGTCTTGTGCAGAAACATAAATTTTACCGCGCTCGGATGGATCTATGTGCGTGATGCTCTGCAAATCTTAGAATTTTATCAGTCATCACTGTTTGTGGTAAATGGTTGCTCACCTTGATATGACAGATTCCTCTGCCTGCGCCTTGGTTAAGACGGCGATCCCCAATCCACGAGTTGATTCCGAGAAATGCGATCACTTGGTCGGTCTTTTCATAATTCTGAATGGGGAAGCCCCTCAAAATCTGAACTCCGACGCCATTATAAATATTGTTTGATAGATTGCGAAGAGTTGGTCCAACTGTTGGGAGAGGGAAATTGGATCGGTCAATTGCCGCAATGGGAAGGGATTGTCTTTTCCAACTCTGTAAGTAAGTGTTAGGATATAGACGAGACGGTATTCTCGGGAAGCTTTTTCCGGACGGACCTTGATCGCCGAGTCAATCTCATCAATTTCTGCCTTGATCAGAACTTTGATGTAAAGTTCAGCTGTTTTTATATCAGCATTCGTTGCATTGCATCGCTCATCCACAACATACGATGGCTTTCCAAGTATTCTCCAGTCCAAACTTGCGGCCCAGCGAACTTAGCCGGCCAGTTTTTGGGGGGCAATCCAAAGTCGAATGACGGAGGGTAGGTTGCATTGGCCTTCTCCCATTCAGGCTTGTTGAACAGGATGCCTGGGGCATCAGAGTACAACTCATATGGAAGAATGGTCTCCGTCATTTTCTTTTTCGGATAATTGATGCAGGGGGCATGAAATTCAACCTTTTTGTCTGGCGATCTTTATTCAGCGTAGAACTCACATGAAGGGAGTTCTCTCAATTCTGGCATGAGCATTCTTATCATATCGGAATGTGGGCGTTTCGGAAACGCAGATAGCAGGCTTTGACCAGTCAATTTGATGCACGGCATTTACTGACAACCAAACTGACCAGGGTACTGTCTCACGTTATGCAGCCACCTTATGACAACATCGGCACCTTTCTTCCGGTTGATGAACGCCAAGCCTGGAGATGACGATTGCGAATAGGGATCTTAAAATATTGCACTTGCGCTTTCGCGAGCATGTCCATCTACGTTGCATCTTGCGAAAAAGAGAAGGAAAAAAGGAGAAGAAAAGAAGAAGAAAAGCAGCATTTTATAGAGCGGAAATCCTTTCAAATAAACCATACGTGATAGATTAAGGTTTATTTTTATTCTCTATTGTCAAACCAGCCCTGAAATTGGTTCGATCCACGCTATGAAAAATACTGTATGTCATCAAAACCTAAACGAAGAAAGAAGAAAAAAAGACCACGGGTTAAACGATTAAGCGATTTTCACGCATAGACCGAATTGAATTGGAAGTAGCTCAATGCAAGATAGCTGTTCTCTGAAAATGAATCCATTTTTCAAGGCATCATTTAAGCGTGTTTTGCGCCATTATTACCCCTGGAGTTTGGACTTCGCTTGACTGCATCCGACTTTGACGAGCGTAGCAAGACCGGGGTAAAATCTCATCATGTAGATAGTGCAAGGTCCTAGTGTACGCAAATAATATCTTAAAAGATTCAAGATGCAAACGTCTCCGGTTGAACAAATTTTCCAACTAGCCGCCAATTCACGTTGATATCTGGGCTATTTATTCAACATGGCCGAATTAGTTGGAACCAGGAGCCGGGAATCGGAAACATCACCAAATATCTCGAAATCAGGATCGCAAAATGTAGCTGTAGTGGCTACAGATGTTGAGACTGGGGTCGAAACCAAAGGGAAATGGTGGAAATTATCGGGGCGCTCAAAGGAGAGACAGCTATTGATCAAACTGGATTTCTTTATTCTGTGAGTTCTTCAACAAGGTTGATCCGACTGTGGCTTACAAAATTAACAGCTCTTGGGCATGTTTTGGTTACTTCCTACGTCTCCTTGATGCGTCAAATCTAAGTATGAAAAAACGAAACATCGAGAAAGAAAAAAGTCCTCGTCGCTAACTCTCATCTCTCAGGAAATGCATATGTATCGGGGATGCAAGAGGTTCGAAAAATCTAAAAGTCTGCCGCAAACTACCAATTCTAATCATTCTAGGATCTCGATTTATTTGATGACCAATACAACTACTTCCAGACATTATGGACCATTGGATATACCATTGGAATGATACCCAGTCAGGTCATTATAACCCATGTTCGGCCTTCCATTTGGCTGCCAGCGGTTGAGGTCTCCTGGACCATCATCACCTTCTGTTTTACTGCTGTCCGAAACTACAAGCATATTTACGCGCTCAGATTCCTACTCGGGTTGGCTGAATCGCCATTCTATGTCGGAGGAATGACTGTTTTGTGCAACTGGTATACTCCCAAAGGTATGCGTCAACATTTACATTTACATAGTGATGGCAGATCTTGACAGTTTCAATTAGAACTTGCTACCCGAACAACCATTTTTTACTCAGCTTCATTCGCCGCACAGATGTTTTCTGGCTACCTCCAAGCTGCTGTCTATACAGGCCTTGATGGAGCGCATGGATTGCCCGGCTGGCGATGGCTTTTCCTCATGTGTGGCATTATCAATGTCCCTGGGGCTATTTGGGGCTTCTTTGCTGTTCCGGATAGCCCATATAACACCAGGGTGTTTTACCTCAACGAAGAGGAAAGGGCCCTTGCTAAATCACGAGTTGTAGAGGTGGACCGTAAACCATTTGAGGGTGTCAATATTAAGACTTTTAAGAGCGTCTTATCGCGTCCTTTTGTTTGGGTATTCGTCATCAATTACATGCAAGTTCCTCTGGAAGATACCTATTTTCAAGACAAGAAAAGCTGACCATCTCTTGCAGTTTCTTTTGCATCGATACCTACGGATTGGATTTCTTCAGCATCTACTTGAAGGCTCTTGGTGAATATACTGTCCAGGAAGTGAATGTGTAAGTGAAATGATTATGATACAGATAGCTTGAGCTGATTTTATCTAGCATCCCGACAGCTGCATATGGAATTGGTCTCGCAGGCACAGTATTGTTTGGTTTCCTCTCCGACAGATTGCGTAACCGAGTTTGGGTGGCACTATTCATCACTGCATTGAACTTTGTTACATGCGTTGTACTTGCTACAGTTCCCTCCAAGGCTGGGGCCTTCTTCGGATATCTACTGAATCCAGCCACCTTGGCCTATGGTCCCGTAATGATTGTAAGTTTAATGGCGGAGTGAAACGAATATTTCGAAGGCATACTAATGTCAAGAATCAGTCCTTTCTTGGAGAAACCTTTACTTCCTTGGCAGACGAACGTGCCCTCATTCTCGGCATTGCACAAGCATTTGGTGCGACTTTTAACGCTTGGGTCCCTTTGCTTATTTTCAATACTGGTACCCAGACGCCTTATTTCCGAGTTGGATGGATCACTTCTTCAGTCTGTGCAGTCACTCAGGCGATTGGCATTCTGCTTCTGGGGTATTTTGGTAAAAAGATACAAAAGGAAACTGCTGATGCCAAGACCTGAGTTCTGATTGAGCTATATATTTATGGCTTGCTTTTCGATGCAAAGTCAATTTAGAATAGTAAATTGGAAAGCCGATAAAGATTTTATATTCTTCTTCTTCTTCAAAATCTATACTTGCAATAACTTAAAATATCACTTTACGTCTTATGTATAGTCAGAGGCTTTTTTTTATTGCGCCCTTTTTTGCATGAAATTATATTTTCATCTTGGTGCTTTCTCCACCGCCAACTACGGAAATCTGGAATCCTGTAACGTGGTGTCATCTTTGGGTAACATCCATATTCGTTATCGGGGATGAAAATGCGACCAGAATTCCCCTCGCCAACAATCGGGTTAAGCAGGGAGTAAAAGTGGGATAAATGGAGTCGGGAAGTGGGAGTCCGGTTGGCTGGTAAATCTTGTGTGGGCCATCAAACACATCGCTTCCCAGATATCAGATCCATGTGATTGTGAATAATGGACACTCGATGGCGCGATACAAGCTGACACAAGCACGTCATTATGGTGCTTATTCCCCATTATTTTCGATCGTTCATCGACCCAATACATTATCGCAAATATTAGATATCGTGGAGAGAGCGGGATAAACAAGGGGCACAATAGTTCTCACCAATAACTTTTTTTTTTAAAAAAAAAAAAAAAAAAAAAAAAAAAAGAGAGAGAGAAGAAAAAAGATTGTTGTTAGAACAATTTGGTTTCAGAACTACTGTTCAATTGCCTCTGTTCAAACTTGCTCGATTTCGGTTCACGAGCTTCTGCTGCTACAATGAGTCCATCAAAAATATCATCCGATCCAACACGCTTCGGTCTCGACACTAAAGTTGCGGTGATCGGAGCCGGCATAAGCGGCATTTGCACGGCTGCTCATCTTCTGAAGCAGGGACTAGATGTCACCATCTTTGAGAGATCTGGGGTTGCCGGAGGGGTGTGGCATTACCAAGAAGAAACTTCTCAAAGTCCGAGCTATCCTAGCGAGCGCCCATCTGTTGGAGACTACAATAAGGTGCTCTCAAGCAAACAAGAAAATGACGATGAAGGCGATCCGGCGACCCATTTGATCGACTCTCCAAGCAGAAAGGACCTAGAACTAGCCTTTTCCCCGCCGAGCGCCTGTTATTATGGGCTGAAAACCAACGTTCCGACGAGTCTTATGTATTCCAGTCTGAAACCATGGCCAAAGGATTCTCCCACTTTTGTTGAGCACTCTGCAGTCGAGAGCTATCTCCAAACTCTTAGCAAGCAATACGGCGTAGACAATGTTACGCATTACTGGACCAGAGTTGAAGATGTCCAAAAGTCGGAGGGCAAGAGAGGCTGGAATCTCAGAACTATTTCCCTTCAAAATGGCAAGATTTTCAATCAGGCGATTGAAAAGCATTGGCACTTTGACGCGCTAGTTGTCGCCAACGGACACTACAACTTACCGCGTGTCCCAGATTTACCAGGCCTAGCTGAACTGAAACAGCTTTTCCCAGATCGAGTAATTCACTCCAAGGAATATCGACATTCTAAGTTTTACAAGGATAAAAACATCCTAGTTATTGGAGGTGGAACATCTGGTGCTGACCTCTGCCGGGAGCTGGTCAATGTTGCTGGAAGCGTCACTCAAAGTACCAGGAACGGGAGGTTTGACCTTCCAGAAGTTCTGATTCCTAAGGCTGTTAAGCGTGTTGGTAGCATCACACGAGTGGAAGCGAATGTCAATGAACCGCTCGAACTACATCCTGAAGAATCTATCCCTGCCATCATCACTCTACAAGATGGAACAGAACTACACGGCATCGATCATATCCTCTTGGCAACCGGTTACATATTCTCGTTTCCTTTTCTGTCTCAGTTCCACTCTGATACAACATCTGCGGAAGCTATGGGCCAAGATGGGCTCGTCGGTGCCGAAGGAAATATGGTCCACAACTTGCACAAGGACATATTTTACATCGAGGACCCATCACTGGCATTTGTCGGCATACCATACCATATCGTAACTTTTTCAACATATGATTACCAGGCCCAGGCTGTCGCCCGTGTGTTCTCTGGCCTGTCAGAGCTGCCAACCCGCGATGAAATGAGAGCCGAGTACCATGATCTTGTACGAAGCAGAGGCTTTGGGCTCAATTTTCACAGCCAAATGGAAGGCGATCGCGAGGTTGAATATGTGAGGGATCTAATTGATTCAGTTACCAGGAATACAGTCGATCGTAATATCAAACCTATTGAGGGTTATACTGAAACATGGTTGAAAATCCAATCTCGGTTTAAGGATGGTCTAAATGGTATCATTGAGAAGGAATAAATGAGTCACATAGTTGTTATTAGCACTTAATTACCCGTCTTACAATACACGCCCAACAAATGGTCTGACTCAGTTCCGCAGGTATTGACTTGTTCGTGTATGAATAGGTCACTTGAACAGGTTCAAATTCATGTCTGCCAAATATCACACATGTAGGAATATTTTACCATGAGTCCCACCATCTTGCGGTTGCTTCATCTTTTGTAGTATTACCAAAAATATCTTTTCACTTCCAAGAATTACATTGCGTGGTTTGGTTCCAATGCAGCGTCCAGAGGTGAAAGCACGGTGGTGGGTTGGTTCGAGCACTGGTACAGGGTAGGCATACCTGCGTTACAGTATGAAATGAGCGATCACTGTACGAAATCGCACGGTGCCGACCACCCGAGCTATCCTTGTCCTTGTCTGATAGCTTCGTTTTTTTTTTCTTTGGATCAAACAACACGCTTTGGGCATTTTCTCGACAGCGTCCAACGCCGACATCTCAAGTTACGCCGGGGTCGCACGCAAACCCGTTCTCTCCGAACTGGTACTTCCTCTCATGGGCTAATTGAGTGCCTGTATTTTATTCGTCGCTAGATTCCCGGCGTCGCATTCCGAAAACTTCCCCACAACTTGATCATGTTCGAAAACACCTGCACGCTGCCTCTTCAGGCTGACGTTTTCGCCACCGCCCTCCACCCGACGGAGCCTCTCCTCACTGTTGGTCTATCCAGTGGCCATGTCGAAACGTTCCGACTGCCGCCCGGCAACTCGTCCGACGAGAGCGCCGACGGTGACACTAGTGTGCTGAGCGATGGAAAAAGCACCATTGACACAGTCTGGCAGACGAGGCGACACAAGGGCAGCTGTCGCTCGCTGGTCTACGCCCACGATGGCTCAGGTTTGTTTGATTTCCATGCGACTGTGCTCCCCAAACGCTGATTAGTGTAAAGCCATGTACTCTGCTGGGACCGACTCACTCGTGAAGCACTTCGACCCTCGAACCGGACGTGTTATTTCCAAATTCGCCATCCCCAGCACTACTACGATGCCCGATGCCCCGACGCTGCTCCACACTCTCAACCCCCAGAGCCTTCTGCTGGCCACCGACTCGGGCGCCCTCCACATTGTTGACCTTCGCGATGGTACCCCTGGAAAGAAGCCTGCGCAAACCCACTTCCCTCACGCTGACTATGTTTCCTCTATCGCCCCTCTCCCGCCGTCCAAAGAGAGCACAAGTGGGTTTCCCAAGCAGTGGGTCAGCACTGGCGGAACTACACTCGCTGTTACCGATGTTCGAAGAGGCGTTCTTGTCCGAAGCGAAGACCAGGAGGATGAATTGCTCACCTCTTGCTTTGTCCCTGGCATCGGCCCTAAAGGCAACCGTAACAATGGTGTCCTGGCTATCGGATCCGGCTCTGGCGTTTTGACCATGTGGGACAAAGGTGCTTGGGATGATCAGCAGGAGCGAATTATCGTCGATGGCAACAAGAAGGGTGGTGGAGAGAGTATTGACTCGATGGTTTTGATCCCACAGGAGATGGGTCTTGGAAAGAAGGTGGTGTGTGGTGTCGGTGATGGCAGCTTGAGAATCGTTGATCTAGTGCGACGCGAGGTCAACATCTCTTTCAACCTGCGACATGACCACATGGAGAGCGTGGTTTCTCTCGATTTTGACTCCGAAAACCGACTGATCAGTGCGGGCGGTAAGACCGTCAAGCTCTGGGAAGAGCTTTCGGAGCTTCAGGGCGGCAGTGATGAAGAGGAGGAAGACAGCGACGAAGAGGAAGAGGAAAACAATGGCAAGCGCGCGGCCGAAAGCGATAGCGACAGCGACAGCGATGACGAACGAGTGGAAGAGATGAAGCGCCGGGCCAAGCGACGGAAGGAGGCACAAAGCAGTAAACTGGGACCAATGGGTGCCCACGGAGTCTTGGGTTTTGAGGGTATGGATTAAGGCCTCACATTGGTAATGGAAGGATACTGACTGAGATGGCCTTGATGGAAAACCCCCGGGCGGAGGATGGTGACTCTGTGATACCCTGAAATGCTGAGACCGATAGGTCTCGCAACCATAAAATCTTTGATAGTGAAATGAATTGAATGTAAAATCTGTATACTGAGGCGGCTGCGAATGCTTTTTTTCGTGATTCAATTTGAAGGTAAAGCTATGCAGTAGATACAATCCAGACTAACTACCAATACAGCATTGGTGACGGGTATCCATGCTTGGAAAACCATGTAACTCTTTGGTATCATTTTTTGGGTTTTCTGACTCGAACCTAACCAGATCCTGTTCCCGGGTATACAACAACTATGCGACGTCGTGTTTGCCATAACTGTCCGCGACAAGTTTTTATGTCGCACGGCAACCCGGCCGCAATAAAACAAAATGCTCCTGTAGTTGCAAATCATGTCATTTTTATTATGCTCCCTCTGCTAACCCCTATGACAGCAGCGGTCGTTGGTTCGGCTTTATCGCACAGCCAGCTCGATTGGGGTGTCTGAAATTCGCAGGCACCATGGTGTTTGTCGAATCGAACTAGTCTGGTTGATCGGAGAACTCTCGAAACCTCCCCTCGCCCTTGAATAAGACGAGTCGACCAATTCGCGGCAGACTGATAGACTAGCAAGGTGAGCAAGCCGACTCTTGGCGATGAGGGTATCCATTTGTCGTAGAGAGCCTGCTTACCACTTGACGGGGCAGGCCAAAGCCTGCAAGCCTGAATTCCTACAGGTTAGGATGTTCAATTTCGATATGTTGAGAGGGCCTAAGGCGCTTCTAATAAAGGCTATGGGCGTTAGAGAGCGCTAGTGAGCCTCTAGAAGGACTCTCGCGTGCTCTGGACTCTCAACTATTGAACAATTGCTCGTTAGACCACCTTTGTGAAAGAAGCAAAAAAGTCCTAGCGATTCTGGAAGGATATTGTGTTGTGGTGGTGATGGGGAAATGCGATTTGGAGTCGCTGAGAACAAAGTAGTGAAAGACTGAGGTGAAGTGTCGTAAGGATGAAGAGGGGGTATTTGCTAGACACCCGGCAAATGGATGTAGCTCCAAAGAGATTCGCCGTCCTTGGCTCGATGGTTTAACTCACTAGTATGAGCGGTTGTGTTTGCGGCGCTGCAGCTTGGGGCCGAGATTCTTTTCGAAAAGCTCGTTGTCAGATCCTCGTCGTAGATGATGACGACGGGCTTGAAATTGGGCGCCTTGGAAACCTGCGACTCGCGCCTCCCGTGGCGACGTCGGGCCTTTGTGTCGGCGGCAGATGAAGGCATCTCCATCATCAGTTCGTTGCCGCTGTAAGTGGTCGGGATGCAAATGTGCGGGATGGCGTTGTGCATGCTAATCATCCGAGCCACGGCAACAGCCGAGCCCCCACCAATGCTGACGACGCTGTCGCGGCTCTCAATATCGGGCACGATGGTGTTGAGATCTGCCGCCCGGGTTGGGAATTGCTCGACAAAGGACGGGTCGAGGTCGCGCGCGTCCAGATTGGGGATGTAGGCCTGGACTCTGGCCGTTAGGTCGGCGCGGGAGGGGCTGGAGACGATGATCGGTGCCGCAAGGTGAAGGCGACCCAGCTCGGCGGGAAGCCGGGCGAGAACGCCGCGGCCAAAGACGATGCGGGGTGATGCTCGCGCCGTGTTGAAACTGGTGTCTTTGTGGCTTGTTTTGGTGTCGTGATTGCGGTCGCTCTTGGACGACGACGAACTTGTTCGGGAATGGGCTCTCAATAGCTTGAGCTTGAGCTTGTTGCGGTGCGAGGCCCGCTTGATGCTGGGACTTGGGCTGGAGCCAAAGCTGGAACTGGGGCCGGTGCCCGCGGTCGTGTTTGCGGTGTTTGGCAGCAGTTCCGTCAATACCGGGGCATCCACAGGCAGCAGCGGGTTGAGGGTGTTGGCGGAATGTTTCATGCTTCGCAGCGGTTTGGCTCGCGCCCGGTATAGTATACAGCACAGCCGATTGATTGTTGAACGGAGCAGGATCACGGAGATGTGGGGGGTTTCGATCGCCGGGATATGAAGAGGCCCCGAGGATCGAGACGGGGGGGCGGAAGTCCACCCGGGGGATCAAAGCAGGTGGGCGAGCTGAGGCAATGTGGATGCGAAAGAGATTTGCCACGGCGTGTTGATCTTTGCCCCGAAATCGCGAAATGGGCTTGCTTAGAAGCAATGACTAACACCAAAAGTTGTTTTTTCTCGTTACACATCCATGCAGGTTTGACAATAGCGAGATGCCGACATAGGGTTCACACCACTACACAAGTCAAATGATGAAAGAACCATGTCATAGTGAATAAGTTTTGGAGAAGCTTCCTGCCGCCACCTGCAAGTTTGCCGCACACAATAGGGGTCCTGAGCATGTCGTTCCGGATTGTCGGAGCACACCCTCCGGCCGGCGAGCACAAGCACTGCGGCCGCCCATTGGTTCGGGTGTTCCCTGTCAAGAAGGGACGGGAACCCTTTGGCCGGTGACCTGTCATCCAGGGACTTCAGGGTCCTATGTGGTGCCCGTGGCTGATGCCGGCAGTTTCTTTGGGTCGTTGCGTGATGGCCATGTGACTAGCTGAATGGTTGAGCTGATCCGAGGCGTTCCTCTGTGGCGCGTTTACCGGGAGTCATGGCCCAATTGGCCTAGAGATTCCAAGAGATTTGTCACGAAATGAGACATTGGCTGACGGTAGCGACGGTAGGCAGTGCATCCCCGGGCGCGATTCGGCGACATGGTCAATCAAGGCGGCGACAGCAAGAGACATTTGAATGCAAAATGCCGATTTTCATCGGGCACCACGACATAAAAGACCGTAATATTTTGGATTCCCGAGTCTTCCAGCCCATTTCATATTTTGAAATGACACACTTGAATAAAAAATGTCAAAGGTGGGCTTCTTCGCATTGGCATGTTTGCTGGCTCCGACAGGGTGTTATCCATTGTGGGGAGAAGGATCAAGATTCCCCACCTCTGCTCCGTAGATTTTGGCTACACTCGGATTCCCTAATGTAGCCAGGCATGCAGCGGGGAGGTATTGTACATGAGAGTCGACCCTGCATCATGTATCAAACTGGATGTGGCATCTTACGTACTTCTCATCAACACGATTCATAGCAGACGTTGAATGTAGACATATTTAATGTTCATCGCTGATCGCTCTCTTTGTGTAACATGAGCTTTGTGCAGTATTAATCACGTGATTATCTGTCATCCCTGCATTATAATGTTGAGAAGCGTCTAGGTGAATAACTATGGCTTTGCCACCATATATGCATGCATTATCGGATCTCCTCAAGACACTGATCCGACTTTATTAAGCAAATTGCCATGCACGTGTTGAGGTACGTCTCATTTTCTCCCCTTACCCGCTCCCCGCAGTTCAGTAGCAATTGTGATGGAAGTGCGACTAACCATTTTCCCTTATCTGCATGCATTGGGCTTCCATTATCTTTATCTTTGCCTTGGTTTTATCGCACCCGTTACCTAATGAGACCCAAAAGAATCCTACCGTACCATTTGCCCATCGGAGCCGCAGCGAGTGCCCAATTTGGGAAATGCCTTATTTAGGCAGGTTGGGAAACAAAAGCACACCTCCTGCGGGAGGTGTGCGTTACGCCCGCACCGTAGATCCGGGGAAGTCGTGATGGAGGCAAGTGCCCGCTGTTGCTGCCGGCAGCAGATGCCCTGCCCTGGGAACCGGGAGCCTTGCAAAGAAAGAGAATGCTTTCTATCACAGCTGCCAAGATCTCACGTGAGCTCCGCTCTCTCGTTGATATCTCCGTCTCGCCCCTCGTTTCTCCCAGGCAATTGATACCCATCTCTTTGCATCACTTCCGCCACTCCATTACGTTGTTACATGAGGAAATTTAACTCGGATGCATCAAGCATGCCGGCTTTCGGACCTCCATTACTTCTTTGTCTACTCCGTTCTCCGTTTCCCAGCTCGTCACTGCCCAAGACAGCGACAAGATTCCAAATCAAAATAATGCGTACCGAAACATCACCAAGGAAGATGGCCGTCGGCGCACACTAATTTGACAGTCTAAGTGAGCATCACGCCGTTTCCCGACGACCAAGAGGCTGTTATAGATAAAACTTGCGACCGGATGGGGCCGATGCCCGACGACCGCACCCCTTTAGACTCAGCCGTCTGCGTGTCTCACTCCATCGTTGCGCTATCCCACGAGCGAGTCGAATGTCTACTTCCGAGGAAAGGTCGCTCCCAGCTACGTGCACCAAGAGGCCGCGCCCGGTCCAGGGATAGCTGGTCCGCATCCAAGATAAACATGAGCAACATGGATGGCTGACAGGGCAGGGGCTGGCGCTACTCCATCGCCCCGTCTGCGATTAAGAAAAAATGGCGTCGTTCAGATTCCGTCTGGGCCTCATCGCCTTGCAACCCGAGTCTTGTCGGCCGAATGACACTGAGATTTTGCTAAGAACAGCTTCTTCACATGCAGCAGCGCCCTCTCCGGCTGTAGCCCATCGCTCAAAGCACAACGCTAGCGACGCTGCCGCATCGGGGGTGGCGACTTGCGACGATGGGCGGCGTCTTCCATGAGTGCTGACCCCGGCTTCCTGTGCCCTACATCAATCAGAGCGGCATCGATCCAATTGGCGAAGAGCGAAGACTGCAAACCCATGCCACCGAGAACCCTTCCCCCACGCGGACCGCATCCTACCCTCCCCCTGCTCAACCCCAGCTTTGATAACGAACAGCTCGATTAATTGGGAACCACAAAGACTAGTCAAATTTCGTCCGGGAGCGCCCATCGCCCTGCATCTTTGTTGTCCTGGTTTTGTGCGCTGCTACTCAGGACCATCCCAGCTGGGCCACTCATGTCAAATAATACCAATGGTTCGATACCGATTTATGGCCCCTCCGTTGCAATGGAAGACCCGCAACACCCACTTGCAACTCGCACCCCAGCCAGTCACCTTGCCGCTGGTGCATGTGGAATCGCTGATAAGCTATCTCTGCCTCCTCGATCCAGACCACCGGTGCAGAGCTATCAGCAGCAGGCCTGGCCGCCGGCGCCAGAACCACGCGACTCGGCCCCATCCGACATATATCGTCGTCACCCAGAGGTGCAATGCAACGCTGTATCTCCAATTCATACTTTAAATCGCCTCTTTCCACCCATCTGAGAATTTGATTCAATCGCAACTTCTCTTCAAACCCGCGAGTTTGCGGTTGCCTGCAGAGTAACAGCAACACTGTTACATCGCCATTTCGCAACCCCTGCTAGGTTTGTCGATTGATCTATATAACAAACGCGCCGCATCTCCTCGGACCACTTTCATCTCGATACCTAACCTCGACCGCCGCAATGGATGAAGATCAAGGTCCCCGATCCATTGGGCCAGAAGTGGCGCCCCAAAAGACCATCTCTCAACGCATCAATGGACTCAAGAAAGCCTTCACTACTCGCCATGGCCTCATTGGCGACTATGACTATGGCTTCCTTTTCCGCCCCAACTTGCCCTTCATGAAGAAGACGACACAAATGAGCCCTTTCTTTGGCCTCAACGACAAGATGCCCGTTTTTCTCGGCCTCCTTTTGGGGTTTCAACACGCTCTTGCTATGCTGGCGGGTATCATCACGCCTCCGATGATTCTTGGCAGCGCAGCGAATTTGGATCAGGCTGAACAGCAGTACCTTGTCTCGACTGCCTTGATCGTGTCGGGAATTTTCTCAGCTGTTCAGATCACCCGCTTCAGAATTTGGGGCACTAAGTAAGCCCGATGCCACTAGGTGCTCAATTAACCTCATTTGACTAACCCGCAAACACAGGTACTACATCGGGACCGGCCTGCTCTCGGTTGTGGGCATCTCATTCAGCACTATCCCTGTTGCCCAAGGAGCTCTTACTCAGATGTACGCCAATGGATATTGCCCTACAAGCGCTGACGGCACCGCTCTGCCCTGCCCTAAGGGATACGGTGCCATCATTGGCACATCTGCGGTGTGTGCTCTGTTCGAAATACTCATTTCTTTCGTCCCGGCGAGGATATTGCTTCGGGTTCTGCCGCCGATTGTCACCGGTCCTACTGTCATGCTTATTGGTATTCACCTGATTGAGTCTGGCTTCGAGAACTGGATGGGTGGCAGCGGAAGCTGTCTCACCGCCACCGAGGGCTTATACGCGCTTTGCCCGAACATCAACGCTCCTCATCCCCTTCCATGGGGCTCGGCCGAGTTCTTCGGTCTTGGGTTTTCCGTCTTCTTCACCATTATTCTCTGCGAGCGATTCGGCTCCCCCATTATGAAATCCACTTCAGTCGTCATCGGCCTGCTTACGGGATGCATCATTGCCGCTGCCTGTGGTTACTTTGACCGCTCTGGCATTGACGCTGCTCCAGTTGCATCATTCGCGTGGGTCCACACCTTTCCGCTCTCCGTATATGGCCCTCTTGTATTGCCCTTGATGGCTGTCTACCTCATTGTGGCTACGGAGGCCATCGGAGACATCACTGCCACCTGTGACGTGTCGCGCCTCGAGGTCACCGGTGACATGTATGAGTCACGAATCCAGGGTGGTATTTTGTCTGACGCTCTTGCTGGCTGTATCGGTGCTCTGATGACCATGACCCCCGCCAGTGTATTTGCCCAGAACAACGGAGTCATCGTCCTGACCCGCTGTGCCAACCGCAAGGCAGGACTTGCCGCTGCCATGTTCCTTGTCATCATGGGAATTTTCACGAAATTTGCAGCTGCCCTCATCGCCATCCCTTCTGCTGTGTTGGGTGGAATGACCACGTTCCTTTTCACCTCTGTTGCTGTCTCTGGATTGTCCATTATCACCCGTGGCGTCCCTTTCACTCGCCGCAACCGCTTCATTCTTACTGCTGGTCTTGCCTTCGGTTACGGTGCTACTCTCGTCTCTAACTACTTTGACAACATCTTTACTTACAACGGAGACAACCATTCGCTGCAGGGTTTCTTTAACGCCATTATTTTGGTTATGGAGACTGGCTTTGCCGTGACTGCCCTCATTTGCATGATTCTCAACTTGACGCTACCTGAGGAGCTTGAGGATGATATCGACGCCACTAGGTCCGAGACCAATGTCATCTTCAATGACGGAATCCAGAACGCGCCCGCAACTGGCTCAAGCAGGGAACAGAGCCTTGAGCACACTAAGCAAGGATAAGGGGCTTTGGGCGCATAAAAGCTACAGGGGGAATTCGAAGTTTAACGTAGTGACGAATAAAAGGCGTTGGTGGAATTGGGCAAAACATATTTATTTATCAGAATATAATATTACTATACACATGTTAAAATCTGAGCCGAGTGCAGATGATCCAACCACACTATCACGCGTTAAAAGTTGAGACAGAATACAGCACCTTGAATCAGTAACTCAAGTCCTGTTCTCTGAATACAACGATTGGTTTTTTAAATGAGTCCGGATCGAATAAATACGTGACTGTACACTACTGGTTTGTTTTTATGGTTAATTTTGTTAAATAATATAAAGTCTTCTAGTTGAGTAGATAGACAATCTGAGCGATTATGGTACCTGGATCAGAGATCTACGTCATGATTTGATCATCTAAGCGACTTTTGTCTGACATCCGGTATACAACTAAATCAAGACCAAGACATGCCTCTTTGACTCCTTGCTATCCAATTATTCCCAAACCCAAACAATACCTGTACCTCCAACTCCTTCCCATATATCTATACATTGAATTCAATTTACCCAGTCCGGCGCCACACTGTTCACAACGTGGTCCTGGGCCCCGAATCTGGCTTCGTGATATGCATTGGCCTGCCTACGATAAGTCTCTTGCACCTTGCCCCATAGCCCCTTGTGGCCCAGGTTCAGACACCTGGCCAGCTCAACCTCCTTCAGGTTCTTGCATTTGCACTGGTACGGGAGACCACTGAATCTTTCCCTGTCTCCGGCTTCAGGGAACATGATGCTCACTCGAACGAGCTTGTTCATCTTGAACCTGTCACTAGTCACAGCCGGGTTGCTTATAGCGAGGTTTGCTATGTTCCAGTCCAGCTCCTGGTTTGGCAGACCTGAGGATTCGTATCGCCTTGCCTCCAAGTTGGTCTCGCCCCTGCGCTTCTCAATGGCCACAATGGAGCAGGCCACCCCGCCTCTCCCGGACCTGCGGCAGTTGCAACGGTCCGGATTTATATTCGTCTCGTCGTCAATTTGAATCGTGACAAACGAAGCCCTGTCATTCTGGATGCTTTGGGTAAAGAGCACCAGCATTGGTTTTGGGGGTCGGCGGTGCAGGTAACCCGTGGTGTGAGTACCTTTCGAAATAGTAGTGCGCCCATCGCTACTCGACGACTTGCTCGTCGTGGAAAAAGCTGCTGTCGACACGGCACTGGAAATGCTTGAGGACCGGTTATTCCCACCAAACCGCCCAAAAAAGCTTTGGGTGCTGCTTCGACGGGGTGACGGCGGCGGATTACCACCGGGCCTCCAGCCTGAAGATGGTGGCGGATTTGCCGTATAAAAGCCATGACTTTCAGGCGGGGTTGCGCCCAAGGGGCCTATAGATGTGCGTTGTGTCCATGCGGGTGTAGAAAACATGGCCGGACTTGGAGTTTGCCGCTGCGGGATTGGCGGCAGACTCAATCCTGGTGGGCTCGCTGAGAGGCGTATCCCAGATGCTCTAAAGTGATTGCCAGGGATTTCACGGCCCGACATGGACAATGGCGTAGCGGAGCCAATCTCAGAGGCTGACATGGAACCAGTCCGACCGATAGGAGAAATTGGAGGCACGTCGGCCGTGGCATCGCTAGACGTCACGAGCGAACCCTCAATCTCCCTGGGTACCCAGAGTTGAAGAGTTCCCATCTCATATAGAGGTTCTTGGCCGCCAACCACAAAGGTGATCTTTACACCATATTGTGTGTAGGCATCATACGGCTTGAAACCTGTGACGGCTTGTTGGAACTTGAGAATGTTAGACTCTTTGACGAACGCCATCCTTGCAATCCGCTCATCGCGTCGCAGGATGAATTCTTGTGCTAGTCCTACGTTCCTCGGGAGAGCGTATAGGGGACTGAGGACCACGGAGGTGATGTCAAAGTCAATCACCTCGGCTATGCTTTTGTTAGCAGAATTATTTACATGGGGCTATAAAAAGACATACTTTGGCGTCTTGGCCGACCCGACGCTGTCCGTTCGGAACCTGAGATGATGACTCTAAATCTTCGATTATCAGATCCCAGGCGTCTGAGCAGTTTTACTGATTTCTCGACATTTCCCAGATCGCTATATAATGGTCTATGATCACGTCAGTAACTTGACTCTGTTGCGGAATTAAGAGTCCATACACTTCTAGCAGCTCCATCATCATCTCATCCCGGGTCATGACATCTACAAGAGCAGGTAGTTCACGCTCTGGCCATATCAAGAATTCATCGCCTCTGAGAAGCGACAGGTTAACTTGTGGTTCAACTAACTCTTGCCTGAATCGAGTGCATTCGGACGACAGGTTCTGAAATTGGGTTAGGTGCGCCGCGATCCCATCTTCGCATCAAAGGCCGCTTACCTCTTTGAGTTGATTCACGAAAGAAGGCCAGTGCGACTCCTTCGGTAGGTTCTGAAGCAAAGGCGAGTCGCACATCCTGTTGAACAGCCAGACGCACTTCAACAAGTTGACATATTGGTCAACGGGTGGCATCCGTTCGTTGACAGTCACTCCACTCTTAAAGTTAGCAGTGGCCTTTCCAAAGTTCAAGACAAAACCATCTGACAGATCTTCCAGCTCAAAGTCAGCGTCAGTAGTGTATTCAGGCCGGTCCTTGAGAGCAGCGACTCGAAATCTATCAGCTATCTCGATGGGAACGTCGAGGAAAAAGAAGGTGCGTTGCGCCTGCTCTTGAAGCTCTTGCTCGAGATCAGGGATGATGACGCCCATGATCCGGCGAATATTGCCACCAACTACCTCAATTCTCTGAACGAGGTCGTCGTGCATGATCCGGATGTCGTGCTCAACTCTGCTGAGTATATCACTGGAGTGAAGGATGTGTTAGCAGAAATTACATTTGGCCCATGGCAATTCAAACTCACATCTCGAAGGGCTTTAGGATCTGAAGGACCTTGGAGTTGTGGAGAGCAATACGCGCGCGCAACTGGTCAGCCTTGGGCTGGACAAGGATATTCCATTCGATATTGCGCAGCGGATTGCTGCCCATGTTGCAACGGTCATTGGATTTAATTAACTCGTAGCATTCTCTCAACGTAGCGCGGTAGTCTCCGATGATTTGGTAGAGCGAGGCCTCGTCCCAACGTGGTTGCGCATTGAAGGCACCTCGGCTATGAAGCCTGGCGGTGGCCTCACTCACGACCTGGCTAAGCAGGTCCAGGTTTTTCCCTAGGCCCCAGACATCGGAGAAGAATTCTCTATATTGGTTTGCTGAGACAACGTTAGTGTTGTAAGACGGGTCACTCAGTCTGCGATGGAGGAAGCATTGACGAGTTTCAAGTCGCGTGCTGTGAGCCTAGCAAAATGCATTTCGCCTTGGGAGCCCCACGAGATCCCCCGAAGGGAAGGTGTTGGCATACGGGACGCAGTAAGCACTTACTTGCATTGCGATCATCGCTCCAACCGAGCTGATATATCTCCCAGGCCAACTTTGCAAAGTTGATGATTTCGCCGGGCTGTATAAAGCCCGTCATTGAGAACTACCAAAGTTGTATGGAATGAAGTTGGGCCTTTACAAGATGGGGGGGAGTTTGGCCGTCCTTTTGGAGAAAAATGTGGAGTGGAGAGACGGGAGATTACAGGGAAAATATGGGAGAATGCATGGAAGGACGGCCACACAGAGAGGGTGGCTATGTTCATAAGGGGAGCGTCCAGGCTGCAGGGTAAATGATAGTCACGCCAAGCACACAAAGACTAGCCCGCCTAATTGATAAGGTGCGTCAGTAGGACGGTGAGGGCGAGGGTGGGAATTTGGACAAGCCGTCGGCCTGGGGTGTGATAGAAAATGAGGCGGACACCAACTCTTGAGGGGTCTGCGTGGTGTCCTGTGTCTAGTGGGTAGGGAGTGAGACATGGGCTGAGACATGGCCAAAGAGAAAGGGTTCGGGCCTGAATGCCCCGCGATGATGGCAGCTAGCAAGATAAAGCATTTGGAGGGAAGCATTGTGTGCCACGCTCGGTGGGCTAAACCGAACACGGTGGAGCGGCTGAAGGGTGGTTGGGGCTGGGTCTATGTGACTCCCAGCTGGGAAAGCTGAGCGAGGTGTCGCGTGGACAAGGGCAGCAGAGCAAAAAAAAGGCTCAGCTCCGTCATGAGGGAATTCTGAATGGTGGTTCGCAATGCCGTTGCCTTTCTCCAGCAGGTCCTGCAGAAAAGGAGCTTATCAGCAAGAAATGAGGCTGGCAAACCAGCAGAAAACGGTTGATAATGCATCCTCGTCATGGCGCGCTTTGGCAGGACAGCCCATGAGCGTGACCCGCTTCCCCGCGCTTGGAACAGTGTCGGTCGTTCAGCTGGGCATGGCGTCCATCTCTGATGGGGCAGTGCTCAAGCAGGGGAATGTACGGACACACCCAGAATGGAGCTTGGCAACGCTATAAACGCCATGATTGCTCGTCCCACGGCCTGTAATTGGAGGTTGCAAGCGAGGCAGACACGCCCGGCTTGATAGCCGTGTCTGCCTCGAGGGGGGCCTGAGGGCTGGCATCTGTACGTCAGGAAATTCGTCACACGACGAAGCATCTCAAAGAGGCGTCGACCGGGGCCGGCTGTCGATGCCGATGCAGAACATGGCGTCGTTGCGGACTCGGTCTTCGTTGCGGAGGACTGGCAGCGATGTCGGCAAGGCGCGTTACTTAACGCTCGACTCCCCAGGGTGCGACCTCTCTCGCGTCGCCCATTCTAGGTCATCCGCACTTTTCTGTCCTCCAATTTTGGTTCCTAGTCATTCTTCCTGTTGAATGTCCGCCTGGCGGGGCGCCTTGACAATACCATGGATGACTTCCCTCCCCACGTTGCCGGCTTCCCTACACCTCGGGCTCGTGAGGACCGTGACAATGGATCTCTCAGTGGCGATGAATTGTCTATACCAGAGTCCCCAAGGGGGTTCGTGACGCATGCGCCCAAGGATCGGTTTCGATTGGGCTACTTTGACATCATGTGCCTGGTCATGAACCGCATGATTGGTAAGTCGACGTTGGTTGTTGGTGTTGCTAGCGGATGAGCATGGTGTCGTTTCGGGTCGCCTGTTCCCAAGTTGTTCTCGCCGGCCACTCGAGCCACAGAATGGAAGACAAGAGAAACATCGACTTTCTTCAAGTTGGGTCGAGGTCAGATTTATCTTTCGTTCGTGCTCTGCGGGAAATCCACCCAAGTGGGGTTGGTTGGTCTGGGGAAGCAACCCCATCCCAGATCGGCGCGGGCTTGGCCAGGGTCCGTCATTTCAATTGTATTTCCATTAGTCAATTTGTTTTACCCTTTTTTGTGCGTTTTATCGACAGATTAGTAGAATTTGTATGGTGTTGTGGCAGATGTTTATGGAGAGGTGATGCTCAAAAAGACTCGGTGGTTTTTTTTTTTTTCACTCATCAAATGCGCTAACGGCTCCTTTTCATTCCACAGGTACTGGCATCTTCAACTCTCCCAAGAGTGTCATGGAGGGCACACACTCCACAGGAGGTGCTCTCCTACTCTGGTTTGCCGGCTCGATCTACTGTCTTGCCGGAATGCACGTTTATTTGGAGTACGGTCTCAATGTCCCTAGGTACATCTACAAGGGCATCGAGCAGAGCGTTCCCCGTAGCGGTGGTGATCTAAACTACCTGCAATACGTTTACCGCCAGCCCGCGTATAGAGAAGGTACCGTGCTTCTGTGCACATGCGTTTTCAGTATCGTCTTCATCATCTTTGGAAACATGGCGAGCAACACCATCAACTTTGCCGTGCGCGTCCTGCAAGCTGCTGGGCACGACGACCCCAGCAACGCAGCTGTCAGGGGCATCGCTCTGGCAGTCGCGTTCGCTACGTGCTTCATCCATGCCTTTTCTCGCCGAGGCGGCATTCTGCTAAACAATGTACTGGCCATTATCAAAGTCATGATACTCCTTCTCATCATTGTTACCGCCATCGTCGTAGGCGCTGGTGGCCTAAAGGACACAAAGAATGTCATTTCCCAGAACACCTCGCCCTCAAAGTCATTTGCCACTGCGTCAACCGGCACTGACGGCGCCAATGGATTTGCCCAAGCATTTCTGGCCATCATTTTTAGCTTCTCCGGTTTCGAGCAGCCCAACTACGTAATGGGCGAGATCAGCCGACCGAGAAAGAAGTATCCCATTGCAACCATTGTCAGCGTTACCATCGTGGTTTTGCTATACATGGGTGTCAACCTTTCATACGTACGTACCTCCCCCTCTGCCACTCCTAACCCTTCGGAGGCTAATCCAGAGATAGATGGTCGTTGTTCCTATGGATCTTGACACAATCTATAATGGTGATCTCAAGAACAAGGAATTTGCCCAATACTTCTTTGAAAAGACACTGGGCCATATTTCTGGAGGAAATGATCAGATTGGCAACCGCATCTTCAACGCCTTCTTAGCTATCGCAAGTCTTGGCAACATCATTGTGATGACCTACACCGCAGCCCGAGTCAAGCAGGAAATTGCCAAGGAGGGCATCATCCCCTTTTCGAAGTTCTTTGCTCAAGACCGCGACATGTCGGTTGGACGTCTCTTCGGCTGGTTTCAAGACAAGGGTTGGTTCTCTTCGTTGTGGCGCATCAAGTGGTTCACCCCTGATGAGCACCGTGAGAGAACTCCCGTCGGAGCCTTCGTGCTGCATCTCATTTCTTGCGTCATCCTTATCTTTGCCACATGGGGAATGGACCCTGATGATGCCTACACTCTGCTATCGAGGCTCAGCGCATATGGCGTTAATGCTTTCTTCGGAGTATTTCTAGCCGTAGGGATCCTGATCTTGCGCATCAGAGGACCCCCCCCTTCAACTGAGGTCGACGACGTCCCTCTGCAGATGCAACTTCCCCAGACATGGAGGGAAATGACTGGAAGCCGAATCAAGCCGGCCCTGAGCGTTGCCTGCGCCATCATCTACGCGGTCGGCGGGCTTTGGCCTATAGCCACCAGCTGGATCAAGCCAACAAGCGCCATCAAGGATTTATCCTTCACTTGGTGGGTGCTGCCCACAATCGCTTGGGCCGTCATCGGCGCCGGCGTCTTCTGGTTCTTTGGCTTCATTGCTGTCGCTCGGCGCACGTACAATAAGCACTACAAGGTGTTCAACGTCGAGAAGCAACCTCATTTTGAGGATGAATCCGAGCACGGCGGAGAATCTGGCGGACCTGATGGTGGTGGTCTTTTGCTCATTCACGAGACGGTGTACCTCAGCTGGGTTGGCGGAGAAATGAAGCAGAGAAAATCATCGCAAGACAACGAGGTCGATGACAAGCCACACCCCGTCACAAACGCCTATGCGGGAACCGACTTTGACGCATTTTTCCAGCAGGAACAAATGCAAATGCAGCCGCAACGCCCGCCGCCATCGCATTTCGATACAGGGTACGGTACTGGTTTCCGGGCTTAGGAGTTTATTGTTTTGTATACTGGGAGCGTGAAACTGTTTTTCTTTTAGATGATACCACATGGAGAGAGCATGTAAATTGGCCAAGGGGCCTGCTTAGGCAAGTTATGTAACTAATGATAATGTTACCGTAGGTGAGATTGTGCATTGTCCATTGAAATATCAACAGACGTGCTCTCTGGTTGACGCCACCATTTCCACAAATTGCAAGTTGCAGTGCGCCAACGACGAACGAAATAACCATGTGAAACTAAATCAGATCCCATCAGCCAAACACTCCAAACTTCAAACCTTGCCGAGAGATGGGAGACATTCATGAGCCACCCCCATCTCTCGGTCATCGGCAATGGCCTCTCAGGCCCAACATAGACATAAAATCCAAGATGTGCAGCCAACATGTTCCGCTGTCACTGCAAGGAAAAGAGACAAGCCCCGTTTTGCATTCGCCTCGCTCAGCCTGCTAAAATAACCCACTCCGGATCCAGAAACACCTTGCCTCCTCCAGAATAGATAAAACTATGTAACATGAAGAGGGGTGAGTGAAAAAGGAAAAAGAATAATAAATAAATAAATCAAGGGAAAATAACAAACAAAGAGTAGCAAGAGTGACGCCACGCTTATCTTCAACTCGCCTTTTTGCGTTCCCCGTAACCGATATCCATATTCTACTTAGGTACAATTCCCTCCATACCATCCCGCCCTGACATATCGTGTTTGAATTTGTTCGTATGCGCGCGTGCGTGTTGGTGGTGTCAAGCAGTCAACCGCCGTATCGCCAAATTCTGAACTGACCAAGCAATTATTCCTTTTTTGCTTTCCGGGCATTTTGCCGCGTTTTTCACATTAAAAGTTGATATCATGTAGTATAGACTTAATTCCCAGGCATGTCTCTGGCTTTACGGGCCATGATACGCACATTATCGACAAACCCTTCGATGAGTTCTTGATATCGATGGGGCGCACCACTAATAGCCTTGCGACCTTGGTCAAGGGTGATCCCGGGTGCCAATTCAATTTCCAGCTCATGTTCCTTGTCCGTCTTTTGGCCACCCTGCGAGTCATTAGTATTTAAAAAAAAAAAGTCATGGACCAATGATGGGTATCGAAAATGAACGCACTCTTGGGTCATTTGACGTGTGGGTGACCTGTGTCAGGTCAACCTGATAATGACCATGTGTATAACTGAGCCGGTCCTTATTACGATCTGGCTGTCGGTCCCCATGGCCTGCAGAAGCCTGCTCCAGTTCCTCTACAGACCCGTCCCAATTCATTTCGAGATTGATGCTGATGCGGCAGTCCATAGGGCACAAGGGCATGTGCAAGTTGATATCAGCCACACGCGCCTTGATAATTTTGTTGAGAATATCACGCGACTTTTGGTCATATGTTACTCGCACACGCACATTCTTGCTCCGTGCCCCAAGACGCGAACGCACACAACCGGGAATTCGGGCCTGAAGCTCTGGTGTGAGGTCGAAGAAGCGGTCAATCTCGCGTCGGTGCTTATAGTGGATTGGGACGCGGGTAGTCCCAGGGTTAGCTCGGGGGTCCGTCGCAACTACCGCCTGGTTTAAAAAGTTGTTGAAATGCTTGTGTTGGGCCTGGACATGAATGGTCAGCAATTGATGGACGGAAAATCTAGGTACAGCCATACCTCAGTCATGCTGCTGCGAAATGCAACGCGTTTGTCATCCTGAATAATGCACTCCGAGTCAATGTACCTATCGACTCGGCGATTGGTGTCCCTGTCGATGAGAGTGCCCATCTTGGCTTCGATTTCAAACTGAATCCCTCGGCTAGTGATCTCCTGGATGTCTTCATTGTTGATGACATGGATGAATAAAAAGTCCGCGATCGTCTTGGTGATTTCCTCGTATGGCTTCACACCAGTGATGCTCGCCTCCCACGGGCCAAGAATGTCTTTGGGAGTAGGCTCGGCAGGGGGCGCCTGGCTGTGGCTGGGTTGATGGGATCTGGCTGCCTCTGGTGAACCGTGCCGGCTGCCCTCGGCCATTCCATTGATGTGTGAGTGAACCCTCTTTTGGAGCACGTAGTTAGCGTGGTTTGGCAACTTGGTCATCGACCTCGCGCTCTGAGCCCAAATAGGAGTCTGTGGCCGACGAAGTCGCTTCTTGCGTGCCATGACGGGAGAACTAGAGGGCAGTGATCCGTGAGATTGACGGGGAACGTGGCCGCCATTGGTTTCGCCAGGAGGCGGGCGGGTTTGTCGGCGTTCGAGTTCACTCGGACTCAAATCTCGATCTTCTAGTTTTCGCTTAGCCGGGGTGGCTGCTCGGTCGGAGTCAATCACCATGGCCTGTGAAGTGGGTCCGGCTCTGGAATCTGCTTCGCCAACCGGGGTTGGAAGTTCGAGAGTGTTGCTCTGGAGAGACGAAACGCGAGTCTTGGGGCTGACAGAGGCACTGGGACCTCGCTCACTGCGGGATTGGGGTCGGTGGTGGATATCAGGTGCCGGTGACTCGTAACTGCTAGAAACGCGCTTAGGTGGCGGCGGTGGTTGTGGCGACCCCTGTACTTGTGCTTGTGCTTGTGCTTGCGCGACTGCAGCGCTGGAGACAGATGAAAGTCTTTGCTGGTAGGGGCTCTGTGGTTGCGCGTAGCTCCCCGCGGCTGAAGGCTGTCTTGAGCCAGCAGACAATGGCTGACCGACAGGCGTTGGAGGCTGAGAGGGCTGGCGACTGTACTCGGCTGGCGGAGGACGCGCCGCGGCCACAGGGCTACCTTGGGGATAGGGCTGCCCGAAATGGTGCTGGCTGTGTGCCGAGGTGGGTGTAGGCGTCGATTGTGTTGACTGAGAGCGCTGGTGGGCGTATGGATGGGAGCCGCCAGCAGAGCCCACAGGCGGTGTCTGTGGGACGGGGTGCTGCCCTTGCTGAATATATGGACCAGAACCGTGTCCTAAACCGGGACCTGGGGCGCCCTGGGAAACGCTCTCGCGTCTTTGTGGTTGGTATTGCGCTGGAGGGTACTGGTGGCGCTGCACAGGACTGTTGATTTCGGGGGGAGGTTGTGAGGGAGGGAAGGGATATCCACCACCTCCCGGACCGGCGGAGGGAGTAGTGACGGGTCGGTAGGGAGAGGGAGTTGGAGCCGGGCCGCTGGGAGACCGGCCGTCGTGGTATGAGCCCGAGGATTGGAGAGGAGGAGGCGCGGGACGTCCGGGATATGGCCCGGGAGCTTGGTAGGGAGACTGTGGTGGGTATGCGTTGGAGGGAGGAGGTTGGTGTTGGTGTTGGTGTTGGTGTTGTGGAGGAGCGTGCGGCGGCGGGTGCTGGTGGTGATGGTGGGGATAATCCGGAGGACCTGGCTTCCCAGGCGAAGGCTGCGGCGGCAGACGGTTGTAATCGCGATGGGCGTATTGAGCAGGACTCTGGGGATGGCGAGGTGGTGGTTGTTGAGGATGGTGACGGGGTTGATCGTGAGGTCGCGGCGGCGGCGGTTGCTGCTTCGGCGTCGGAGGCGCCTTGGCCGGGGCGTTATCAGACGTGTTCAGGACGGACCTCAGATCCATCTTGTTAGCAGTGGATTTGGGTCGCTATCGTGTGTCATGGATGAGATGCTGAGTTGTGATCGAAGGCGTGCTTTGCTGAGGATCAGACAGCAACGTGTATCGACGCAGCGCTGGGCAAGACAAGGTTGGGTCAATGTCAGGGGCAATGGCACGTCTCGCATCAGGCCGCCGACGCGACACGAGCGCAGCGAGGTCCGGTGAGAGCTGCGAAGGGCGATGAAATGGATCGAGTCGGGTGGGCAACGTTGTCGCCGGCGTCGCGCGAAGGGGATGGCGATGTGTCGCAATCGGACATGGATGAGTCTAGGGACATTACGCCGCCATGGCGAGGCTGCGATGGGGTCGATGTCGATTGACAGCTGGCGAATGAGAAACGGCCGAATCGCAATGGATGCTGATGAGGCAAGTGGCTGCACGCGCTGGATCGTCGTCGTTAGATGGTCATGCTCTGGCCGGAGTATTTTTCAGCTGTAATGGTGTTGTGTCTTCGTCGTTGCAAAGAAACAAAGAACGTAGATGAGGCGGAGCCAGCCAGCAGCAGCCAGGGCAGGGATGTGTGTCGCAATGGATGAACAAGACAATGGGGGGGAACATTTCTGCCTTTTTTTTTTAATTTTTTTTTTTTACTTTGCGCTGTGCCATAAAGGTACTTGGCTGGATCAGCGTGCTAGTATGGCCAGCGCAGGTACCACAGCCCGACTCGGAACAGTTAGGCATCGCATCTTACGCCGTTCCCAGGGGCGCATCCCAGAGCGACGCTAACACTCCTAGCACTGCAAAGCACTGGAGAGGCGCGTCCACCCAGGCGCATTAGGGCATTCAAGGGGACGCGCTGCCCTGGACCTTCGCTGATTTACCGATCTTATTAGTGGATATGAGGCTCTCAAGTTTTCAGCCTTGCCAGTCCTTTATTAAACCCATACTCAATTCAAACTCTTTTCATCCATGTCCTCCTTTCGACGTCATAGCTTGCGATTGCATCGGCTACGGATTTCTCGTGTATTTGGCCTATTTTTCGCATCCCGTGCGTGTGTATGTGCGCGCGCTTGTGCACTGTAGTCCAATGTATGTCTCGTGTTGTACCGCAGTGGTACTATCCCTTCGACTGCCGTAAGCCTCCACTTAGGTACTAGGCAAGGTATATTGCCAACCACCAAGCTTCAAAATAAAGGTGCAATTTTTTATTCTTAGTTTATATAATACTTCTTATCCTAATAATATTTATATTTATATAATACTGTATTATCTTTAGATAATTAATATCTTTTTTGGGTAGGTGATTGATGGGAGGTACCTAGGTGGAGGCTTATGGCAGTCAAAGCGATATCCCGTCCTCTCCAATTCATCTAGCATGGCTTTGCGTGCCACGTACGCCAACAGCACTTGCTCTGTTCCAGCAGGCGAGATCCACTGCTAAGATGAGCTACAGTAGCTTCCCGTCCCGCCCGTTGGAAGCTGGCCGCTCGACGACGGCCATCTTTCTGGGCGCCGGCAGCTGGGTCTGGGAGCAGAATGACGTCTGTTATGTCCAATGGCTATTGCCATCAATTCTCTCATCTGTATCTATGCTCACACCGCTTGATTTATTTGCTTTATTTTGTCGCGATGGCTAGCCGAAGTCCTCTGGTGGCGTTTCAATTGCGCTTTGTCCTCCTCAGAGCTGCCATCGGCCAGACGCGAACTAACCTCGGGTACCTTGGAGCTTAGGTAATAGTCTCGGTCCCCATTTGAGGATGGCAACGATGAAATGTGAGCGAAGATGGTAGGATTTTTGCCGTGCCCAGCCCTGTGGTTGCCAAGGACGTAGCCGATTTAAATACGATTTCATGCACATTGAATTGAGATTGTCCAGGTATACCAGGGTGATTATGCAAAACCAGATTGGGATGGTCCTCTGATCTCATCGCGATGGACCCGCTGATTAGTTATGATTGGACAAAGGGGGGTTTCAATCACGTGCATATTGTCTCATAGAATCACTTCGGGTCCGGGATAGCTTTACACCGGCGTTTGTGATTGGCTGTAATTGGCTTGAGTGCAGGCAGACATCGTCCGCGTCGTCACACCAGTGTTCCAATTACGGTGCCCCAAGTGACGAATGACTAAGCTCCGGATCAGGTAAGTGCCCTCGAGAATCGCCCCGTACCCGCCTGCCTACGCGCACCAAGTGGTCGTGGAAGCTCTGCTGTCCCTGGTCAGTGCGTTCGTCTGCAAGGCAGAGCTGTGCCTGACGTGGACTATCTCGAGTTTCCCTCTTCAGCCAAACAAGCACTTCATCTCTACCTCTTTGTCCCCCCAATCCTCTACATTCCTCCCAGTCGATCTCCGATTCACTATCCTTCATATCCAAGCGGCTACTGATTTATGCCCTTGGGCCTCTTTGGCAACAGTCCCTTTGCCTCCAACCGCCCTCTTGTGTCCGCCGAGTCGCCCCTCGTGCTGCTGCAGTCATCTCTCGCCCGCCCATCCGATCCATCGCAAAGCTTCAAGATGCCCGGTCTCGTTTCAGCGACCGGCGTCCTCGCCTTCCTCGATGATGAAGAGCCTGAACTCAAGGTTTTCGCCCTCCAGACCCTCAACGACGACATTGACACCGTCTGGACCGAGGTTGCTGCGGCACTGAGCCAGATGTGCGTATTTGATATGACACCAAAGCTGGCACCGAACACAAACTAACTTTCAGTAGCGAGGCTCTTTACGAGGATGAGTCCTTCCCAGAGCGACAGCTTGCCGCCCTTATTCTCGCTAAGGTCTACTACCATCTCCAAGCCTACAACGACAGCATGTTCTTTGCTCTGGCTGCTGGCAACCTCTTCAAGCTCGATGCGCCCGGCGAGTTTGAGGAGACCATCATCTCCAGATGTATCGATCAGTACATCGCTACAACTGCGGCCAAGAAGACACCTGCCCCGGCATCTAAGACTACCGATCTCCCCGAACTGGCCACAACCTTCGCCTCCGGTTCTGATGGCGCTGTCCTCTCTCCCACGACTCCTTTCTCACAAACGACACTCCCGCCCAAATCTCTTTTGTCACGCGACTCTATTGAAAACACAATGCTGGAAGCTACCTTTCAACCTGCTTTTAAGCAAGGCCGATCAGGATCCATCGCCGAGCTCCCTGACCAGGCCACTGACTCCTTGCAGAAGGTCATTGACCGTCTGTTTGAGAGCTGCTTGAAACAGGGAAGATACAGGCAAGTGGTTGGAATCGCTGTTGAGGCCAAGAATCTTGAGGTTCTGCGACGGGTCATCAAGCGTGCTAGCGAAGATGAGAAGAACTCCAAGTCAAAAGCCCAGGACGGCTCTGTGGGTCCTGCAGAGGACCTGATGGAGTATACTCTCGGCATTTGCATGGATATCGTGCAGGAGCGAAGTTTCCGAACCGAAATTCTCAGGTTAATCTTGGATCTTCTCAATGAGATCCCCAACCCCGATTACTTTGCCATTGCTAAGTGTGTGGTGTATCTCAACTCGGACGATGAGGCTTCTCGAATGCTTCAGACCCTCGTTAGCAACGGCGACCGCTCATCCATCGCCAACGCCTACCAGATTGCCTTCGACTTATATGACAATGGCACCCAGGAATTCTTGGGCAAGGTCTTGGCCTCTCTGCCCTCAGGCGAGCCTCCCAAGAAGAAGGAGGAAACAGACAAGGAGGGCGAGTCCGGGCCCCTTCTCGAGGACCAGCAAGAGGCTCCCGAGAACGAGCTTCCTGAGGAGGTCGCCAAGGCCTACCGCAACATTCGATCCATTCTCGACGGAAGCAAGACGATCCGACTCAACCTTGAGTTCCTGTACCGAAACAACCGAACCGATCTCAGTATTCTCAACAAGGTGCGAGACAGCCTTGAGGGTCGCAGTTCCATCTTCCACACCGCCGTGACATTCTGTAACGCCTTTATGAACCAAGGCACCACCAACGACAAGTTCTTCCGAGACAACCTCGAGTGGTTGGGCAAGGCTGTCAACTGGTCCAAGTTCACTGCCACAGCCGCTCTTGGTGTCATCCATCGCGGAAACCTGTCTCAGTCTCGCAAACTGCTTGAGCCCTACCTTCCCCGGCAGGGTGGTCTCAGCGGAGGCTCCATCTTTAGCCAGGGTGGTGCTCTGTATGCCTACGGTCTTATCCACGCCAACCATGGTGCCGATGCTTTGGAGTACTTGAAGACCCAGTTCAGCCAGGCTGAAGAGGAGGTTGTTCAGCACGGTGGTGCCTTGGGCCTCGGTATTGCTGGTATGGCTACCGGAGACTGGGAGGTCTTTGAGAAACTCAAGGATGTCCTCTTCCAGGACTCTGCCCTCAATGGTGAAGCTGTTGGTTTGTCTATGGGTCTCATCATGCTTGGCACTGGTAACGTCAAGGCCCTGGAGGATATGATTACCTACGCCCACGAGACTACACATGAAAAGATTGTTCGAGGTCTGGCAATTGGCATGGCCCTCATCATGTTCGGTCGCCAGGAAGGTGCCGATGTTCTAATCGAAGGTCTTCTCAACGACCCTGACCCAACCCTGCGATATGGTGGTATCATGACTGTCGCTCTTGCTTACTGCGGCACTGGCAGCAACAAGGCTATCCGCAAGCTGCTGCACATTGCCGTCAGTGATGTGAATGATGATGTGCGACGAATTGCCGTTATGAGTCTCGGCTTCATCCTCTTCCGCAAGCCCGGAAGTGTTCCCCGCATGGTCGAACTGCTTTCGGAGTCGTACAACCCTCACGTTCGATACGGCTCTGCCATGGCTCTTGGTATCTCCTGCGCCGGTACTGGCCTTGATGAAGCCATTGACTTGCTTGAGCCTATGATGAAGGACCCTGTCGACTTTGTGCGACAAGGTGCTCTCATTTCTCTGGCCATGATCATGGTCCAGCAAAACGAGATTATGAACCCCAAGGTCTCGTCGATTCGCAAGACGCTCAAGAAAGTTGTTGGCGATCGCCACGAGGACGCCATGACCAAGTTTGGTGCTGCTCTGGCCCTTGGTATTATCGATGCTGGTGGCCGAAACTGCACCATTGGACTTCAGACCCAAACTGGCAACCTCAACATGGCCGGCATTGTCGGTATGGCCGTCTTCACCCAGTACTGGTACTGGTTCCCCTTCACCCACTTCCTCTCTCTGAGCTTCTCTCCCACTTCCATTATTGGTCTCGATCATGACCTGGAGATGCCGGACTTCAAGTTCCACTGTGCTACTCGCCCCAGCCTCTTTGACTACCCGCCGGAGCAAGAAGTCAAGACTGAGGAGGGCCCTGCGCTGATTGCCACGGCCATCCTCTCAACCACCGCTCAGGCTAAGCGAAGGGCCCAAAAGAAGGAGCGGGCTCAGCGACGCGAGAGCATGGATATTGATTCCACCCCTGCTCCCACTAAGAGTGGAGAGAAGATGGAAGTTGACGAGGAGAAGAAGGGCGATGATGCCAAGGAGAAGAAGGAGGGAGAGGACAAGGATGTGTCCTCAGTAGCCGACACTAAGAAGAAGCCGGAGAAGGAGAAGGTTGGCTACGAAATTGAGAACATTACGCGTGTTCTTCCCGGCCAGCTCAAGTACATTAGCTTCCCCGCTGGCCGTTACAAGCCCGTCAAGAAGGTATGTCTCCACCCCATTACACACTAATAGTTGCATGAAGCTAACTCACATCCAGCCAACCGGCGGCCCCCTGCTCCTCCACGATACCCAGCCAGACGAGGAAAAGTCACTCCTTGAGGAGAAGCTCAAAAAGGTGACCATTGAGCGTGCACCTGTCGCTGGCCAGCAGAGCGGTCGAAGCGGACGATCTGGCCAATCCGGCCGCACTCTGCTCGAGGGTCTCGTCGACCCCTCGCGAGCTGGTTCCAATACTGCTGTGATGCAACAGTTGCTCCGCAGCCAGGGTCGCTCGCCATTTGGACTGGTCGAGCCCCAAACCCCAGGCAACCCAGGTTCCATCCCAGGAGCGGCGGCAGCGGCGGCAATCCTGACGGCCGTGGATGATGACGGCGAGGGTAGTGAAGAGGCCAAGCTTCCGAAGGACTTTGAGTACTTCTCGGATGGCGTGGATGAAGATGAGGAGGACGATTAAGGTACGTGACTGTACCATGTGATGTACAACTAGACCAGGTTGGCGGACAGGGATACAGGGGTTTGGCGAATGGAAATGGAAGGAAAGGGCTTGTTGTATATTACGTTGGAGGGGATGTACACAAGGACCAAGTAAGAGGTAGACCTCTAATCGCCACCGGGATTTGCCGCAGATTGGCGCCCAGGTGTGAATATTGATGGCAATATCTTTGCACGCTATGCCTGTTGGTTCATGACACAAATCAAATGAATGATGATATTAGCAAGGCCCAACCCAACTCAAGTAAGGGGTTGGTTCCAGGGCCTATTTAACCACTCCTAACGTAGAAATCCTTTTAACAACTCATCATTACAGCAATATAAAAACAACTATTAATTAGCAATTCGATTCGCAGCAGAATCATTTGCTATCTCAAACTCCATTTCCCTCGTCTCCCCCAAACGCCGTCCTAAACATATACAGTGGTAGAAGGGTGTTCAAATGTTTTCCCATCCCTCATAAGGGTCATCCGGGCCGTCGCCCTTGACGACTTCGGGGCAGTTTGAGCACATCTGCAGACGATGCCACGCGGTGGCCAGGTTGCCGCGGACGTTCCAGGTGGCAGCGTGGCTCTCGGGCTGGGTGTTGTAAGACTCGTCGGTGGCCTTGACGACAAAGGTGGCGCATCGCTTGCCGGAAGGCGCCGTCGGGCTGTTGGTCAGAGTTTTGTCGTTGCTAGTTTTGCTCTTGTCGTCGCGGCCGGCACCGCTGCTGCCGGACGACTTGGAGGCGCAGTCAAAGGCCTCGAGCGGCACCAAACCTTCGTACTTCCAGCGCCTCCAGGCCCAGGAGCCGTGGCCCAGGCACGGCGAGGGGTAGCCATCCTTGGAGACGCAGTCGGGAAGGATCTGGGCCTGGGACCATGTCTTGCCGCCGTCGAGGGAGACGTCGACGCGGACAATGGCTCGGCCGCCGCCAGAATAGGCGTATCCGGTGAGGGAAGCCCTTTGGGCAAGCCCTTGCGACTGCGGCTTGGCATTGGGGTTGTCGCCGGTGGCACCCTTGTCCCTGCCGTCGGTCTTCGCCAGCGGCTCTTTCGTTGTCGTCGTCGTTGGAATCGTAGTCCACTCACCCAACTTACAGCTGGTGATGGCACTTTGGACAGGCATCTCTTGGATGGCAGGGGCAGTCTCCCAGTCGACGTGGGTCTGGTTTGGACCGAAGCACTTGTAATCCTTGCGCTGCCACTGGCTCTGGCTCTCCTCGTCGCTCAGCGTGATCCGGCTCAGCCACTTGACTGACCGAGCGGCGACATGGCCAGGGACGATTGCACGCAAGGGGAAGCCGTGGTCGCGCGGCAGCGGCTGACCGTTCATACCGTAAGCCAACAAGACGTCGCCCTGGGGGTCGACAGCCTTCTTGATGGGAATGGAGGCGCCGTAGGCCTCAAGACCCATGAAGTGGACATGCTTGGCCTCGCTGGTGCCGGTGAGGCCCGAAGCGAGGTCGAAGCCGGCGTCGGCGAGTACGTCGGAGAGATAGACGCCCTCCCAGCAGGCATTGGAAATCGCGCCGACATCCCACGGCAGGCCGTTGGCCTTGCGGCCGGAGCCTTCGCTCATGTGGCTGCGACGATTGCCCGAGCATTGCAGCACGGCCGTAACGCGGCGGGCCGGGAAGCGGGTCCGGAGGTCATCAAGCGTGTACGTCTTGACGGAGCCGTCTTCGAGCTCCACCGTCAGGGTGTAGCGGCCCGGGTCTTCGCCAACAGTGGGCACCCACATATGGTTGCGCACGTAAAAAAGATCATTGGGAGTCAAGAAGTCGGCCGTGGTGGCATCGGCTGGTGTCTCTGCATTGCGCGGCTTGGCCGTCATGGTGATGAGGTCTGGGTGGCGCTCCGGGTCATCGGCGAACGGGTCCTCAATGTCCTCGCGGGCCGGCCGGCCGTTCACCAGGTCGGCAGCATCCACGAGGCCGATCTGGAACTGCTTGAGGATGTCCAGCACATAGTCATTCTTGTGAATGGCGAAGATGTCCCAGTAGGCCTCGATAGAACCGCCTGCGGCCCGTAGAATAACATCACCACCTGGGTGCGCGGGGATCCAGTCGGTGATGTCGTAAACCTTGTCGCCATGAATGACCCACGGGTTCGGTGACGAGCTATCGTGCTTGCGCACCTCGGCGAGTCGAAACCGGGGCAGATTGGGATCGCGGCCATCGTCGGCGGCAGCGGGCTGGTGAAGCGCGTCGCATTTCGCGGGAGTGGCGTGGTACAGGTTGACGGCAAAGACCAGAGCTGCGGCACCGGCGACCAGCGCAATGGCCTGAGTATTAGGTTTTAGAGGGGCATGTTTTGGCCCTTTGGCAGATGAAAATGGAGATGGTCTAATACGGGATGCGGTGAAGTGGCGGCATGTTGCCCTCGAATGAATTGATGATGATGGATTCCACAATGGACGCTGCCACGCGCGACCTACTAGACATCGAGTTGAAGAAGGAAACGCAGGCATCTTTCTGTTTCCCTTTTCCCTCTTTTATCGAGGCAGCGAGCGAGCAAGAGTCAATGTGAGACGCTGAACTTTAAGGTTGTGGCGGGTGTCTCCTCTGGATGACTGGTCACATACCCAGGGATTATAGACGAGCCATGAGCCGCAAGATCAAACCGACGATGAAGGTGAAGTTGAAGAAGAGAGAGAAAGGAAAGGAAAGCACGTAGATGGCAATGTTTACACGAGACGGGAACCTGATCGGGTGGACGGATGGCCGTCTACGCGGCGATTTCCAACTGTGCGGCACGTAGTCGCCGTCTAACGTGTATTGTGTGTCGTTTGACGCAGCGATGTGATGGGGAAATTCTCGGAGTCGGCGATCACTTCACTTGAATACGGCGATTGAGAGCAAAATACTACGAATGAATGCGCAAGATCAGGCAGAGCGGTGAAAATGACAAAAAAAAAAAACAGGTGTGGGTGTACACGTGGACACGGCATCTCTAACTAATTTTTATTGAGGGGAAGCGCGAGAGAGACAACTAATGACTGTGTGTGCTCTTGTCTCGGATCATTTGTCTCCTTCTTTTGGTCCCCGACAGCGAGAGAGAGTCAGTGATCAGACAGAGAGGCATCGTGAGCTTTGCCCGATGGTTGCCGCAGGAAGCCATCGGGCCGTCGGGTGCTTTTTTTTTTTTTTCGTCACTAGCTAGGACACCCGCAGAGGGGTTGGTAGCTGCTCCCTGCCTGTTTCTGGCGAGGACGGTGCGCTGTGCTAGGACCTTTTAGGGCCTTTGCTGTAGCGGCTGACCGCTGCAACCCCTTCCGAAAAGAGGGGGAATGTTGGGGCCATCGGGAAGACGGGTTGGGGAATGGGGAGGCGAGGCGAGGCGAGGCGAGGAAACCCGGAAACCGAAGATGACGGGAGAGACAGTCCTTTTTTCTTTTTAGGCGGCAGCCATTACGTGTTACGGTGCGCTGCGGTGTTGTTGAGAGAAACTTACTTTCTCACTCAAAGATCCCGTCTTTGCCGTGTACTTGGACCATGTCTAGGTTCATCCGGCACCAAGCGTTGGTGGTGGTGACGAAGCCCGAGACGGCTCAGCGCTACTGGTTTATCGTTGTCAGCGGCCGCACACACGCACCCTCCCCTCGTACCATGATTTCGACCTCTGCGATAAGCCATCCCCCCATCCCCATCCCCATCCCCGTCCACATCCCCTCCCCCTCCCCCGAAACGCCGTCCGGATGACCTGCCCGTACACACGGGACCACCTTAGATATGCAGCCAACGACGTGCCCTTGCATACGTGCCACCGGGGGTCCGCACCGAGAGGTTTGGTCCACCGCGACCATCCCCAAAGACGTTGGAGATTCTCTCTCCCCCCCGCGAACGGCGGCGCGCCAAGCTCGGGTTGATATCTACCCTTTTCTCCTTGTCCACAGCTCTGGGAGAGCCAGACCCCATATTCCATGATGATCCCGTGGTGATCATCCGGCACGGCGCCGCTGCAGAGGCCTATCTCTCCCGTACATACTTACTTCTCCACGTCGGCGGCCCGTCGAGGCTCAAAAAGCGGAACCCCCGAACGTTTGGACTATCTATATTCTTCACGGCCGTCACGGCCGCCTTCTTGATACTCCGCTTTGTTCGTTCTAGGCCCCCCGAGCTTTTCCTTCCCCCCCTATGCGACATGCCACCTTAACATGAAACCTTGCCGGGCTGAATGTTTTTTTTTCCTTCCCCCCCCCTCCCCCCTCAGTGCAAGGCCATGCAGGTGTGAACTAAAATGAATAAATGCGCAAAATGAGCCCATGCCTTTTGCCGCGCACCCAATCGGATCCCCTGCGTCCCTGGCCTGTCAGGATAGTTACGAAGTCACGTTCCCGAGAAGATAGATAAGCTTACCCGATACCGAACTGAACTATTGATTTTTCTCGTTTGGTGCACAACTATCTATCTAGTTCATCTGCTCAGTCCCTCCAGGATCAAGGGAGCAGCAAGGCGAGTGTGAGTGCGAGTCATGCCTGGCACATTAAACAAATGCGCTATTGGTTTTTTTTAATTTGATTCCATTTTAGCTACACTAATGAGTCTATAGCAAAAAGTTAGAAGGAGGTGTCGCTAGTCAGCGAAAAATGACAAAAAAAATATGTCGATCTTCTTCTAACCCTCCTATAGTTTCAACAACTACAACCACGTATTCACTTGCGTCTGCTGAAACGAGACACGTGCCTGTTTCCCCCTCCCCAATATCCCGTTACCTACAATTCGCAACCCCCCTCCGAACCTTATCTGAGAGTAAAAGCCTCTTTCCATGAACCAACCCATGGGGGTGCCTTGGGCGGCGGACCCTGGAAAATGATTTGCACGGCTGACGACTCGCTCCACCTTGAACCTTTCCTCCCTACAACATCCCTTCTCCCCTGTCTGCTCGGGGCAACTGGAGGGGGGAGAGGGGAAGGGGGAGGGAGTGAGGGGAGGGCAAAAGGACAAGGAGGACAGGGAGGGTGTCAAAAAAGGCTGAGACCCAGTTTCTTCCCAAAATCGATCATGTCCCCGGAATTGCTGCCCCCCCGAAGTGTCGTCCGTATCTTGTTTCCAATTCCGTTCATGCACACCCTCTTCAGAGTTTGGCAACCCCTTGAGAAGAGCTCGTCCGTGTTGTTAACCTTGTTTTAACTTGGGCTGTTCGTCTGACAGTCTTTTTTTCTCTTCTTTATTTTTTCTCTTATTCCGATGCAGACGCGGCAATTAATTTTTTTCTTGTTAATTAAACCTATCAACTGTAGATGACGACGCAGCATGCCCGATGTCCCTTGCATTCGCATAAACTTTTTGCACGGGAGAGAAAGTTGAAAATATTCCTCGGAGCTTTTTTTTTAAGCAATCGATCACGACGGCCAGTCGGACCCATACGGGCAGTACCGGCACGCGGGCAATCCACCCGGCTTTGACAAGTCGCATTGCCAACCACTTCAACAGACTTGTTTGGCCTGGTGTATAGTTGAGACCCAATCGTATTGAAACCTCTGTTTGCTAGACTGTAAGCGTCATGGACTGCATCGTACGTTTTGGTTGAGTTATCTGCACTGCAACACGACACGTGTTGAATCAGTGGCAACGCTATTGAAGTTTGCAGAAGAAATGGCCCCAAGACGCGCCATTTGCTCGTTGAGAAAGAGATACGCTGCAGTAAGTTCCCGAATGTAATCAAGTTGAATATGCAAGGCCAACGCCTCTCGTGTTGTGAAACTTCGGTCAATACCGATTGCGCGGCTATCCAGGGCTTCGGATGACATTGCCCAGTTCAGTCAGATCAACAGTCGGGGCGATGAATTCTGTTGTTGTGCGTTGTTAGATCCTGTAGCCTCTCTCGCATGACATGGTATGATGTGCAGATGGTCACTCGCCCGCCTTACTTTGTTCTTTTGATGGAGTCTGATTCCAACTCGCCAAACGGCCCAAATAAGGCAACGGTGCTCCGAATGTGCAACTCCATCAACTCAACCCCATCGTCTCTCCAATATATCCCTCGGGCGTCGGTTGATCCTTATTCCTCAAGTTTCTGCCTCGTTGTAATCCGTGCCACGTTGTAGCCATCCAACTGGAGCTCGGTGACACCGACCAGACCGACATCGGTTGCTACCCACAACCAGCGCTCTGACCGAGACTCTCTACCCTACACCTCATTCATCGGGCAAGGCTGTGCTGAGGCCATCCGCCCTGGGCAACCCCCACTAATCCAGTCGAACGGATAGCCTATCACCATCGCCTCTGTCCAGGTCTGCTCCAGCGACAAGGTTGACAAGACCCATCTAATTAAACTCTGTTTCGCACAGGTGAAGCGTCATCTGCAATCCTCTCACTGCTCTGTTGTTCTTTCCGGTTCTGTTCGCTTCAAGGAAAATTGCTCAATAGCTCAATTTGATTTGATTCTCAATTTGATTGATTTATTCTGTGATCCAGTTGGTGATCTCGACAAAAAAGAAGTTGCTAGTCCAGTTGTTGCAAGCTCGCTTTGTTCCGTGTGTCCGCCCCAAAAAAAAAACAAAGGAAAGAAAAATAATCCGCCCGTTATGCGCCAATTCATGAGTCGTGATACCCATCCCATATTCCCATTGTCAAACTCGTCCTTAAATCTTCAAAAACTGGTCAATGTCCACTCGCTGGAAGTAACTGACGTGGCCATATTCCACCCAGTTCATGGCTAGCCTGTCATGGCTAATGAGCATTAACTGGCTGTCAATAAACTTGTCTGTGCGGAGTCAAAGGTTAGCCAAGCTTTGTCAGGATATAGATCGTAAGGGATTCAACTCACCACCCATGAAGCCGATTTCTGCGACATGGCCACGGCTCTTCACTGTTCTAGCACCGGTGAAAGGCGTCTCAACAGCGTCACCAAGGTAGCCCTTGGGGCCCAAATCGTCAACAATAAAGGTGTGCTCGCCACGAGGGACGTTGGGGTCGCCAGTCAGCTTGATGGCTTCCAGCCTGCCCCGGTAGGTGTGGGCCTCCATCCTCCTCTTCTCCCACTGCTCATCTGTCTCGTCGTCGTAGCGGTGCAGTCCAAGCTCAGCATCGGTGGCGGGCTCGTCGTCAGGTTGGTGGATCAAGATGAATTCACAGCCATGGCCACTGTAGTCGCCCACCCAGAGTCCTCGCCAGGGCTTGAGGGGTGTGGGAGTATAGAGCGAAGGATCGACGGTGGAATACGAGATGATTTCCTCGCCAATGCGAATCCCTGAAGACTCTCCACCCCCGTAGCTGTCAGTGTGCATGCCTCCTCCCGGGACAAAACCTTCACCAGGGGCGAAGTTGAAGGTGAAGTTGAAGTTAGGGGTGATGGGGCTTCCAGCCATCTCCATCCACTGGCGAACCCTGAAAGTTTGGTTCGAGACCTCTGAGCGACGTGTTGGGCGGTAGTTGGGGTCGAGAGCCAGCTCATCGGGGTCATCCGAGGCGCCGGAAATTCGGTGCCTGCTCGGCACAGCTGGTGGCGGCCACACGCCACCATACGGGTAACCGGCCTCGGCCTGCTCCAGGGCAGTGTCGGCATCTAGTGGGCGGGAAAGGAGAAAGTTGCTGAACATTGAGTCTGGTTGATCCTCGAGGTCCATTTGGATCTCCTCGGAAAATCGGTTGGTGCCTGGTCGCTGGAAAAGACCACCAGCGGGCCGTCGAAGGCGGAACTGAAGCACGGGCTTGTCGAGGTGAAGGGACACTTGGGGGTCAAAGTCGCTGGCAACCGCCAGGTCGTCTGTTGCCCAGGGCTGAAGAACCGCCCGGTTTCGTGAGGCCAGCAGCTGGTAACCTTCGATGCAGCCCCGCCTCGGATCATACCGTACAACAATAAGCTTTCCCATCAAATCGCGGTCACAGAACCATATTTTGTACTTGGGAAGAAACCAGGTAAGGTCATGTGCGGCGTAGAGTTCACAGTAGTTGGGGCAGGGGGCAGGGCTCGTGATGGCAACGCCAGGGACGTTCTCTTGGACGCGAGCTTGCCAAATGACGTCAGAAAGGGCATGAGTTCGTAGTGTTTTGCAGGTGGTGGAGACGGCGATGAGTTCGTAGGGAGATAGGTGTTCCATGATGCCATCGATGAGCTCTGAGGGGAGATCAAGAAGATGGCAGGCATTTGGATCTGAGGTCTTTGGCGGTGGGGGTGCTGGTGTTGATAGTAAAGAAGGGGAAGTAGATTCTGATTCTGATAGGGAAGAAGATGATTCCTCTGATTCTGATGGAGGAGCAGGAAGCGCCAATGACGCCGCTGGTATCTTGCACGAGTCCATGATGGATTCGGTCCGCCTCAGAACTCGGTAGGCGAGTCTGAGGTGGGAGGCTAGAGCCGTAATGAGTGCGGTGAATGTTGTAATCATGCTGAGCTTTGTTGGAGTCTTGCTTGGTCCTTGATCAGAAGAAAGGACCGAAATGGAGGGGCAAAGCTGGGGGGACCATTGCTCTTTTGACCTCTCGACGGGATGGACCGTAGAGGCTGTGTGAGCAGGCACGGATAAGTATGGAGATCGGGCCCGCAGTGCGTCAAAGCCGCGCAATGCGCTGATCTCTGGAGATGGCGACGGGGGTTGCCAGGTCGGGCGACTCAAGAATCGACATGGAGGTTGCAAGCTTCAGGAGAGCCCCCGATGGCGGTGGCAGCTATCACATTCTAGGCTGCATGCGCCCTATCAAACCTTAGTAATACCGAAGAATTATCTAGGTTGGCGGGGGTTCACTCTTTGGGGGGATAGCTCCGAGCACCCCCCAAAAAAACACACCCGACCTGATAACAACCCATTAGCCTTCAATCTTAACGCAGCAGCAGGCGGCTAAAAAAAAAAAAAAAAAAAAAACCCAGCCGACAGAAATAAAAATAAAAATAAATAAAAACTGACTTCACATGCAGCCGTAATTGCTCGGCACACCTACCACAACTCTGGTTCCCCTGGCCAGGGGTCCTGCCGTTGGGTCCCGCGCCTCAAATACGGAGTCCAGTGCGCCTCGACTGGCCATTCTGCCTCGCGACGTTGCATGAGCATAGTGATTTTCCCGCCGGGCCCTTCCCCGCGTTTAATTGCAAATTGTGAATGGCTGACCAGCGGTCTTTGGCAACTCTATCGCCGGGGAACTGAAAGGGAGTCCCTAACAAACAACCTGTGCGAGCAAGGGTTGATTGCCCCCTCAAGCATGGCGTGTGGGCGCAGCCTCTGTCCTCGGAGCATACCAGGTTTCGCCCATACCCTTGGACTCAATTTTCAACTGCCGATGGTCATTGCTCACACAGAGGTCCGTGAACCCTGGGACGTCCCGAGCAAGCTGGGATTTTTTTATGGCCAAAACTGAATTGCAAAGCCCCAAGCCAAAACAAAATTTGAATCATACCAGTTTGTCCTTGTCCGGCCCGTAGCAAAGGTATACGAGTCAAATCGAGGCCAATTGCCGTCATGGGTTGAGGTATCGTTGTAACCGAGCCCACCCAGCCCCCATGAAGCAATCATTGCACTAAGCCCCATACATCCCGGAGTACACACCCATCCGTCACTAGACGCCGTCATCCATCCCGCGCCTACGGAGTTGAACCTGCCCCTTTGCTTCATGCCCGTTTCGTCGGCTAACCAGACGACTGGCTGGTATACGATCAACTGCTTCATCTGTCCATCTTGATACATTCATATTCCACTTTTCCCCTACTATCCGCCTCCGTACGTTTTGCTTTTTCTTGCTGCGCCCACCAAGACCCCGACTGACCTGGGCCTGTCACCTAGTCCCAGCCACCCGCAAAGTAGGTTTCTGTGCGAATAGCCTCACCTACAAGCGCCCAATCCAACGGTCGCGCATTTCTGCCAGGCGCTAAAGCGCTCCTGAACTCTACCAAATCAACCCTATCTCATCACACTTGGACCATTGATCTTCAAACGCCCACTTAGTGCTGCCGAGAGGGCCAATCGCAGAGCCTTATTACATTGGGTACTCTTCATTCAACCGGACGTCAGCCTTCATCCTTGTTATATACCCTTGCAATCGATCCTCCCCCCTCAAGGCTTTCCCATAACCCGTATCACAGTTCCTGCATTCGGGTACACACCACCAAAATGTCGTCCCTGCTACCTCTCATCTCGGAGATCCTGCCGATGATCATGCCCTCCACGACCCGCATCACGCGAGCCAGCCAACTAGAGCCCTCGTACCCTACCGTGGAGGGGCCCGTGATACAGCGGGACGCAATTATCGATAAGTGCGACAAGATGTGCTCCTCGGGTGAGAAAGCCTTGAACAGGGACTAGGCTCCTAGCTCGCCGCGGAGAGACGGGGCTGTGCATCGTCATTGCAATCACATAGATCGGTGCTAACAGTCCTTAAGTCCTCACCGTTCGACCGAACTCGGTTTCAACTATCCGCCATAATTGTGAACAAGGTAATTAGTTAATTAGTTGAAATAACCATTATCCCGAAAATTGCCGTCTTTCGTCTAGTGGTTACGACTAAAACTTCTATAGATGCCATGATTTACGCCGTCTCTGGGAAAGGGATACTCGTGGTGAATGAGGGCTTGGAAATGGAATTAAAAAGCCATGAAATGGCCGCGGGTGATTTTGCTTTCGTCCCTGCGTGGACAGAGCACCAGATAAAAAACGAGACGGACCAAGATATTGTCTGGTTGATCATCCAAGGCGGTCCGCATCCACTCGGAGCCGACCTGGCGGATTGGGGGGGTGACATGGTCAAAACACGAAAGTAGATGGATATGGGCTAGGTGTTTCCTATGGGCCCACTCCTTGTCCGTGCAACACAGCCTTGAAACATATTGCGAATATCATGCTGCGGACGTATCGGTTCTGCAACTTGCTTGTGTCAAGCTGATAACCGAGGCCGAGGCTGAGGAGTCATGAAATAACTGTGCATGGTCCAGGTGCGGAAACATGAGAACTTTGAGTTTGTCCTGCTCGTTAGAAGTCAGGCCTGGGAGGCTTTCAGCTTCATTATCCTTGAGATATTCCCAAACCATGGCAGTTTCAACGATCAAATCTCGTTTCGCTAGGCTGACCACTGCTGTTCTCTCTGTCCTCCGCCCGCCGCTCTCGGACACTAGCAATTGATCCTTCCACAATATGCCCTCCCTCCAGAAAAAATGACGACCCAGACACAATGCGACTGCAGGGTCGGTGCTGGCAAAGTACCATAGCAGCCACTCATTGGCCATCCTGGGCTTTCGGCGCGTAAAGTTGTAGGCTACCTGTGGGAGATGTAGCATGATGGTCACGGGGTCGATCAGCGTAACGGAGTGGATGCGATGGTGCAATTTAGGAGAGTGGAGCATATGAGCTGTCAAGACGGAGCCGTAGGAGTGCGAGGCTATCGCAAAATCTCTCCAGCAATGATGATCGACGATGGTCATCATCTGATCCAGGAATTCGGCCTTCGTAGGCACTGGAGCGGCCAAACGAAATGAGACCGGTAGCATCTCAATAGCAATAATGCCACAATCGCCATCCTCGTCCTCGATACCTTTGGCTAGCTTTACGAGGAATCGGACATACGTCCAGAGCCCGATGCCGATCCCATGAAAGAAAACGACGGGCAGCCTATTGGACGAGGTAGAGTGCGGCCGATGCCAATAACTCAACTGGCAGGGAGATTGCCGACTCTCAAAGAACTCCTGGGGACGAGGGGGGAAGATTCGAGGAGCTTTGTTTTGTTCTATGCGATAATGTTTGAAGCCATACCAAAGAAAGGCTAAATGGGTGAGTTGGTCAATGACGAAAACAATCATGTACCAGGCAAGGCTCCGATAGGTAGACTGGACTTCATCAAAAGTCAAGCGCAAACTTTGCGCGCTGCCGCGGCCGTCTTTCAGCCGACGTCCCATCTTATTTTCGATGATCGCTATAAGCTCATCGAGATCTCGAGAGACCTCATCGCTGGATGGGTTCTCGCCCCTCTCTTCAAAGAAACCCCAGAGGATAAAGTCTTTCACATTGTCGCGTCGGATCTCTTCAACGGGTGCCCCAAGGAACCAACCCTGCAGATACATATCCACACTGGGCAGGGTGTCCATACATTTTTGGAACAGGTCCCTTCGTTCAGCCGCCAACATGGGTGTCGGGTGACAAGCATCTTGCTGGAGCCGGGAGAGGAACGGGCGGTAAATGAAGCAGAAGAACAGGGTCTCAGCGAGCAGGGACGCGCCGAGAAGACGAGTGATCAAAAAGGACAACGCCGACGGGCCATAAACGAAAAACAGCAGGGCCAGTGCTGCGGCGTAGAGCAACGGCGTCCTTTGAAGGACAAATATGGAGACTCGGATAAAAATCCATTCTGGTAAGGACGTGCCAATCATTGTGGCTCTTGGCTGAAAATTCGGGTGAGCCTGAAGTAATGTATTGAAGCGAAATATCCCCAAATTAACAGCGACTGCATTGAAGTTGGGTTACTGAATGAAAACGGAGTGGGATCATGACGGACGTGGGAAGATGCGACATCTTAATGTCGCACATTGTGTTGGGCCGCGTCAATGCGGTGGGCTAATATTTTGCCTAAGGCCACTCTTACTAAGGCATGTACGGCGATGTTTGGTGGTTGATCGTCAGTCAGACTCCCAATGTCGGCAAACGGCCACAAACCGGCTATGAACCTTTGAAATGATATAACACACCTTAACATCTCCAATATACTTAATTTTTCCTTTTATCTGAACGTTGTGATTTGCGCCGATGCGTGTTCCCCTATCGCCTTTAAGTCTCACAATGTGCACCTACCCACCCTGTAGCCCATTATCTCGCAATTTCTTCCTCATGTCAAGTCTTGCAATCAAAGGCACCACGGAGTAGACTGGCCAATATTTGGCACTCCTAGCAAATAAATAGCTAGTAAACTCTAACAAGAAACGCGCTATAGTAAGAGGGGGGGTGGAATAGGCTGAGTTTCTACCTCGGCAAACTTGCGATGTTAGTCCATAGTTTCGCACGAGGTCGAAAGAGGTGCGAGTAGAGCCTCGGGAAGAAAATAAGTGCCTAAATACCGTTCTGAAAAAGACTAGCTTACACAAGATTTGTGGTGATGGCAGAGCTGGGGATCTGCGATGGTCGTATCACGCAGGACGCAGATTTCGTTTTGGGATCGAGGACTGGCAATTTAAGGCACAAACGAGAATACGGCGATGGTAAAATTTGCTATTGTTATTATTGCTTTGTCAGTACTCGTTACATTTTTGGTGTGCAGGTTTTGTTTTTCTTTGGGAAAGTTTACCTCAATTTGGTCAAAATGAATCCAGCGCCTGCACACACTTGGATGTGATAGTGATGCTGGTTGACCTGCATAACACCCCTGAGCCTTAGAAAGGCGACATGATGGCATGATGCAGAAATGAAATCCCAAATCGATAGGAGTTTCTTGAAGACGGGAACTCTATTAATTTCCATGCTGATTGGGCAGTAAGCCGAAAAAACACCAGGATCCGAATCTCGGTTGTGGTGAGTGAATTCTTTGTCGCGTATCTCCTAAGTGTAAATAATTGATATGAAACGAATTATTACGTACGTGAATATATATTCATAAAAGATCTGGCCTTGGAAAAATTCGAATCATGTCGTGGAACAATGACATAGCATGACTTCAAATGAATACTATGCGATTGGTTAGGATTTGAGATCTCCCCTCCATTATCTTGTCATATTTTTGAGAGAAATTTCTTTCTTACTAACTTTGCGTGATGACAGTTCACAGACGCAAGATTGAAGTAATAGAGTGTAGCAAGGGATGAATGGCTATGAGTCTCAGCTCCAATAAATAAATACTCGCTGACGACAGTTTTTTTTCCTTTCCTAGATCTAAATGCATATTCGTATATTGATATAGTAGCATAACTGAAGCTGAAGACTCATCTTGCCACAGTGCAATGCGTACTTGGCAAGAGACATCTCCCGCTGGTAACCATTATGTAAAAAACAAGCTCAATGGCTATTTACCAAGAGCAACCAAAAATGACTCGGGAAACTTGGAGGGATTCTTCAAGATACTGGGATATATGAACGACAAATAACCGAACCTTGAACAGCAATTTTGTTAAAGAAAAATAGATTTTCAGTTCAGTGCGAAGTGGCACTGAACTTGACTATGAACTTTTTTTGTTGACCCTCCATACTTCCAGGCGGGATATAAAAGTTTTTAGAGATTTCCCCGAACGTGACTCAGGAAGATGAAAATGTACCTGCCCCAAGAGTTGCCCTGCTTACGCGGGATAGTCACGTGAGGCTATGGCACCAACAACCTCGCCCTGACACTCCTGATTTCCTCCCATATCAGGCCAGACCGCAACGCTCCTTGCGAGGCTATTAATCCCTCCTAAATATAAAACTTTCAAGGTATACTTATCGAAAAGCTTCGGGGGGCAACCAAGCTTTCGCTACTTTGAATGTTGGTCGAATTTGGTCGAGTGCACTCCTGAGAGAAACCGAGGGCAGCTACGAACTCACATTCAAGCATTTACATTTGAGATTGATGGACTTATTAGATAGCCCCTGGAAGTATATAGTATTAGCTGAATGGAATAGAAAATGGCCTTGGGAAATCGACTTATGAGGATATGTTGATGAGTAGTGGATAGAGGGAGAGGAGGCACATCGTAGCTGAAGTAAAGGAAAATAGGCTTTCTACGTATTCGTTTTGACAATTTTCTGGATGAATTCGCCTAATTAACGTCAAGGTGTTGATTAAGGAGGAGATCCAGCATAAGACCGCATAATAGGCCAAGTCGAGGTTGGGTGAGGTTTGGCTAGCGAGGCGCTGATTGGCCAGCTCGGGGGACCCTCCCCTCGACGGTCCCCGTCATAAAGGCTGGCCTCCCCCTCGGTCCTCCTCTTCTTACTTCTTTCCTCCTTCATACCATTTCTTCTCTTTCATCAACAAACATCCGCAAATCTTTCAGAAACTTCAAGTTCATCAACTTGCATCTTGTATCCACCCCTGCGAGACCTTGGAACACTTATATACCACTTACATTCTATTGTCTGTCTCATGGTGCCGACATCGTCGTCGCCATCTTCACCAATATCGCCAGAATCAGGCCACAGGCTTCTTTTATCCCATTAAAAGATTATTCTGGTCATCTTTTCAGTTGATAAATCGTTTTCATCTCGAGTCATCATGCCTCACCACCCCACTGCACTTTACTCTGCCCCTTCTCCTCGCATGGCTGCTCTTATCCCGACCCAAGACCAATGGTCTCGATGGAGCTGCCAAAGTCATGGAATAAAAAGCGATTCCAAGGAATCCTACAAAAGTCTTCCCCCAAGTCGCTCCGACTCTCGTTCTGATGACTATCTACCTCTGGGATGGCCTCAGGATTTCATATTGGCTGATCACATGACTGTGAGAGGCAACCCCAAGACCAATCCCTCATACGGGTCAGATAATTGTTGGGATGCGGGTAATTTGGATTATCAACAATACACTCGACTTGATCGAGGCCCCCATTCTCTTTCTTCTGGATACAGTTCAAGGGCTTGCCCCCCTTCGTGCAGGGGCTCAGAAAGTTTCTCTGCGCAAAACCCAGAGGATGCACTACTTGAAATCGGGGACGAAAATGTGGAAAAAGATGTTTCGATGACTGGAACTTGGTGCGATGATGAAATAACTGATGAAACCGCTCTCCGATTGGAAATGATCGAACTTGCCCAGGGTACCTCTTCAACAATCGACTGGTACCCACCAGCCCCTGAACAAGGCAGACTTCCTACCCCAGATTTGGCTCCATTGTCAATTGATTATGAGTTTTGTACATGCGTTCAGAAAGAGGAGGATAGAATTAATGAAACTTGGTACATGGCTTCAAGAACTAAGATGGAGAGTCAATGTATGTGCAGAAGCGTCTCTCTCGAACTATTCTCTTAGAAGTGCTAACCTGAAAGAGTGAGATTTGCGATGGACTATATGAATGAAGCTATGGGTCAGTCAGGACCTGTGAGAAGACCTAGGTAGTTGAAAAGAATTTACACGACTTTGGACGAAAGGTTGAGCAGGATGGTTTCCAGCACTGGCACGGAGCTTTTTTTTTTTTTTGATGGCACAGAATTTTAGGGTTGTATATCGAATCTATAGTCATTGGAACTGTTTTTATGTGGCATGTCCCTGGATGAAGTGATTCGTTGGAGAACACGTAGGTCTTTTCAGAAACAATCAACTTTCGGGGTAAAATACACCGCAAGAGACTAAAAAAGAATCATGCGTTCAAATGTAGCCAAATATCAGTCTTCCGAAAAGGAGTATTCAGTAGATAGTTTTCATTTACTAATGTTCTTGAACATCTAAAAGAATGTATATATTTGAGGTTCTGCCCAGCAATGCATCAATCCGGGATCTGCTACTGCCATTACCATTACCTCTTTCTCTCCTTCACGAGGACCTCAAAGCCACTGGGCTTGAAAAACCAGTGATTAGTGGTATGGAATATTTTGTCCTTTGGTTTTCCTTTAGGCAGCTCAAAGTCAAAATCCCGGATAATTCGAGGGATCAGTTTAGACATTTCCAGGAGCGAGATGTGCCGACCGATACATGTACGAGCTCCCAAACCAAACTAGGCAAGTTAATATCGCTGAAAGTTTTTTTCTAATGTTCCAGAGGGGTGTTGCTTACAGGCATCCAGTGGCGGTTCATGGCCTCCAATTGCTTCGGGTCAGAGTCGATCCAACGTTCTGGTCTGGGCTCGTTTGCATCTGGCCCGTATATGGAAGAGTTCTTGTGCTCAACCCAACAGTTGATACCGACAATCGTCTATAGAAAGGAAAATTAGCTTAGTAGAATTCTTAGAAATAACATTAGTTCAGAGGTGCAAGCTTACACCGGCAGGGAAGAACTGATCGCAAATAGTTGCGCCTCCTTCTGGCACAACCCTCTCAAGTGGAAGGCCAACGGCGGGATGAAGTCTCAAAGCTTCCTTCATGACGGCTTGCAGGTAAGGCATGTTCTGAGAGTCGCTGTATGATATGTGTTGCCCATCCGATGTCTTGTATTGATGGTTATCCACTTCTTCCCGTAGCTTCTTGGCTACTTGAGGATGCTGAAGCAAGTAATGGAGCACAGCTGAGAGACTGATACCGGTCGTGTCGGATCCCGCGACCATGTTCTGGAGACAACCAGACATGACGTGCAGCCTGGACCATTTGTCAGGGTCTCGACGGCGTCGTGCCATGAATTTGGACAGAAAGTCCATGGTTTGGCTGTTCTCATCCTCGTCGCTGATGACCTTTGGCTTTGATTCGTGTTCCTTCACCAGTCTATTGGTGAAGTCTTCAATATAAAGCAGACCCGTGGGAGTTTTGCTCTGTGCAAAGGTAGATAGCTTGAGAAAAATATAGGTATGAATCCGCCAGTACACGCCAATAAGAGAGGAGTATTTGAAGAAGCCTTCTAGAACGCTCATGAGTTGTCCAATATCAACACCGTGGTCGAGAAACCCTAGTCTCTCGGAGTAGGTGATCATGCCAATGACATCAAAGGCATAGCATTGAAACCAGTGGCCGATATTTACAAGCAGACTTGGGCTGACTGTGCATTGATGGGCTAATTCACGAAGGTGATTGTCAAATAAATCTGAGCATGTGTCGACATATTCCTCGTAAGAGACGAGAGCGGACATGGAGTATGTGTTGGAGAAGAGCCTTCTGAGTGCCGCATGTTCTTTGATGTCATCGCCGGCAAACAGGGAGGGGACACTTGGTCCCTGAAATCCCCGGTACCAAGACGATTTCGCAAACTTTGTGCCGCTTCCGACGCTGTAGATCGTTTGCGCAGCTTGGGGATGGTCGAAGCTGTATCTATTGGGACCGTATCGGACGATGGGGCCGTATTTGCGATGCAAGGCGACATTGTCGTCTTGGAAATGTCCAAGCCATATTTGGTGAAAGTATCACAGATTGGTAAATCGAGCAAGGAACGGTCCCGAGATGTTTCTCAAGGGAGAAAAAAGGGCATGATATAAACAGAGGAAGATCTGGACAGCAACAAGTGCCGCCGGCGGATAGAGTAGAAGCCCTCCCACTATCGCCATCTTCTCCGTGAGATGATGGTTTATGAGGATAGAAGAATGAAGATGTGACGACAATGCAAGTGATTATAATATTTGGACCGCGTACACAAGCGGTTTTATACTACGCAGCTGAGTTGGCATTGATGGGACCCCTTGAATGAGAGCCGGCCCACACTACCCGAGACCGCCCCGTGCCATATCGGCAATGACATTGTCAAGACATTCTAGGTCAATTCTTATTATTATGATTATCATCCTTGAGGTCCAATACGGCCCAAGTCAACACAATAAGCTTTACACAGCAAGGTTCACACAATCAGGCTACAATACCCAATAGCCTCTTTCACATACAGTATCTCCAATAGCCTCATACAACACATCGGAGATAACCTTCTAGAAAATGACCACCAATATAAAATGCCTGCCAAGACCAGCCTAGCCTCTTTCCCTCACCCTCATCCCTGCACGCGATCACAAATGAGGGGTTCAGAGAGCTGGGATCAGAGGGGTAACTGTTTGGAGGGTTCGGTTTCGGTTCGGTAGTTGAATTGGCGTTAGGCATCTAGAAAAGTTAATCGACGGTTTCTTCACTTGGTTTCACGCATTTGCATCACACAGTGCTAGGTCAATTCTTAATCGCGGAAATCTTGCCCGATTCAATGTCACGTATCAACGGCTCGACAGCTATCTGCGGCTGGGCAAAGCAAAACAACAAAGCAGAGCAAAGCCAAGCCAGGGCCTGACTAGCTTCTTCGTTCCAGATTTTGCAAGTAGTTCATACGAGCCTCATTGTTTGCCCCAGCTGGCTCATCCCACCGAAACCGTTAATTGCGTATAAATGCGAAATTTCAAAGCAATCCCACTCAGTCTTCGCTGCTGTCCCACACAAAAGGGACGTGTCCAGTGACGGGAACCAGATTAGGTTCAAGAGGGGACCAATCGGCTTCTTCGAAACTTCCGCTTAATAAGTTATCGTGATGATCCCCGGAGACCGAGAAGACTCCGTTCTATCTATTCACCTCTACAGCGGGAGTTTACTAAGGGATTATTCAAGCTAACAGGCGGCAAGTGGAGGGAAGCCCCCCGCATTCTATCGCACTTTTGTTATTTTCCGAAAAATCCATTTCTCACCAGTTCTTACCTAATCAGCACGATGAGGAGATTGATCCTTCTTAAAGTGGGAATTTGACTGCAATTGCATGCCGGTTTTTGATACGTACTTCACTTTGATTTGGCGGGCCCTTGTGCTTTTTTTTGTTGTTTTTAAAAACCAACAACAAAGTAACCCTGGAAAGGATTATCTTTTGAGCTATAGGGGGAAATTTGACGTCTGAGGCAAACTAGAAAGGAATGAAGTAGATGAGCTCTCTATAGGGGGGAAACCAAATGTGCTCTATGAATATTGAATAATTTTATATTTACGCTGTAGCTAGTTCAAGCATGTACCACTCAGGATCAAGTATTGGTTACTGCCTCGCGAGCAACTTGTGATTTTTGTCTCATCTTGAGTCAACACTGCTCACATCACTCTTAATATCATACGGCAACCCTTCGGTTTTGCAGCTTTGTCTATCCCTTTTTTAATATTTTAGATGTCGGAATCAGGGTCGAAGATCACCCTGTGCGAGTCTATTAGATCTGTTGTTTACCCTAACTTTCAGGCTAGACTAACGAGACCACCTGTGTGAGATATAGAATCAAGTACTCTTCTTTGCTGCCGCCCTTTGTTCTCTGATGGTGGTGCTGCTGATCTTGGTGCTGAAATCTCCAACTTTAGTTTCATTTTCCTCATCTTCAACAACATCCCGCGCATCTAGCACCTCGATTTCGTAAACATCCAACGGATGCCAACCTTTCTCTGTTCTCTTGTCATTGATGGCCTTTCCCCCACCTCGAGTTTCTGCCGATACAACAATGATGTCCATTGTTTCTTCAGAAACAGTGGGACCAAAAGGGTCATGGAGATTGACGCAACGTACAACTACTTTACCATCCCGGAGAGTAGCAACTAACTCGTCCTGTTTGGATGTTGTTTCTGGGTGTGTGTGTGTGGTGTTGTACTCAAGAAGCGTGCAGAGAAACGAGAGGACATTTTGAGCACGCTGATCCCATGACTGAAGTTCCTCGGCATGCTTCTTATTCACAAGGAGCTCATCGCCAGAAATACCAACGATCAGTGTGCTAGTATCAGAGGAGTCCTCGTCAGGAACGTCAAGAAGGAGGGCTGTCGCATGAAGCAGTAGTTTGTGGCCTGGGTGTAGGTGATCAAAGGTGCCTCCTAAACAAACTGTCCTGCCGAGCTTGGGTTGGTCTTGTTCTGAGAGATTAGAGGCATCTGCAACCATGGTGATTCCACCATCCACAACGACAAGCTGCTGGTAGGTAAATGATTGCTTCCCAGCAAAACCAAGGAAAGCGTTGAGTAGCGCGTATCCGGCCTCCGTATTGGGGTGAAAGACAGTCTCCCAAGGGTAAACCTTTGATGCAAATGAGGCAAGATCAAGCACAGTGGTGCGATTGGCTTCATAGTCGCCATCAGGTGACGGCCAGTATTTTCTTGCGGGTTCATGATCGACCAAGATAATTCGCACATCAACACTTCCTGGCCCAGCGCCTACATCTACCTCGATTGCCTCTTTGGCACAAATGACAGAGACAAGCGTGTAGAGACCAGCCAGCAATGACTGCGCATCCTTCCAGCGCACCGACTTTGCTCTGGGTGACGGCCCTTCAAGTATGGGACATGTTGCTGCAATGACAAGGGTTGTTGGGTGTGAGGAAGCTTTGAGCTTAGAGAGAACTGCTGTAAGAGGCGTCCTGTAAGCAGCGGAGAGAGCCAAGGCAGAGGAAGGGCGGGGTGGCGCGGGAAGAAGCAACAAGGATGGTGGAAGGCTAGATTTGGCTGCGGTAGGCGCCATCTTGATTTGCTAGCTGAGTGTTGTCTAGAAGTTTGCAAGCAGGCACCGTCTGAAAATGCGCTCTTGGTTAGACGAGGTGGGGGCCTCGGCAATTTGATGTTGATGCTTGATGCTTGGGGTGAGTATTGGGCGGATGCCTGGAGAATGAATACTGTAAAATAGAGAAAAAAAAAGCTCAAAAGATTGATATCTTAAAATTTCTCATGCAAAATTGCTAGTTTCAAGTTGATAAAAGCCATGCGTTGAGTAGCACCAATCTTGGCAAGGAAGCCACCCTCAGTCTAAGGCGTCGTCACCCTACCTCGCCACGGGTGAAACCGAAGAGTCGATGATGATCTTCACGTGATCGTAGCAAGAAAAAGTCATGTGATTTCTGTGGCGGGCTTTCCTTGACCACTCTCAGATGACCTGCAGCAACGCGACTTGTTTTTAAAATAGCAGTGTAGTTGAGTGGAAATTATTCAGTTATCCATTATAGATTCCTCTGTTTGAATATGTGGCATATTTTTTGACCAGATTACAGAGGAGCTAACATGCCAGTGTAGCTAGCGAACGAAGTACTACCGTGGCGGGGCGTTCACTGAAAAGACGCTCGAGGTCAGAAAGTCAAAAAAAACATGAGAATCATAAGCACCCAAAGCCAACCCCTCTCCGCAGTTCTTCTTGGCACGAAAAAGCTGAGAGGACATTTGTCTGGGCGCTTCCGCTCAATCCGAGCAAAGAAAAATGTGGGGTGGCTTGAACGGCTTGGGTTTAGAGCTTGAAGATCATGTGGCTGTGATGTATCGCGCCTGTCCCATTTGAGGCCAGAAAGACGGAGAGAAAAAAGTTCGGTCGTGCACAAGCATCAGGCATGGCATTTTCTTCCTCCTTTTCCTGCTTCATATCATTTATTTATTTCATATGCTTGATTTCGTTGCGGGACAATTGGATTTTGGGGCTAGTCACTGCATGTCATTTGATGTTTGCGTGCCATGGAGCCGTCCCACTAATCGATTACCTCTGACGTATCTACCTATGGCACCAAGAGTTTAGAGGCGAGCATGTGAAAGCAGCAACTCAATGTTAGACCGTAGTGGTGTACATTGTCACCTCGACACACACCTTCAAGATCATCTCTGTCCACAGCTTAGCGGTGAGAAATCTGCGACGGATAACTGCTCCACATGGTTCTTTTTCATGCCAACAACCTTCTTCTTTTGGCGACGCGGCGGTGAGGAAGTGACATTTACTGCATGCGAAGGATGGTGGTGGGGATTGAGGCCACGAGGAGTGTCTTCAGTAAACTGGGTGGTGCATGCAAACGGAATCATGGCTGTAGCGATCGCATGCCGCAAAGCCTAATAAAAGTTGAGGGGATCATGCCGTCAAGATAAATTTTGCCCATGTGCGTTCTGCACACAATCATCGGAATGCTGGTCAACCAACCTGCACCCTGGTCGGGCCAAAAATAAGTGGCCGTTGGTGTTCACGCACCCAATTATCACTCGCCATGGCATAAATGGTTAACCATGGCCGGACGCCAGCGCCCACCAGGGCGAAAAAAAAAAAGCTCACGTCATATGCACTAGAGAGTCAAGCCATCATGGACGCTTCTCTTTATTATTTTTGATGCGCAAATACTCCAGAACCGCCATTGTTCAAGTTGGAACATTAACTGTCCAGTATTTTCCCGAGTAGGCCTTATTCCCTACCTTGCTTTGACATTTTCAGGTCCGGGTCGCACAAAGGCACTCGCCATCCATTTCCGCGCGACGTCACCCTGCAGGAATAAAACATCAAGTGGACGGCACGCGACTGCAGTTCCAAATGGCTGAAAATTATATCCTTCGCATCACCGCCGGACCTGGGTATGATGACGACGAGCAGGCCGAGGTCCCAGTCAACGCGGTCCAGCCAATCCGCATCTCAAGCGATCTGGCAGACATTGAACTCAGCGTTCGCGTCCAGGACTACAAGGGTCTGCCAAGAAATTCCCCGGAGACTTCACCCTATTTCTCCACTGAGCCTCACGCCTACAACCAGGATCAATATAGCATATCGTTTCGATTCACCCTCAAGAGGTCGTCGGACGATGATGGACCTGGTATCACAGCTGCTAACTTACAATTTGGCAATGACTTTGACCACCCCATTCGTGACAGGCTCCCGCCTGGCTTTAACACTGCCATGGGCATCGTCAAGTGGTGGATCGACCCTGGCCTTGAAGGAGATGCCTACGCTGACAAGCCTTATTTGTATGGCCCTGCATTGAGCAGCTTCAACATCGTCTGCGTTGGCCCTGGCGAGTTGGACGAGGACAAAGGTGGCCTCTGGTTTGATGAGGGCGGAGATGAGGCTGGTCTACTCACCCGCGAGGAGCTCGGTGTCCCCGACACGAGCAAGGCACGGATGAAGTGGGCTCTCCGCGCAGATAGCAAGGAGAAATGGGTATGGGATTACGGGCGCACTTACGGCCTGGACTTCTTTAACCCTTATCTCGATTTCGCCAATCTGGCCTTGAAGTTGCCTGGGTTTCAGTTGCCCATCATGAAGTATTGGGATGGTCAAGGTCTCAAGTAAGCAGCCTCCATTTTGCTTTTTGGTCAACTCCAGCCACGCACAACCGTGCATTCTTCTGGCGTCTCTTTGACATCACAATAGCGCCCTTATGGAGGTGTATATTTAGATGACCATGCTGCTCACACTTTTTGTTAACTTGTTTTAGGTCCAGCCAGAAGCGCTCGCATCAACTAAGATATGCGTTGCGCAACAAGGAGACGGACCAGACGTACATGGTCATCCTCTTTACGTTGTACCATAAAGACCACATCAATGAAGATGGCTCGCTCAAAGAAAGTGCGAAAGAATCACTCCAAGAGTTACACGATGCGCCGGCCTCAGACGAGGAAACGGAGCTCGATGAAGCTGAGGCGCTGAAAGCTGCCGAAGAGCCCGACCCAACGATTATTGGGGAGGAGACGAAAAACACGGACTCCGACGATGTAGACTAGATGCCGACGCCGCGGCATCGGCGGATTCTTTCCGCGGTGCGCCTCATTTTGTTTGAGAAGAATGAAGCCTGGAAACAAGATGGGAATAAACATGTTATAGACACCAATTTCATGACGGCATTTCTGCTGTTGTATTATTAATTTCGGGACAATCACCAACTACTTGACTTTTTGCTATTTAGCTTTCTGGGCGGCCACAATGATTCGTCTCACCTCACCTCACGGACTTGAGCTTCCGCGGCAGCGTGCTCAGAGCATCACAATTGAATTATTAATTCATGATTAATTATTAATATGATGGGTTCGTGATGCTTAGCTGTCTATTTCGGCGCGGGTATTAGTTATCCGGGAGTTTCTGACGGACTTGCCCCCCCGCCTTGAGTTGTTGATCAAAGGGGCCGGATCGACGCTGTCAGGTGGCTGAACTACTGCGGAAATCCCAGTTTGTTGACACGGATTTATGTCGGGGTTTGGTAATGTGAAACGATGAAGGAGGAGGCTTCAATGATGTCGGCTACACTTGTCGGATGTGAGTGTCGGGAATGGGAATAGAAATGGAAATGAAGCAAAAGATATCACGTGAGCCGCTTTGGCCTCTCCTTGTACTTTCAGCGCTTTGGCTCTCGTGGCCGTCGGTCCGACGCGAACCCGCAGTTGGGCTAAACTACTCTATTCCTGACAGCTCAGACTATTATTACCCTCGCCCTCCACGCCTCGCACGCTTCGCACGCTTCAGCTTTTAGCTGTGGACACCTGAGACCTGAGCAAATGGATCCGCTTCAGGTAAGGGTGGAGTGCTGTAAGCAACACTGCAGTTCCCCAGATCTCCGCAGATTTTGCCAGATCTCCGTCATACATGCAACTGGACGGACGAACTTGCGGAACCGAAGCACACTACTCCGCTCCCCCCGAGCTCGCCAACCATCTTGTCAGGAAGATAGACAAATCATGCATCCCGGTAATAGTCGGTGATAAAAATCCCTCCCCCTCCACCCCCCCGCACACCACCCTTGTTCCGCCCGTGAATCTAGACCTGTCTGCGCTAACCTCCAATACATCTCCACTGGCTGCCGCGGCGCCCTTCTTCGGTCATGGTTGGAGCGCTTTTTTTTACTTTCTTCCCCTCCGAGCCACTGATTAGGCCTCGGCACAATCTCGCTAGGATGTGCTTTTTGTGGTGCTAGCCCGCTTCAGACTCGCAATGACGCCCTACGGCCAGGCTACAAATGCCGAAACCTGTATTGGCTTGGGCTTGGGCACCTGTCGCGATTCCTCATGTCCTTACTATTCCCGGCCACACACTTGGGCTAAATGCTCGGACTGGTGGGGCTGCCCCATAGGGGACCTTGAGCGGGGAGGGCTAATGCCTATGAAAAGTTAACACCAGTCAAATGGCGGCATTGCCGCCCCCCCCTTCCCATATTATTCCCATCAGCCATTATCCGCTTTCAATAGTGCCTCGAAAGCCTAGCGAGCCCCCTATCTCTATCACCTCTGAGAGAGCGCCATGTATAGACCACCCCCCCTCCCCTCAGCAGTGGACCCGGCCAAGAGTCGAATCACACAGCTCGCATGTCGTCTAGCAAACCAGAGTCTTGATATGCCGTCTTCTCGCCCAAGCCACCACCAACTGATCGTCAACACCACCTCGCCATGGCCAACCTACATTAGCGCCCGACTCCTGTTGTCCCTCAAGCGGGACAGGGTCGGCCGGGGGGGCTTGATAAAATCTTTCGGGTCAGCTTGGGGGGATGGCGGAGCTTGTGACAAGTGGCCATTATTCCCGTTGAGTCCGCAAAATGCCCCCGTATTCTAGCTTCGGGGCTATAAACCGGGATTGCCCCAATGGATGGATACAGCTCTGCCTTACCCGACCTCTCCTAGATAAATCCCATGCCCGCCTATCTTTTGTGCATTCGCCAAAGCAGATCCGTCAGTAATCAACAAGATTCTAGCCCCCCAACGAAACCGGCTAAAATATCGCCTTGTATCACTAATTTGATTGCTATGACTAGTAACCACCATCGGCATGGCATCAACTAGCGAGTCGCACTGGGATGGGGACACTCCAGTCCTCGAACAGGGCGAACTGGAAATCAATGTCGACAACAGCCTTGCCCCAAAGGTGGCTGAAGCCAAACCTCTTGGCGATGAATCGATATCCTACATCTACTTCTCCTTCGCCAGCGAACTACCAATGCCTCCAACACCTCAGGAAGCCGGCCTTCCAGACGACACACAAATACCACCTTGCCCCGACCTGAAACACTACACGTCCCCCTTAACGTGGCCCTTGGCGAGGAAAAACACTTTGCTCGCGCTGTCATGCATTGCGACGTTTCTTACAGCCTATACCGCAGGTGCTTACTCGCCACCTTCAGCCCTCATGGCTAAGGACCTCGGGACCAGTCATTTAGCTGCTCTTGTGGGAATTACGACCTTTTGCATGGGGTTTGCTCTCGCACCAATGGCTCTCGCACCAATTTCCGAAATCTGGGGACGATATCCTGTCTTCGTACTTGCTGGTGTCGTTTATGTAGTCTTCCAGGCTATTTGCCCTCTCATGACCAACCTTGCTGGCATGTTGGTTGCACGATTCCTGGTTGGAGTTGGCGGCTCGGTCTTCAGCTCTGTGGTTGGAGGTGTAATTGCCGACCTTTGGGACAAAGAGGAGAGAAACACTCCCATGTCCCTTTTCAGTGGCTTTGTGCTCGCAGGAACCGGAGTAGGACCTCTGGTATCGGCAGCCTTCATGAATGGCATGAGCGACTCGACCAAGGCGTGGAAGTGGACCTTTTGGCACCAAGTAATATTGGATGGGGTGCTCTTGGTTGCCATTGTTTTCCTCTTCCGCGAGAGTAGGGCGTCAGTCCTGTTGTCGCGAAAGGCAAAGAAGCTGAACCAGTGGTACGAGCAGCTCGAAAACGCGGGCTTCAATGGAGTCTGGGTTACCGAAGTAGAGGATGAGACGGCCGTGGAGTCATCATCTTCAACAATCAAGACGTTAGGGTCTGGGCCAATTGAGAATGAGTTTGGTTCTCGACGCGGAAACAACGCGCGGCGCCGATTGAAGAGAATTAGATGGGTGGTCAAGGCTGATGAAGACCGTGAGTCTCTGGGCAAGATGGTCGCAACATCGGTCAAGCGCCCCTTCTTCCTCCTCTTCACCGAGCCGGTTGTCTTTTGCTTTTCGCTTTGGGCCGCCTTCTCTTGGGGAGTATTGTATCTGTCCTTCTCAGTAGTCCCCTACCTCTACGCCAACAACATCAACAAGTCTAGCCGTGTCTACATCGCTATGATAGCGTCAGCTATCGCGGCAACTACTGTTGGCATTCTACAAGAGCGCCTGACTAAGCACCCGCAATGGCGAAAGCAAGAAGAGGCTGAGAAGCCTCAATCTGGGTCTGCGTTCTGGGCTTTCATGCGGAAGCATTTTCCTGCCGAGGCACCGGAGGCGCGGTTGTACTTTGCCTGCATCACAGCCCTTTTCCTACCTGCAGGGCTATTTGGTGCGTTCCTAGCCCCCAGCAGCGCACGGGACCATTCCATTGCCATCGGAATCGGATTCGCCAACTGGGGCATCTACTCAGTGTATTTGGCCACCTTCAACTACCTTGCGGATACGTATCACATCTATGCTTCCTCAGCTCTCGCTGCGCAGAGCTTTTGCCGAAATGTATTGGGTGGTTCGTTTCCGCTGGTTACAGCTATTATGTTTGACAACTTAGGCCTAAAGAACGCTGGATCTCTGCTGGGTGGAATTGCCGCGGGCCTGACCCTGATCCCTTGGGTTTTGGTCTTTTTCGGAAGCAAAATTCGTGCGAGAAGTAAATTTGCTATTGTGAGTCGTGGACGATGAAAATGACGTGAGCAGTTGTTAACTTTAAGACAGTCCTTGCAATAACCGTTCCCGTTACTAGGGCTGAGTACAGCACCTAAAATCGTGCTTTGTATGGACGGGCAGTGGTACAAAGTATTCTGACAGCTGGGTGTCGACTTCAAGGGGACTATGAGGACTGATTGAACGTTTATGATAAAAAAAGTGAATTTTATTAGAATAGATGATAGCGCGTTCTTGGAACTGGATGCATTTGGGGAGTTTAGCAGAGCGTGATGAACCTCGAAAGGGAAGATGTGAAGCTTGAAAGCACATAATTTTATCGTTGTTTCCTTGTCTTCTTCTAGTACAATGTTATATGTACAGGTACAAACCTAGCAATTTACCCATCGGGGACTAAACTGGAGTAATGACGTCTCTCTCTAACCCCTATTTTCCCTTGCCCTTTGCCTTTGAGTAGGTGCTGAACATCTTCATAATTCCTCTTTTCTCGGTAACAGCCTCAGCCAATTCCCCTCCCCCTCCGGATTTCCCTTCTTGGCTGCTATCATCAGTGCTAGTGCTCAAGGCTCTACCCCTCAGTGCCAGCAACGAGCCAACTACGGGCGAGAGCGAGGCACCTCCGTCAGCATCAAGGACAGGCGGGGGAAGCTGAACACATCCCTTCCAGGGTGCGAGCGCCACCGTCGCATTTGCCGAAATTGATGCGTCGTGGTCGTCCAAAATGATGTGTCCGTCCCCAGAGTCGACGTAAGCTTTTTGTCCACCAAGTCGTGGCCAGACAGTCGATGGGGCAACCCGATAAGCGTGGTGCTCAATATTCGCCCCGTCAGGCTGAAAGAGGGCTTGGATGAAGTGGTGTGTGTATGACTCGCTGAACCCGCACATTCGGATAGAGTCTATACGACCGCGGAGCTGAAGTAGTTGGCTGCACATGGCAAGATATGAGTCAGGGCAGTAATCGGCCCTAGGGATGAGAAAAGATGGGCTTGTCGGAGTCACGTCGCCATCTTCATTTAGGGATGTCGAATCGAAACTATCTTCGTATTCGTCGATTAAACTATATCCACGGGTTTCCGGAGCGGAATGACACTTAGACAGGCGAATTGGCGAGGTAGTCTGTGGCCTTTCAAAAGTAGGCGACAATGCCCCCATTCCCGTGGTCGCCACGGTTGGCTCGGATTTTTGGCTCAGTAGGCTATAGTCGCTTGCCTCGCTGGATCGCCCAGCCGTAGAATCTTCAGGGGGGGGCTGGTCTCTCTGGCCGTAGAACCGTCTGCACAAGAGGACCAGGCTCTCGAGTGGTCGGGATGGATCTCGTCGTAGTTGAGAGTCAACAAACTCACGAAGTAGCGATTCGATATGATCTACTCCCGGGAGCAAATCGATGGCATGTGTGCTGGGGCCACAGTCAAGGCGTGTCATGTCCAACTCGACAGCAATATTTTGTGCATAGGCGCCGTACTTGTTGAGCCACGTTGTCGCGAGTGGGCTGATTTTAGGCCCCAGATAAGGAGAGAAGGTGACGTGCAGCGGTATATCGAGCAGAAGCGTCAGTAAAATATCAGCTCGGAAGCTAAATGATGTCTCGAAATATGATTGAAGAGACTGGAGAGCTTCTCTCGGGGATTGCAAGTCCTCATTCCCCCAACAGTCCCGGTCAAATGAGGCAAGGTTAAGCCGGATGGGAATTTCTTGTCGCTTCGAGGCCAGTAGAAGCCGACAGATACGTAAACGTACGGTGTCTGGCAAAATAAAGTAACCTTCTCTGGCTCTGTTGCGCCCATGGTCCATGAAGAACTGCTCCAGGGCGCCACTAAAAGTGGTGTCACGGTCGTTGGTATTCTGACCCTGGATATTCTTGTGGTAAACGGCGTCAAACGTTCGATCCCATGGAGGTTTTGTTTCCCGAGATGTACTGGATGCATCAGATTTTAATGCTTCGAATTGATTCTGGTGATTTTCTCTGCCCATGCTGTCGGAAAATGGATACGTTAAGGACTGCTGGAAGCTGGATTTGATCCGATCTCGACCTTTACCTAGACGGCATGTTATTATTCATCTGCCAGTAGTGTAATATTGGGCGAACGCGATTTTCCGCTATCAATAACAAAGGAGCTCGGGATACTCACTCATTTTGACCCCCCAGTGATTGCTTTGGATGATGAACATTGTGGGTCGACATTGTTTTGGCAGGGTTGCTGGCAGTGCCAGCGAGAGCAGACGAGAAGGCAGGTGCGATCCAGGCGAGAAGAAGTAAGGTTGAATCACTGCTGAGAAACTTGGGTCACAAGCACCCTGTGTCATTTTTTGTTTGCACTTGACCCAGTGAGTCATTCCAAGCTTGTTTGCTTCTCTTTTAATGGGCCTTGACTTTTTAACAGAGTATGTTCGCTTCTAAATTAAGGCCTAAAGTTTAGAATCCCCTTACAGCACACGATTTGCACGGAGTTCATTAGTGTTGTTCATTCACGAATGCTAGTATCATTAATTTCTTTAAGCTCATCGTCAGCTAAATATTAAGTTATCTTGGATTTACTTTTCATTTATTTGTTCAACTTGTATTAAACACTTTCGCTGAGTGACTGGTACTTGTGCAAGTGACTATAGATTCAGGACGGCTAATGGTTCGGTGACTCAGCCATCTTGGGAAACCTTTCGCCAAGGCTGCTCACCATGCGGGCTATATTGGGTAAAATATTTGCCGGCTTTCCACTATCTTGGTTACCCTTTAAACAGAGCGCATATTGCGAAAAAAAAATCTGGAAGAAATAACGTGGAGGATTGAATTGACCGGGGTTCGCATTCACTAACGATTGGAGTGTTTGCGAATCTGCATAAAAAACACCACAGCATGCTAGTAGCAGGAGATTTTATCGATGGTAAAAAAGATTTTTGCTTTTGTGCACCGCCGAAAACTCAGCATATACATATACCTAGTCTATCCTCAAATGCAATACCTGAGAAGTGCAATATTCGTGTTTGAACACGGCTCCAGAATCTGGTTGCCACCGGATATTCTCATAATGCGCAGCATTTATCACTTTTGATAGCCAGCGCTTGTATATCATCCTCCTCTTCTCGGGCGCTGCTTTCGGCAGGGCGAGCCTCGAATACGAACTCGGTAGTTTCGTCGAGAGGGAGCGAGACCGGGTGAATGGGAAAACCTTTTTTTTTTGCTTCGACTCTAGCTGCACGTTTACTTGGAACCAGTCTTCTTGGCTTGGGCGGCCTCGTAAATCCAATCGTTCAGACCGGCACGGTTACTTGACCAATATCAGTACACTCTACTTCCAAATAAAAGAGGGACAGGTTAGGCTTACCGAGCAATCTCGACGGCGTAGAACTGCATACGCGGCACTAAAGAAACAGTCAGTAAAAGGAGTATTCTTCTTATAAGCATCACTCCACGTACCGAAAATGGTGGTGTCCTGGTCATACTCAACCTTAGGACTTGTGCGGAGAATAGTGCCAAAGTTGTAATCGTCGACCTGCTTTTCGTAGACCTCCATGAACTTGCGCCACTTCTCCTTGCCCTCCTTGCTCTTCATCTTGTTTTCGTCGATGGTGGCGGCAGGGTCGAAATCGGGGAACTCGGTCTTAAGGTGCTCCATGATTTCATTGTCAATCTTGGTCAGGCGGAGGGTCGAACCCTTGACCATTTGGAGAATTTTCCAGTATGTCTCGAGGTGTTGGACGGCTAGAGAGAGAATCCAGCGATCAGTAATAAATCGGTGTTATGTTAGAGCGGCGTGGCGCATACCTTTCACCGCAAACTGCTTCTCAATCTAGACATGCAATAGTTAGCAAACACAAACCCGGGACGAATTTTGGTATGGAGGGGTTTGCGCGGGGCAAGCTCACATCCTCGTTGTTCTCGGCGTTTTCGGCGTCAAAGTCCTTTGGCACTGGGCCGGCGGACATTCTCTCAAGGGGATCCATTTTCTAGAGGGAGATTTTGCGTGTACTTTTCGTATTTGATCGGTCACTTGCAAAGAATTCTTGTCGTGTGTCTGATGTTGACAAAAACTTGAACGTGGGGCAGTTGGGCGCGGGCTGTGAATCAAACAGCGTGCATGGAGGGGCAGCGAAAAAAGTGGGAGCATGATATCAGCGCATAGTGCATGCGCTTGCTCGGACTGTACACTAGGCACTGTACGTCTAGTACCTGCTCGAATATGATGGATGCTTCTCCACGAGATTCGACTATCTCATAACACTTCTCAAATCAAATAAATTTGCCACTTCATGCGAAACTATAAGTGTTATTTGTGAGATGGCTATCTTTTTGCCTCAATCGTACGAGGTGACGACCAAGCCCAGTCCTGACACGCAGAAGCACAGAAATCCCACCAGCTGCATCTCGAACTACTCTTGTTTGCCATCTTATCATATCTTCGGGATCATTTCAGAGAATTTTACGCTAATTTAATACAATTATTTTATGATTGGCTATGTGGGTCCGTTCGCTGTCCATGTGAACCCTCTCAACACGAACAATGTGATGACCATAGTAAGAACAATGGCCTGCAGTAACTTGTGTGGCATCAAACCCACCACTTTAGCCTCACCACACTTCTGCCCGCCACTCACTGCTTCTTTGTCTTCGGTATAACATACAAAATTCTGAAATCATGTATTTACTCAGAATTATTCTCTCCTTCTTGGATCCCGATCATTCCAGGGACAACATCACTATTGCTTTCTGTCCAGATGCAAGATGGATTCATCGACTAGTACTAATGTCAACGACCAAAGATTGAGTTCGGTTTCTCAACAGCCGAAAAAACCATCATGGAAAAGCTTGTTTCTCTTCACTAAGAGATCGCACATCCCTCCCTTGATCGGAGCTCTTATCGCATCCGCCATGACAGCCGGGTTCAAGACTGTTCTTGTCGTCATTCTCGGCAAAGTATTCAACATCATTGCCAATTATAGCAATGGGTCTCTAAAAAGTACCACTGCCCTGTCTGATATCACTGAATGGGCTCTAGTATTGGTCGGTTTAGGAATCGGGTACTGGCTTGCCAACTCGGTATTCCTAGCCTTGTGGGTGATATTTGGTGAATTACAGGCAGACAGCATCCGCCGAGATATCTTCGAGGCATTATTGCCCAGAAGTGTTTCATGGTTTGATGCTCAATTCGACGGAATTCCAAGTCTCCTCGCTAGGATTCAAACGTGAGACATCAATATGCTTTTCCAGGCTCAGAAACTGTCCTAACGTGCCACAATCTCACAGACAAACTCGAGAATTGCAGCTCGCCACATCCCAAGTCTTGGGCCTCTTAGCCTCTGATATCATGACATCTCTTGGGTCTTTAGCCATCGCCTTGTATTACTCTTGGAAGCTCACGCTTGTGCTTCTTGCAATTCTCCCCATATCAGCAATCATCCTCTCATTAATTACTCGTCAACTAGAACCCAGTATCCAAGCCCAACGCCAAGATTTGGCCAGTGCTTCCAAGTATGCAGCTGCCTCAATTAAGGCCATAGACCTTGTCAAAGTCTTCAATGGATATGATCAAGATGTTTGGTCTTACGGCAGAGCTGCCAAGGCCGCGGCAAGGCATTATTTGGTTCAAGCCAGATGCAATTCTTTGCAGATGGCATATATCAGCTTCAGTGGCATCGCAACTTTTGTTGTTGGTTTTTGGTATGGAATTGTTCTTGTCAACGATGGCGTTGCTCCTGGCCACATTTTTGCGACCTTTTATGCTGTTTTGGCATCATTCCAAGCCATTGAGGCCCTCATGCCCCAATGGCTTGTAATAGCCAAGGGGATGTCTGCAGGACAATTTCTCTCGGCGATTGTGCTGGCCTCTCAAGAAGACTACGCGATCAAGGAAATAAAGGGGTCTTTTCGACCAGAGGCCTGCGCTGGCGATATTGAGCTGAGAAATGTGAGTTTATTATGACCCAATCTCTTATATCTCCATCATTATTTTAACATCTTCAAGATCACGTTTTCCTACCCATCCAACCCAGACAAACCCGTCTTGAACGGGCTCTCGTTTCTTTTCCCTGCCGGCGACGTAACGTTTGTCGTAGGGAAGAGTGGCTCTGGAAAGAGTACCGTGGGAAGTCTAATAGTCGGTTTCTACGAGCCAACGTCAGGCGAGGTTTACATCAATGGCTATCCATTGAGAGCCTTGGAGAGAAAGTGGATCCGACAGAATGTGACCTTAATTCAGCAGTCCAGCATCTTATTTGACGATTCCCTCTTCAAGAACATTGCCCTAGGTCACTTAGACCCAGAGCAAACAACTAGCTCTGATGTTAAAGCCGCTTGCGAAGCAACATTCCTGAGTTCGACTGTCAGCACACTACCAGATGGCCTTGACACCAACGTCGGACCAGGGGGGCATGGTCTGAGTGGTGGGCAAATGCAAAGAGTAGCGCTTGCACGAGCTCGAATCAGAGACCCTCCTGTGTTGATCCTTGACGAGATCACAAGCGGCCTGGACCAGGTCACCAGGGATTGCATCATGGAATCCATTCGAACGTGGAGAAGAGGCAAAACCACCATAATCATCACTCACGACGTTTCCCAAGTCGAAGATGACGACTTCGTGTATGTCCTGGATAATGCGGCCATAGTTGAAGAAGGTTTCAAGAAGGACTTGGTTCGGTGCAGTTCTGGGCCATTGTCCATGTTTGCCACCCTTACGCTCAGTAAATCGCCCATAACCCCCATTGAGATCAATGTGGCATCTCCTGACAGTTCAAAGCCGGGCTCGCCAATCACACCACCTCCCGCAAGGCCATCTCATATGTCTCGACTACTTACAGAAGAGCTAGAAGGTTTACAGAGAAGCTCTCTACTTGCTCCAGGAACGACAATAGGACATCGGTTATCTTGGGGCTCGGGGACAGCAGCAGCATTCAGGATGAGAACGGAGCAAATGTGGGATTCGGAGATTTCTCTCGAAACGCTAAAGCCAGCGATGAAAAGCCCACCAAGGCTACATGAGAGGCCCATTATAGGCTTCAAACGACAATCCCTTCTAGAAGAACAAGAAAGGAATTCGGGCTATTCGATAGAAGAACACTCTTTCACCCTTGACAAGCTTGATCACAACGACACCCTCAACTTACACGCGGCAGAAACTACAGAGAGGTGCGAGTCGGTTCCAATAAATGATGCTGCAGCGAATAACCGGAATGCCTTGCAGCCAATGTCGTTAGCAGCCATCCTGAGAACAGTCTGGCCAGCCCTTGGGGCTCGCCATCGGCTCCTGTTTATTCTCGGCACAGTTGTCTGCATCATCGGAGCCGGCTCTATTCCAACATTCGCGTACTGCTTCTCGCATTTACTTGCTGTCATGTGGTCACACGGCGATAAGCTGGCAGAGAGCAAACAATGGGCCACTTACCTCATTCTCATTGCCGCCATTGACGGCGCCTGCACCGGAGGAGGCCGCTACCTGTTCGAAGCTGCCGGTCAGGCTTGGATCAATAAAATACGCTTCCAAGCTCTAGGCAATATTTTGCGGCAGCCCAAGCCGTGGTTTGAGAAGCCGCGAAACTCGCCCGGTCGTATAATTGAGTGCTTGGACCGTAATGCAGAAGAGATGAGAAACATTGTGGGCAAATTCGTGCCCATCACGTTAGTGGTGACTCTGATGATCTCGATTGCCCTTGTTTGGGCCCTTGTTGTTTCATGGAAGCTTACCTTGGTTGCATTGTCGCTGGGACCCGTTGTTATGGGCGCGGTCAAAGGTTTCTCGGCGGCGAGTGGTAAGTGGGAGGGTGCCTGCAACAAAGGAGCCGAAGATTCAAGTGCTATCCTAACAGAAATATTTCTAAATATTCGGGTTGTGAGGGCCCTGACCCAGGAAGGATACTTCACCGCCAGATACCTCAAATCAGTTTCCAACACTTTCAGCCTTGGAATGCGCAGGGCAGCTTACACGGGCGGGCCTTATGGGTTGTACCAATCTCTCAACTACCCTCTTTCAGCTTTGACATTCTACTATGGAACGGTTCTCCTCGCCAAAGAGAAGGAGATTTCAGCCACATCCGTGGTCCAAGTGGTCAACCTGCTCCTATTCACTGTTGGGACGGCCACCGGTTTTCTGAGTTCCATGCCTCAAATCACGATGGCGCAAGCAACTGCCTCTCAGATTCTGGGTTACGTCAACACATCGTCGAATCGATACCCAGAATCACAGGGAAGGGATGCACCTAATAGTCCACTTCCTGTACGACTACATGAGTTAAGTTTCTCATACGGTGCAAATAGCAGCCACCCAGTGCTACGAGGTGTGTCATTTGAGATTCAGGCAGGAAGTTGCTTAGCCATCGTGGGCCGATCTGGGTGTGGGAAATCAACCATCATATCCTTACTCTTGGGTTTGTACTCGCCAACTCCACGTTCCATCCTCAGCACCGTGTCGCCTTTGACATTCGCTGGGTTCTCGTATTCAGACGTTGACATTAACCACCTGAGGTCCATGATGGCGTATGTTCCACAGATCTCGCTTCTCTTTCCAGCAACGATTGCCGACAACATTACCTACGGCCTGGCCGAGAGCTCGCACTTGCGACGCATGGAAAACGTGACGGCGGCAGCCCGATCAGCGGGTCTACACGAATTCATTACATCCCTACCAGAAGGCTACAACACAATGGTCGGAGATGGCGGTCAGACGCTGTCTGGAGGCCAAGCTCAAAGGTTAAGCATAGCACGGGCCCTCGCGCGGAAACCACGATTGCTAGTCATGGATGAACCCACCAGCGCTCTTGACGCAGAAAGCGCCCAGGTAATCCGAAAAAGCATACGAGAGTTGGTGGACCGTCCAAAGCAGCAATCCGGTGGTATGGCCGTTGTCGTTGTTACACACAGCCGTGAGATGATGGCGATTGCGGATCGGATTGTGATACTGGAGGAGGGTATCTAGGTGGAAGAAGGGACGTATCAAGCCCTTCTGTCAAAGAGAGGGCCGTTCTCAGAGCTTGTCAACAGCGGCGAAGGATGGATCGACAAAGAAATCTCGGCTACAGAAGGCATGACGCCGAGGAATAAGGAACAAGTTCCTCGGCTCGGTCACCCAGCGCCCCGCGTAAGACGCGAAACCAGCGAAGGCAACCGGAAATGGCGACATTGAAGCAGTTAGAGTTTTAATGAACCAGGTTCGGGGTCGCATCCGCCGGAGAATAATGATGTTGGGGGGAAGGGGGGGAAGGGGAGGAAGGGGGAGAAGGGCAAACGGACTTTTGGCCCAGGGCATTGATTTGTCTTTATATAGCTTCATCTAGGTTGTACTGCTGGCTTATGGCCGCCACTGGATATTACCAACCAAATCTGGCTGCTTCTATGACTGTATTCAAGCAGGTGGCCGCTTGCATCCAAATTCGTTCTGGCACAGGCAAAGGGCGGAATCCATGTCATGCGTTGGGTTATGTGGGACAGTCGGACGTCTGATGTAAGTGCTCCGAATTTTGCGATTAGTGATCGAGCAAGCCCGACGGTCTTTTTGGCCCCAACACGACACGTACCTCGCTCATCGTTGAAATTTAGGCCAAGCCTAAAATTGTCGGCTTCTTATTTTATGATTATTCATTGAGTCTTTTTTGCTATTCTTATACCCGTACCCTGCCGCCCAAAAGAGGGCAAAAGGCATCGTGGTCCCTTGCTTTGCTAACAGGAAACTACCGAGCGGCTACTGCTCTCTCTCCACCTGCTACTCCGCATCCACTCCACACGCATGCGATCCCCACGCTTGGTGTCTAAGCCAGTGCTCTGAGATCGATAAACGTATTGAAACGACCACAATTGGAGGAGTTGTCCCCAATGCCAGAGGCAAAGACTGCCAAAAGGCGTGGCCGGCCCGTCGCCAGCTCGGCCGAGGACAGCGCTGCTCTCGATGTAGGTGTTTTTGTTGCACACAATTCAACCACTTCTCGCGCCCGCTCTTCTTTGTCCGTGTAATTGGAACTCACAAATAGCCCAGGCCCGTCGCCAGCGCAATCGCGAGGCGCAAAATGTGTTTCGCAAGCGCAGACAGGCTGCCGAAGCTGCCCAGGCCAAGCGGCTTCGACGGCTGGAGGAGGTGGTGGAGGAGATGAGCTCCATCTTCATGAGCTTCGTCGACGAGATGCTCGCCTGCAACGCCTTCGTCACACAGCAACCCGACCTCGTCGTCACCCTGCGCCGATCCATGAAGCGCATCCTCTCCCTGGCTCACGAAGTCGTCGGGCCCGAGGACTCGGGGGATCACCCCGTGCCGTCTGCGTCGCCACCAGTGGCCGCCGTCGCAGCAGTCAAGCCCATTCCCGAGCAGCTCTCGCCCCTCGGCCACTCATCAACCTCACCTCCGGCAGCCAGCTCAACCTCCAGCTACACATCCGAGGACACCATGGAATACAACCTCAATCTAGGAAGCGACGCAAGCCATCAAACCTCCCACGCAGCCCGCGCTCTTACTCTCCCTGCGCCGCCAGATGTCACCGAAAATCTCCCACAGCCTGAAACGGCGCCCATTGAAGACGAACACATGTCCGACTCGCCAATGCCCATTCAGGTCTATGGTAACGGCTGGACAGTCAACAACAGCCCCATACTTGGCCCAGACTCGCCCAGATACTGGGGTCCTCGGCTGCCCCTCGCCAGGGACTCCTTCGCCTTCCGCCTAGCAAAAGCTAGTCTCACCATAGCATATCTCATCCTCACTGGCAACGATCACCCACCCGTTCCTCGATCCGAAGAACAGCGTATTTTTGGGTCTAACTTGGGCTATGGGGGTCGAGACGACCTGCTTATCCGGCTGCGATGGCTGCTGGGCCCCGGCAGCGACTACATGTACCGCGTCGTCGATCTCCCCTATGGACAGCATGGCTCCCAGGTATTCTCCAAGAGCGACTTAAATCCGACATGCGAGGAGCTAGGCTGGTCGGGCCTTTATACATCACACAGCCATGACAGCTCTACCAGGTACCTCAGTATCCTCGGCGTCGAAAAGCAGCTCCTTGCCCTTGGTGCTCGCATCATCGATACGGAAACCCTCGAGCTCAATATAAGCAGCCAAGATCCTACACCGAGCCCACCATCCGGAGCCGTCCCCCCACAACCCGAAAGCTGGAGCTTCGTCAACTTCTACTCTCCCGACCAGTTGCGTCCAAAAACTGGTGCTCTGACAATGCAGCTCAGCATCAATCTCCTAGTATCTAATCTGGCCAAGAGTGGTGTGTGTCTGACGCGGGGCCCCGGATATCCTCGAGACGAACTCGGGACTGCCATTCAGGCATCAGTAATCAAGGTGATTTGATAATATGTAAGATGAAATTGTACCAGTAAGCGATGGGGTCTATTCTTATGTCACTGCTATAATAAGAATCAACGGGTAGCCAAAAAATTGTGCACAATTAGCATTCAATATTTAGGAATCAAAATTAACTCCAGTTATATAGTATGGATTGGTACCCCCTTGTCCATTTTAATGTCATGACGTCGTAATTGTCTGATTAATATGCTATGATGATTAGGTGTCCATCCTGACCCCCTTCTCCGCCAATTTATTTTGCTCCGACATGAGAAGCCCCTCCACAATTCACCTCATCTTCTCTTCAATCTCACCTTCTCTTCGACCTCAGTAGAGATTCCCACTTGAATCCACTTCGCCTCCTGGCAGGAGGTCGGGGTCTTTGTTGCGTGTCCCGCGACAGCGGATCTCCATTGTTCCGCAATTGTCTCCTCCTCGCGCTAGTGTTCACGGTAATGAACTTCATGATCGCCCTGTTTTGGCTTGGGGGTATTTTAAACTCCTTATCAGTCGATAGAATAGGGTCATCCTTGGAGGTCCTTGGATGAATTTCCAGAGTAGCATCCCGATACTCCCGGCCCAGTTTGGCAGCCTCGACGAGTCCTTGCAAGTCAATATGCCTTGTCGGCCGTTCCGTCTCCTGCCTTCTGATAATTGACGCTCCTTGTTCCAGTGCCGCCCTCTGTTCAGCAGTCGTGGTTACATCTCCGGTGGATTCTGTCCTTAATCCGATGGACTGGATGATGTTCTCTATTCGGCTCATTTCCTGCTGCTGCTGTTGCTCTGCATCATCCCCACGCCTTTTCCATCTGCGAGGGATCACTTTCGAGAAACACCTGCGGAACGGGCTCATGGCTTTGTGATATCCCGCTCGACACGTGTCAAAGAGGCCTTGTACCATACTGTCTGGCACCTGTCGTATCAAAGCCCCGAGGGGAAGCGTTAGAATGCCAAATAGCAAACTCCATCCCCATTGGGCACCAGTCAACGGAGTCGTGTCAAAGGCCTCGCCGCCCTTAAAAATAATGGCAAACTGGCCGGCGATAGTGATGCACTGCACAGCAATGAACCAGGGGTTCCGAAAAGCGCCCTGGTAGAATATGTCGACCTTGTTATCAACTCTACGGCAGTTTTGCTGGTTGAAAAACTGCATCCAGACATAGATGTTGAATACCAGTGTTTGGAGCTTGTCAATCTCAAACTTAGTATTGGGGCTGAAGATGTCCCACCCAGCATAATGGACCACGAAGACTACAGCCAGTTGATAAATCGATTGGCCAAGAATCATTTTCCACATCGTAACACTAACAATCGGTGCGTTTCGAGGCTCGGGCTTGCGATGGAGAAAGTCCGGTGAGGGTAAGTCGGTCGAGTAACAAAGAGAGGCGAAAATATCCATGATAAGGTTGATCCACAAGAGCTGAACGACGGTAAAAATGGCATCACCAGCCAACTCTGACACTACAGTAATGATGCCCGCAGTAACGTTGATGGTAAATTGGAACTGGCAAGGACAACTTAGCTTACCAGGTTGCGCAAATTGTGGAAATGTCTGAGAGTTGACTCACCTGGCAGAACCTCTTAACGGAATCGTTGACAGTTCGGCCCCAAGCCACTGCTTTGACGATGGAAGCAAAGTTATCGTCGAGCAGAATAATGGACGCTGCCTCTTTCGCTACCTCGGTACCTTGCTTTCCCATCGCGAAGCCAACATCTGCAGCTTTCAACGCCAGTCCATCATTAGTTCCGTCGCCTGTCCAATCTATATCAGTATATATTCAAGCCAAGAATTGTTACATTATGGCACAGCACATACCTGTAACAGCTACCGTTTCGTTCATGGCCTTCAAGCGCGAAACAAGTAAAAGCTTATCTTCCGGGCTGGAGCGAGCAAGAACCTGTAAGCGGGGAATCACAGCATCCAACTGCTCGCTCGATAGATCTCGAAACGTTGAGCCATCCATGGCAATGCCACCAGCAGTGTATATACCACACTCTGAAGCAATGGCCTTTGCTGTCAAAAAATTGTCACCTGTAACCATGCGAACAAACACGCCAGCTTCTTGACATTGCCTGACAGATTCCACAACTTCGGGTCTCAGGGGGTCCCGAATCCCAAAGACACTGAGAAAAGCCATACCGGATGCCAACCACTCCAAGTTTACAGAATCTGGGTCGTCGTGCAGGTCCTCAAAAATTTCCGCCTCGGTGAAGTCTCTGTAGGCAAGGGCCACCGGACGCAATAGTTTAGATGCGTAATCTTGGATAGTGTTGTGGAAGCTTGTTCGGTCATCTTCAGATAAACGGGCGATTGGTAGTCGAAACGTTGGGTCGGAAACGATGAACGCACAATACTCAAACACAACTTCCGCAGCACCCTTGACGAGAAGTCGATACATGCCATTGGGGAGTTTAATCAAAACAGCCATCCACTTACGGGAAGGGTCAAATGGGAGCATCGTAAGCACAGGGCAATTGGCTCTCTCCTCGGCCAGGCGGCGCATGCCGAGGTGCAAACGGCCAAACTCCAGCAATGCCGTTTCAGTGCTGGATCCGACAAAGTCCGATGTTCCTGAGTCGTCACTTTCGAATGCCGTGGAGTCCAGTGCAATGATATCCTTGATCAAATTCTTCGCGTCGGCGGATAATGTCGTCATCAGCTGGGTAGAAGTCTCGCACTTGATGGTAGATGCTCTAGACATTGACGCCTCCAGGTCAGTGACAGCCAAGTCTGTGTCGTCAAAGTAGCACTGAAGACCAATCCGGCCTGCCACCACACTCATCTGGTTTTGAGTGAGTGTCCCTGTTTTGTCAGAGCAAATGGTTGTCGCATTGCCCATGATTTCGCACGATCGAATCAGACGCACAAGGTTGTTGTCCTTGAGCATGCGTTTGGTCGCAAAAGCCAAAGCAAAAGTGACATTCAAACCCAGACCTTCCGGTATGGTGATGATTACTACAGTGATGGCCAGGATGAGAACGTGTAAGAAATATTCGCCTTTTTGGGTGGGTTGAGTGTTCTGGTAACGATGCAAATGGATCAAATACCGAACAAAGAGTATAAGGAAGAATATAGAGCCGGCAACGATACCAATTATAATAAGCTGCTTTCCAAGCCGACCGAGCTTAGCTTGTAACGGGGTTTCTTGAACATCAGTCCTCAGAGACATAAGCATGCGCCCATAGGAGGAGTTGAAGCCCACGGACGTAACCAAGTATTGACCGACTCCCCGAGCAACGGTAGTACCACTCAGGATAAAGGGATCCGCATTGGAGACGGAAGTATCGTCATTCTCGCTCGGAACCGTTTTGTGAACGAGTTCAGACTCTCCGGAACTGGAAGACTCGTCGACCTGAAGCCATGCCCCGTGAACAAGGACACCATCGACAGCAACCACATCTCCCGCCTGGATATGCAATATATCGCCAACCATGACATCGTAGACAGAGATGGTTTGTAAGCGACCAGACCGAACAACCGTGACATCCCGCTCGTCCTTGCGCTCATTAAGCTTCTTGAACTTGTAGTTCTTCTGCCAATCGGTGGTGGCACTCGCAAACACAATGACCGTAATGGCGGCGACAACGGTAACGCCGTCAACCCATTCGGTTCCCGATGAATCGATGTTGGGATCGACGGACTGGTAAATACCGATGGTGAGAGAAATTACGGCAGAGATGGTCAAAAGGATCATCAATTTGTCGTTGAACGCAATCCACATGAGTCGGAGGAAAGATTTTTGTTTGCGCTGGGGAAGGTGGTTGGCGCCAAATATTCGTTTCCGGTCGGTGTAGCGTTGATCTCGAGGCTCGCCAAGTCGGAGGGCATTCGGGATCAAAGTTGGAGGCGTAGGTGGAGGTTGAAGCTCAGTAATGACAGCTGGGCGCGCATCGCGCCCGGCGGCGACTGCCTCTTGGAAGGTCACGGTGCCATCGAGTGTAGTCTCGTCGACGCTGAGGCCGGCAGAGAGGTCGGTTCGCAGTCCGGCAGCGAGGCCACGAAGGCCGCCAAAAACGCGAAGCGCAGCAACAGTCTTAGCGGTGATGAGCTTGTGAAGCTGGTTCGGAGAGAAGGCAAAGTTGCTCGTTGGATCGGTCGATTCGTCGTCAAAGTCAAGGGAAGTGTCGTTGCTGGCCAGGGGGCGGGCGGACGGGAGACCGTCATCGGAGTCTATGTCGGGCTGGGGATCATGGTGAGCAGGCGCAGGCACATTTAGCTCAGGGTTTGCATTCGAGCCCGCCGGAGCACCGTGATCCCCATGGCGCAAATCTGAAGCTGCCGTGATTTCGTCCATCGACGGAACGGAGGTTTCTGACGATGGACAGGCAGCAACGATGCGGAGAGCAGGGCGTTGGTTGAAAGCTGCCAGAGAGGAAATGCGACGAGGGAACTGGAAGGAGCGCGCTGCACGTGGGGTGGTGATCCAAGTTCAACGCATAGGTACGGGCTGGCCATTGGCGTCACCAGCAGCCAGAGGATGGACGACAACGTCCGGGCCTGGCTTGAGGCGCGCAGGCCCACTGGTGACCTGGGGAATACATTTAACTCGCGCTTGGCGTCGCACCCCTGCTTGTATTTGAGTAACTGCTCGACATTGTTGCTGTCGTCCCGGGTCCTAGCATAAGTGGAGCGTTGATTGCCGTGTGCCAGGGATTCCAGACAATCAGGCCTCCTTGATGGCTAGTTAGCGCAAGGTCTAGAACCTTAGCCTTTGGCGATGGCTGCTTTTACGAGGATGGACAGGGCGAGCAATTGTGCGTCAACAGCGCGCACAGAGTACCGACAATACTCCGACGGCGGGTTGAATACACGGAACAAGGCTGGCTGCTGACCCAAGGCCGGTGGGTGGGACTTGTGGGTTTTAGTGGGTCTAGACGAAAGTGCGCTCGCTATTTATTGCTGGGCTTGCTGCCAAGAATCCCCAATGGTTCCCATTCGGCGATTCCGGGCAAAAAGGAGTCAGTATTATTCATCTTGCAGAAGGTTGATGGCGGGTTGTCGTCAGCACACCACAACGCGGCGGCTCTTTCATAGATGCCTGGGTGCCTAGACCAGGCCTCACGCCATGATGACTCCTGTCCGGCACTCCATACCTAGCTGATCTTCATGCGATTGCCCCAGTTTAGCCCTAGTTGAAGCACCTACTGCGTTGTTGCAATTGCCGTGTTGCGCACGCTAAATGTACATGGACATGCAGACATGGAGCCTTCTCCTTCTCAGGCGGACTCTTTGCAGCCTCCAACTCTTAGCGCTGCCTTCATTACGTCAGGGTGTATTCTTGACCGCGAAAGTGGTCTTGCCGGCTGGTGGGCACCCCCAAAAGAAAAAATAATACCGCGTTTCCAGTGTTATTCTACATTTCGCATGATCGCCTGTCTAACCTATCTCATTGCGCCCACACATACTTCGTCTCGCACTTATCCCACCACCTCCGCTTGCACAAAAAGACGCAGCACCATTTCAGCCGATTTGCATAATCACGTTCTTAGCCCACTTTCTAGCATTCCCAGTCTCATAAAAATAATGCTCCTGGCTAATCGCAAACTCTTTTACAACAAAGACAAGCGAAATCTTCAGCCTTGCCTGCAAATTAAACAGAAAAAAGCAAATAGCCTTGCGAACAACCGAAACGCCTCCTCTGGGGAAACAGCCATTTTGAAAAGGTGACTGTCTGATGGGGGACCACAGACTCAGCCTACATTTGCGAAGCACATGTAACCGACGCTTTTAATCAATAACTTAGCATCCCCTGGACCATCAAGTGCGGGGGGAGGGGGGCGTAAAAAGGGCTGTTTTACTTGTACAATTTCGGTGATGATGACCAGACCTTCTCGCCTCCAGATGGGATCTACATCGCTAGCTTTCTTCCCTTGTCGCCTTTCAGACACGACATCTCAGGAAGGAAATCCCTTGGGGCACCCAGAACAGTATTTCGCCTGCGAAACCAATCGCCGCCTTTCTGGCTGTTTCAGTGCCCATTTCACCCAATTGAAACACTTTACCCCAAACGCCTTTCCCAGGCACCATACACGTAGAATGTTCAGAATCGATTATCCCAACAGGCCGCTCCGGTCGCGTGTCTTGCCGCTCACTTCAAGCATGCTACGCCCAGCTGTGTTCTTCGGGTTCACGTCCGGCTCACTTTCGCAGTTTGACCTCAAGACAAAAAAGCCGATAGCAAGCATTTGCTTTGTCCCACCTATCTCGCTAATATTTGTGTTGACTCACAACGAGACTCAGAGTCCAACCATTTGGGCGCTCTCTAAGTCAAACGTAGGACATGCAACTATCCTGGCAGTAGCGACCCCCTGGCCTCAGAGACGCTCCACCATGCATATGCTTCTATTTTAGATTCCTCAATTATTCATCGCGTGTCTGGCGGGTACTCAAGGACAAATAATCCCTTCGCAAGTCCGTATCACCAACCTATGATTCGGCTGACAAATGGTGCTCCACACGCCAGCACGCTTCTCAAACACGCCTTTTGCCTGGCCCGACAAGCCATCATGCCCAGTTTTACCCAAAAATTGTTTCCAGAGCTGTGGTAGAGCCTCTCAATTTGTGAATCTCTCGCCCCTCATTTATTATTCTTACTCAAAATGATTCCGTGATACAAGACATCTCATCACTCAGCATTGGCCAGGTACCAATGAAAGGAACGATAAAAAAACACGATCCAAAGCTTGGCAATCTTAACTATGCTCATTATTTGGTATGGTGGTATTTAAACATGCTGCTCAAAAGAAGAAGAAAAAACCAAGAGACCGTCCTATCTTTTTATTAGCACATACAGTCCAGTATACGCTCTAGAAACATCTCATCATGTTCTCTGTTAATCTAGTCTTACTTTTCTCTATCTATTGCTCATTCATCGACTATGTGGCAGGCAGGCCAACGCATTTTAACTCCGCTCAAAGGAGACCAATTGCTCCGAAAGTCATGATAATATCCATGGTTCGTTCACCTACATTTTCAGACCTCAATATTTTACCAACTTGCTGTACAAGTGGTCTCCAGAGGCTCAAATCTGGCACGACGAGCTTCCCAAATCCGGTCTTGGAAATTTGACTGCCCTATATGTTCAGTCTGCTGGCTTCTCTATGCTTTTTCCACAGGCTTTCTGTACGGCCGACGCTGGAATCTGCCAGTTAACGGTAGGAGAGGGGGAAATTAACTCGGCTGCTACTCTCATGGCACTTGTGCTATCTCCCGCATTCAACCTCACGGAGACTTATTTCCTAGTTGCCGGGATTGCAGGCGTTAATCCCCGCCATGGGACACTAGGAACCATCGCGCTCGCTCGTTATTCCGTACAGGTAGCCCTCCAATATGAAATCGACCCGCGATCCCTTCCATCCGGTTGGTCAACTGGCTATATTGCCTATGGCCGCAACCAGCCTCTACAATACCCACTCATCACTTATGGCACCGAAGTCTTCGAACTGAACTCGAAACTACGCGAAATGGCCTACAATTTAACATCGAACGCCAAACTTAAGGATGCAAAGGGCCCGCAAGAGTACCGCAACCTCTACAAACCATTGGGCGAGGCGTACAGACCAGCGTTGGAAGCTCCAAGTGTAATTATGTGCGATACCGCCACGAGCGACGTATACTACTCTGGCAAACGGCTGGCTGAAGCCTTTGAAGATACTGTATCCTTGTGGACCAACGGAACAGGGTCATACTGTATGAGTGCGCAGGAAGACAACGCAATCCTAGAGGTGCTGACCAGGGCAGCCATTGAGAAAATGGTTGACTTTGGACGGGTCATGGTCATGCGTTCCGGTAAATTTTCTACTTTCTGCTTTCCGCTTCCCACATCCGTATTGACGCAGCAAGGATCTAACTTCGATCGCCCACCTCCGGGTCGAACCGACCTAGAACACCTCACCAATGCGCAACAAAATGGTTTCGACATTTCTATAGAGAACCTTTTTCTCGCCGGGTTCCATATCGTCAAAGGCATTACGCAAGATTGGGATTGTACCTTCAAAGCAGGCGTCGCTGCAGATAATTATATTGGTGATATATTCGGAAGTTTGGGGAGAAAACCAGACTTTGGATATGGAAGCATCACTAATGAGCAACCTGTCACTCCTGGTGGAGCAAACCAAGAGTTGGCAAAGCGAGAGATGGATCGGCGAAAGTTATTGACCAGCAACTCATCGTCGAAAATTTGAGAAGCCACTCCGGTGAATGGATGGAGAGGGAAGAAGGAAAACATATAGATGTTTTGTTTTTTTAATTATCATTCATATTATTTGGTTATAAACTCTTCAGTCATATCATGTTACGTTTCTAAACATACGGCAATTTTGTAACAGCGACCATTCCCAAAATGCACCCATGCTAAGAAATGGCATAGCGATGCTTCTCCCAACTCCAAAGACAACTAATTGGACCGTATTTTTAATAAGAAAACGAGTGGCTCTCAATATCCCTCCTTCATGAGTCTAGGCAACAACGAATCGAGTTTGACAGAGATAGTCTTTCTTAATCCAATCCAGGTCGAGTCTCGACATTTGGGCCATTCAATCAAGAGTTTAACCTCGAAATTGATGCTCTGGGGTTGTCCGGATCTGTGGGCCTTATGCGAAGGCCGTTCATTCCGTGTCCAAGCCTTAGTGATACCAGTACACTAATTCATCGTGGCTGGGTATTGAACACAAAGCATTCCGTTTCGAGGCCATCCAGAGAGCAATGAAGTGAAGAGCAAGCAAGACCAAACTTGTCAACATACCCCAAGCTCGGGCTCTGTTTGGTCCCAGTATTCTTTGATTTAGTCCAGCGATAGGCATGAAGTTTGCGAGTTGAGGCATGCCCAAATCTAAAGCCGCTACAGCCACTAACGGAATTCCCACTTGTGAATTTATGGCGTAAGGCCGACAAGGCCGTGTTAACGAAGTCATTTTGACAGTGAAAAGACCCAAGCGGCTAACGTAGCTCAAAAAGGGGAGGTGTGGTCCCAGCCTCATCATTACACGATGGGAAAAGGTCGCGAGCTTAGTATGCAAGACAGTTGGCGGTGAAGTAGGGGGCGCCATCAAAAGCGGAGGGCTAAAAGATGCACTCGCAGTTTGTTGAGGTAATGCATGGATATCGTCGGTAGGGGAGCTACGGAATCCGTCTTGGCTGCGAGATATTACCATTGAATTGGTAGCACGATGGCGAGGACCACTTGATCGGCTCTGGTCCCGTGTAGCGGTTCGTCCATCGGCAGACGGCGATGGTTCCTGCTGCGGATGTCTGGACCATGGTTCAAGGGCTTGGAATTTGTCTGAGGTCGGAGGTGATCTTTGTCGTGATACTGCAAAACAATAAGATCAAGGCTTGTCAGAGAAAGAGATTAGAAGGGGGTCTTACCTGGAACCGGTGTACTAGGCACAGCAGGAGAATCCAGATTTTGAACTCTGCTTCCATTAAGATTCAGAGCGGGGTTTGGGGCTTGTTCCTCTCTTGTAGAGCTATCGAAATTCGATTCGCCTCTCATTGCCTTCAATACCTCATTGGCGCTCGGGCGCTCGGAAGGGTTAAGCGAGAGCAATCTCTTTAGCAGCTGATACAGTTTTGCTGGGAGATCAGGGCGAAGCCTTCGCTCATCCTGGAAACCCTGCCAGCGAGTGATCTCGGCTCGGAGCTCGTCGACATCTTCCAGCTCTTCCTGAATGGCGTTGGCACTCTGGTAAGGCAATTTCCCAAAGCACATAAAATATAAGATCATGCCTAGAGAAAACATGTCCGACTTGGTGGTGAAGTTTCCGTAACGGCCAGATGCATCCGCCCGAAGAACCTCGGGGGCGCAGTACGAAATGGTTCCTGTGGTTCCGGAAGACTTGCGAACGGCATTTTCCGGCTGGACTTCGCCAAAGTCGCTAATAAGGCAAATGAGTCTTCCACCTTCTCCATGGAGAAGGCAGTTGCTAGGCTTGAGATCTCGATGAATATAATTTGCAGCATGAAGGTAAGCCACGCCAGACGTGATATCCTTGAAGAGGGTATAGATTTCATCAAACGAGAGTTGAACGTTCCTCGAAAATAGATCCTTTGGTGGCTCCATGTGACCCTTTGATCTCCTACGCATTTGGGCCTTCAGGTCTTCTTTGGTCACCTCCCGAGGAGCACCACCGACGAGATACTGGTGAAGGTCGCCACCATTGCAGTATTGTTGGAGAATGAAAGCGCATGCCACGCTCGGGCCAAACCGCGTCAATTGAACATCTTCGAGCCAAACGTGGCGGTAAGAGACAAGGTTTGGGTGCGACAGCTTTGCGAGTAGCTCAACTTCCACTAAAACCTTCTCCAGCCAAGCGTGGTCATCGCCAACGGGGACTCGCTTGCAAGCGAACTGGCCGAGGGCACAGCCATCAATCTCATGTCGCACGAGTAAGACAACCCCCTTGCCTCCCTTGCCCAAAACTTTTTCTTCAACGAAAAAGGTGTTGAAGTAACCGGGACTAAATGCGTCTCGTCGTATCCTGCTTCCTGTATTGGGGGCAATACCAGGAGAGCTAGACACGAACTCGGTTTCATCATCGTCCTCAATCCCAGCGGGCGGTGGGGTGGAATTCACTCTGGTGGTGCCGGGGTCAATAAGCGCAGGTTTGATGACTCTTCGTATAGGGCTAGGGGGTGGGTGGTCGGGTGTGGGTTCGGTGTTTGCTGCGCGAAGCATACGAAAATAGTCGGGGTCAACATAGGTGTCATGGCGGGCGCCAGAGGATCGATCAAAGGGACGGTCGGGAGAGGGAGAAGGGCGGCTAGTCAGTGGCTGGTGGCATGTCGGGCATTCTGAAATGCCTCTGATTTCGAGTCGGTGGGAAGTCGAATCGCGAACGACAATCGCGTTGTGGTGACGCCTGTGCTAGAGTGTGAGTGTTGGCCCTTCAAAGTGGGACGACAAGAAGAATGACGTACAGGACAATCTCGCGACCCTCATGGGGTTGATAGGGTATCAAAGACATGGCGCAGTGACGGCGGCGTTAGCATCGACCTGAACCATCGATGCAGCCGTCATTGTGCGTAAAACGAGGCCCCTTTTGAATTCACAGGGCTTTTGGCGCCAGTGGCAAAGGTAATGGAAGAGGGAAGAAGTTGGAGAAACAAAGAGCGTAATGGAAGTGGGTAGTTACAGCTAAGCTGGTCAGATGTTCACCATGTGCGATGAAGGCAACGTGTCAGCCTACACCTATAATTCGTGGTCATAAAATGAGCAAAAATTGGAGAAAAACAGAATGCGATACAAATTGGTAATTTGTTCTCTTAGTTGAGGCTGGGATGCCATTTCTGCATAAATTTGGTGTGTTTTGTTTTTCTTCGTCATGTCATGCCAATCGGCGATTCCCAATTCGACTAGTCTTGTACATCCACCAAACACACCATTATCATCTCATTCCATGATAGCCTCCACTTCCCTCTAAATCAACTTCAGCATTCTGATAGATGACTGTGGGACCAAGTGCATGCTGATTGAGTGCGTGACACCAGCATGGCTGTCTCATTCTGCTGTGGCTGTATGTAAGCTGTTTAGGGTAGCTTCTAACCCTAGCCAGCTTCGTCCCACCATTGTTGTTAATCCCGAAACCAGGTGCAAGGGGTGCAGTCCGTGACCTGACCTTGGCTAAATGATTTCATGTCGCCATCGCCTTGAGCGAAATCTCCTCAAATACCATGAAAGACCTTCGGCAGGCTTGTGACCGTTGTCACGGGAAGAAATTGAGATGTCCAAAACAGCCCGCATCACAAGTTTGCGTCCGCTGTGCTAAGGCCAATACCCCTTGCGTCTATAGCCCACCCACTCGACCAGTCCGGGGCGTTCCTGGAGGAGACCGTGGTCAAGCACAGCAGCTTGATATTGCTGCTTTTGATTGGCATTCTTTCTTAGACTTTGATCCAATAGCGAATGGAGCACCCGGTAATATCGATAACGATGCCCAATGCCAGAATGCCACTAATGTTGCGTCTCCGTTGAGCAACGAGTCCAAGGCTCATGATGCAACTGAGATGGGGGAGCTGACGCGCATTTTAACCTGCCTAGACCGCCTTCATATCGGCTCCCCCTCAGCATCCGCTCAAGTTCATACATCCATACATAGAATAGAGGGTCTTGCGGAAGCACCAGACACCAAGTTTGACTTGCAAATGACCCTTGAACTTCTTCTCCAACACGGACAAGAATTGGTTCAGCTGTACCCAGAGGTGCTTAAAAGAGCGAACCACGGCGTCAACAACCCGACAGAAGACGACTTATGCACCATTCCCGATTGTATCCACAAGCTCCGGCAATCTCTTCGACCAAGACAGCAATCAACACTGGACTGTTCTTTGTTGTATCTGCTGATCGCCTGTCATCTTCGATTCATCGACATCGTTGAAAACATAATGGATCATTCCAGAGTTTGTTCGCATTTATTTTCGCAGTTACCACCTAATACAGAACCAAACTTCGAGATCCCAGAGATTCGTATTGGCTCATTTGTGGCTCCTAAGGGATCTGCTGCCTCTATAGTCACGACAATGCTACTGGAGCTTCAGTCTTCGCTGCACATGAGATGTCAAGAGATGCACAAGTTGGCAAAGCCGATTACAGAAGAGAATCCATTGGATTCGCGTATTCTGGCCATGCAGTACGAGGCACTTGAGCAACGTGCAGCGGATGTTATAGTCGATATGCGCCAGCTTAGAGAAAAGCTGTTCAGCTGCGGGATCATCAGGTGAAGCGTGCGCATTCACACCAGATTTTACAAAAAGAAATCTGCCTTCAGTGGGTAATTGGATGAAGTCCTGTTATATGGAGTTCAGTTTTGGGTTATCGGGTGGACATACTATCCTATTTTCGTTGCCTTTTAACAAGCATATATGTATTCCGTCATAAAAATCACCATTTTGCGAATCATTCAGACATCATGTCCAAGGTATAGCTTTATCCTCTATGCTTACTTATGGCCAATGCTGGGTTTGTGCTGGCCTTCAACATCTATGCGAAACTAAACTTCATAATAGCTCCTCGTCTATATTATGGCTGCATAAATTGCCCCTGTAGAGATATACGATCAAGAACCTACCATAGTTATGTTATAGTTAATAAGCGACCTCCATTTAAGTTTGTCGTCTTTGCTGTCCTTGGACGATAGCCATCCACGATGAGCCGATGACTCATGGGAACCAAAATGACAGTCTATAAGTTGAGAGCACGCAAATATTGAATTTTGTTCTCGATGATAATAACCCCCAAAAATGATTCAAATGGCCTAAAGGTCAGGCTGGGGGAAAGCAATGAAGGAAATCCGTGGACAAGGCGATTTCTTTGGCGCTCCTCACTCTCCTTTAGCCTTGGTTTACTTATAATAATGGCTGGAGATAAGTATACATTCGAATTCGGGTTAATGACACATGAAAGCTTGCCTCGTCTCAAGATTCACGTGCTGAATTTTGTGGATTCTTGAACGCTCAAGAAATTATTTGGCGTGAGTGTCTTCACTGTTGATTGTAAACCAAAAAACATCTAACCAAAGCCTATTTAAAAACCTCTGGATCTCCTCAATTTACGCTGCACTATATTTGTTTGCTGAAGTGGATGCAAGCCATTATCCTCGTCGTGTTTGGGTTCACAAATAATGTTTTGGGTCTTGTAGCTTCTTTGCGATGCCTTCTAATTGGGTATGTCGATTGTCGCAGACCAGTATGCACATGGATGGATGAAGGAGGATGTGGGAGCATGGTTGCATTTCAGGCTATATGACCAGATTTAATGGTTACATCACATAAGGGAGGGTGGCTTATAACCAATAACCTCAATATTACGCGGCGATAGCTGGCTCCAAGCACCCACCAAAGTTTCCGGCGAAGAAGGAATGAAATATGACTTGCCAATGAAGCAGTGACAAATCCGGAGGGGAAGTCCAGTGTGTGAAGTGAAGAGGTGTGGGCGCGCGACATCGAGGGAGGGATTGTGTGAACCTAGATCAAAGATCGGACCCGACCCCTCGGCCTTGTTCCAAGGCTTTGGCATACGGACTCCATGGTGGCATGTTCGTGATTTGGTTGAGCACTTAGGTTGTACGAAGTATCAGGATTGGACATGAGTTGGAGCAGGTCAGATGGCAGCCTAGAAAGGCGATGGAGCTCCTTCTCGCCGGCCTCCCCCCAGATTCTGCCCTGGGCGGTCGGGTTTCGGATCAACTTTTCATTTCCTACTCCTCTTCTCGTACCGTGGTTCAGGTTTGAAACTTTCGCTCCGACCCACACTTGCAGTTGCTTCGCAGAAAAACCAGTCCTCAACTTGAATACACCTAGCTCGAGATGGCCCTGTGTTGTACTTTCTTATGCCACCAAGCAAATTTACGATTGGTTTAGCGAAGTTTGAGACGAAAGTCCAAACTCGTATTGTTTCCAATGCCAATGTAGGCCAAGGGTCAAATTTTGCGGTATGATAACACCCCGTCGGTTATATCAATCAGTCTTACTCTTTTTGGCGTGGCTGATTGCATGTCGCACGCTACCAAGCATGTCAAATTCGACAACCTCCAACGTGAATGTTAACCGAAATGCCCCGGGATTGGCCCCGAACCGATTCCAATGGATTTAACATGGGTTCGTAGGTGGGCAAGTGAGCGGTTTCTGGGGTCTAAGCCAGTGGGAGGAGGGCGTGTTTCGCTGAGAGTGGTGGCATGGGACGCGCGACAGGTCATTAGACCCAACGACAAACCCCGGCCAATGCGCCCTCGTCCGTTGCATTCGTCTCGGCCGATGGGCTGCTCAACGCCGGCCACCATTCCCGCTAATGCCCGTGGCGCACGGAAATCGGCACGGTTAAAGCATTTTGGTCTGCAGAGATTGTGACAGCAAATTTCCTGGAAGAGTTCGTAGGCTGTGATCGGATGATCGGTCAATCAGGAGAGCCAAGCCACTTTGAATGAATCAAAGATATATCATCGCAGGGCTGGCGTCGGCTCTGGTCATGCACCTCTCGCAACAACAAAGTCGAGACGGAATGGACATTCTCCTTCCACTTCTGGGGGCAATTTTAGCGACGATCAGTGGATGACTCGGCGGAGTTCATCCCCAGACCCGCTGGGACGCGAGCGGGTCCCCCGCAAGACCACTCTGCAGTCTCCTTTTTCGCTTTCGTAACCCGGTGCGCGCCCCGGGTATTCACCCCAACGTTCATTTCCTGGGGATCTCCCGTTGCCAAGTCAAGCTTAACTGGAAACTTTACCCGTCAAATGTATGTTTTACTTGCGCTTTACTTGTACAACCTCGCGCCTTAGTAATTGGTAGGACAATGAACATCAATTACTTAACCAAGACCTCCCGCTTATACTGGACCATGTACCACATGCTAACTCCCATTTTTGAGCCATAGACGAGCCGGAGCAGTACCATGGTACCAGAAAATAGGGATCACGATGATCCCTCAAAATCTCGCAGCCTGAGACATGAGCCCACTTTGGAGGAAAAAACACGGGAAGCAATTGATGAAGGCCACGATGCCGACATCCCAAGCAGCATTGGCTTTGTCCCAACCGAAGCTGACGAGAAGCGTCGAGCCAGCGTTGCTAGCAGTCGGCGAGCGAGGAGAGACTCGACTGCAGCACCAGGCAATGAGAAGGTGCTGGAGCACGGTGCAGAAAAAGCTGATGATGAGAGAACAATAACCGCAGAAAAGGAACTTCATGATGAGAACGATGACAAAGGCGACATCACTTCCAGCCAGGACAGCGACGTTGTTTGGTGGGACAGTGACGACGACGGTCAGAACCCATACAACTGGGCGACTTGGAGAAAAGTCCTTAATTGTGTTCTTGTCAGTTCTCTGACCTTTGTCACCCCGCTAGCGTCTTGTAAGTGCCAACGCCACTCTTTCCCCATCACTGGTTAATCTGTTATCTCAATAGCCATGTTCGCCCCTGGCGTTCCACAACTCATGGTCGAATTCCAAAGTCAAAGCACCGAACTGGCCTCGTTTTGTGTCTCGGTCTATGTGCTTGGCTTTGCCGCGGGTCCCATGATCTTTGCTCCGCTCTCTGAGTTGTATGGCCGCCAAATTGTTTACCATGGGTGCAATGTTGGCTTTATTGGTATATATCACTGGCGCCTAATTTTCTCACCAAGTATTGTGCTCATTTCCCCCTTCTTGTAGTATTTCTTATCGCATGCGCCAAGGCGCCCTCGCTCAATGCCCTCATCGCCTTTCGCTTTTTCAGTGGCGTTTTCGGCTCTGCCCCTATCACCAATGGCGGAGGCACTATTGCCGACATGATTGTGCAAGAAAAGCGCGGTGCTGCCATGGCCAGTTTTGCCATTGGACCTCTGCTGGGTCCCATCATTGGCCCTGTCGTCGGCGGGGTAGTTTCTGATACCCTTGGTTGGCGCTGGGTCTTTTGGATCTTGGCCATCATTGCTGGTACTCTCGCGTGCATTTTTCTGGTATTCTCTGGCGAGACGTACGCCCCAGTGATTTTGCAAAGAAAGACGTTGAGACTTCAAAAGGAAACTGGAAATCCCAACTTGCGTTCAAAGCTCGATGCTGGCCTAAGTCCATCAGACTACTTTAGGCGCGGCATATTGCGGCCCTTCAAGATGCTCGCCTTTTCGCCCATTTGCATCATCTGCGGTCTCTATGTTGGTCTTGCATACGCCTATCTTTACCTCATGTTTACCAGCTTGACACCTCTGTTCATGCGCATCTACGGTTTCAGCACTATCACCTCTGGACTTACCTTCCTTGGACTCGGTGTTGGTAGTATGCTGGGTGTTGCTTACTTCTCCGCTTCGAGTGATTCGTACATTAAGAAAAAAGCAGCTCAAGAAAAAGAACGAGCGGCCAGTGCTGCGCAAGTGGATGGCGGAGAAGCTGGACGTATTGAGGCTAGCGACTCGGCCTCGATCGCCAGTGGCATGAAACCCGAATATAGGCTACCGCCATTGCGAATTGGCGCTTTCTTGCTCCCTGCAGGACTCTTCATCTACGGTTGGACAGCTGAATATCAGGTCCATTGGATTGCTCCTATTATTGGAACCGCTGTTATTGGTATTGGAAACCTCATTATTTTCATGGTTTGTGCTCAATCACCCTGTATCATTGGTAAATTAATGTTAATTCCTGTCTGCAGTCGCTTCAGATGTATCTTGTAGATAGCTTCACTATTTACGCAGCTTCGGCTCTTGCGGCTAATGCAGTAATGCGATCCATCGCGGGCGCAGTATTGCCCTTGGCTGGCCTTCCCATGTATGATAAACTTGGTATGGGCTGGGGAAACAGCTTGTTGGGCTTTATTGCAGCTGCATTGCTGCCAGCCCCCTGGCTGTTCATGAAATATGGCGAGTATTTGAGGAAGAGGTTTGAGCTCAAGGACCTATGAATGAAAGACGTGATGGGGCAATTCTTCTAGTATTGTCTTGTCTTGTACATATGGTCATTCTATGTCAATTTGAAATATAATCGAATGATTGATATGGATGGGAGGACTCGCAATCGTACCACAAAAGTCAGTACATAAAGAAAGAAATTCACATTGCAAGGATTTGCACCTGATTTTCCAAAGTAAAATTTAGTGTTTATTTATCATGATCGCCTCCTCCAAGACACCAAGGAAACCAGTAAGCGACCACCGAAAAAAGCCAATAAAAATGCTTTTCATGATCAGTTGAACCTCGTTGAGAACCTCAGCACATAAATTCCTGAGAGTTCATATTGACCTCACAACAATGCTCATGAACGCTTGCTATTGGTGCGCCGTAAGATGTGGAACATTTTATATGCTGGCCATCGTCTTGCGGATTTTGATTTGCCAGCCAGTGTTTTTTCGGCTTGGTCTAGATTTCGCGTTGACTTTATTTCAGTGCTTTCAGGTCTAATATCAGGTTGTCTCTGCTGAAGAACAGAAGCCGTTACCTTCTCACAGCCGGCACGATTTTGTTCTCTGATCAGCTTTGCATCCCCAGGCAACCCTTCCCGGCTGCAAGGAGGAGAGCAACCACAGTTATACTTGGAGTATGTTTCCTGGCACATTTCCGGGATTTTGTCTTTCTATGTTAGAAGTAGAGAAGGTGAAGCATCCGAGAATGGTATCGCGAGAAGGGTTGCGGGATTCGGGATGTGTGATCCGGGGATCAGTCGGTGCCATTTAAACCCATTTTATTTCTATACAAAGGCACTCGGAATTTTAATATTTAGAGCACATCGATTGAGGCTCCTTTCTTCACTAAGTGATTTCGCGCATCAAACGATCATTCCAAGACATTCTTTGTTCTGATGGGTAAAGAAAAGGAACAGGACAATAGAACAAAACAACGCAGCAAAACCATCATTTAACTAGACACAACGCCTATATCAGAACATATGCTAGCTTTTCCCGGAGAAGTAAGGCATTGGCGGGAATTACAAATTTGAAATTAAAGGTTTGCTGATTAAGGATGCCGATACTGAAGTGCCATCGAAGAAACCTCTTACGCCAGTCTGACGGTACATGGCTGCAGTCCTATGTCAAAATAAAATAATGTGATTAGCTATAATAAGCCATGCAGATAACGCCGGACTTTTTACTCATTCTCTTGTTCCAACACCCCGGTCAGACGATTTCTGAAGCTCATAAACTTTGGCCATCGAAAAACTGATAGAGTATCATGGCTGTTGAGCATGTGAAGCATGTTTCTAGGAGCAGATAGCCCATGTTATGAGTATATAATACTCGCATTTACCTCATAATATGGCCTCAGTGGCATATGCATTGCAAAAATAAGTTGAATGTGCTCCGAGAGTGGGAATGATGGCCCTTCTCACCAACCCATGATTACCGAAATCACTTAAAACCCTTGGGATTATGACACTACATCGGTCCACTTCATTGCTTCTCGGAGCTATTACCATGCACATCAATCGGATCGACCCATCGAGATAACCTATTGACGGGGTCAGGGCCTTCTAGAAGACGCCAATGCCCACCTCCTCGTGGCTTTTCTCTGTCGGGTCCTCCCGGAGTCCCGGCTACCGGGTGGCCATCCATGCATGACCCTTGCTAGTATCCGCCCACGTCGGTGGACGGCGGGTGCATGAACACACATCTTTCCGCATCTTCCCGGAAGCTTCCGCGATGGTGTGCATCATGCAATTCACATGGAACGCATTAAACTTGACATGGGATATGGGAACAATAGCCCAAAATCCAAGTTACGCGAAACTTTTATCCCCAAAGCTACGAGAATATCATGTCACATTTTAACACGGCAAATTGCGTTGGTTCGGCGAAAGTTGGCAAATGTTGTTCATTCCTTTTTTCATCGGTGGTTTGATTCACCTTCATTTAGAACCCAAAAACCTGGTTACCTAACCCCTAAAACAATCCCTTATCCCTGTCTATCATTACTTGTTCTTGTTTATTAACCCCTTCCGGTCTTCTCAACTTTGGAGGGTTCGGCTCATTTACATCTGGCCAATGCCCAGGTGCTCGGGGTCAGCCTTGACAATGCGGAGGGTGTTGGTGTTGCCCATGCCGCCCTTCCAGCCCTGGACGACAACGACGGTCTCGCCAGCAGTCAGGACCTTAAGGCGCAGAGCATTGTTGACGGCCCACTTGATACGTCTATCCACATCCTCTTGCCAGTTAACCTGAGTGAAGTCGGGCTTCTCCTCGGGGAACAGGAATGGGTACACGCCGCGGTACAAGTGGCTAAATCGAGAGGTAGTAGCATTGCGAGTGACCATGAAGATGGGGCACACAGGTCGGTACTTGGACAAGAGGCGGGCAGACTCGCCAGAAGTGGACAAGACGATGATACCACCAGCACCAAGATCGAGGGAGGCACGAACGGCAGCCATGGCGCAAGACTCGGCGGTGCCCACGGGGCGCTTGACGAGGGTGCACAGCTCCTCGAAGTGAGAGACGTAGGGGATGGTGTTCTCGGCCTTGAGACAGGCCTCGTGCATCTCGTGGACGGCCTCGGCGGGGTAAGCACCCTTGGCAGTCTCACCGGAAAGCATGACACAGTCGGCACCATCGGTGATGGCGTTTCCGACATCGCTGATCTCGGCACGAGTAGGGCGAGGGTTCTTGATCATTGACTCAAGCATCTGAGTGGCGCAGATAACGGGCTTGCCAGCAAGGTTGCACATGGCAATGAGCTTTTTCTGGGCAGCGAACACCTCAGCAGCGGGAATCTCGATACCGAGATCACCACGTGCAACCATCACACCATCAGTAGCCTCAAGAATCTCCTTGAAGTTGTTGAGACCCTGTCGGTTCTCAATCTTGGCAATGATCTGGATCTGCTTGCCCTCCTCTCCGAGGATGTCACGGATGTCGTAGATGTCCTGGGCTCGGCGGATAAACGAGGCAAAAACCATATCAACCTTGTTCTTGACACCGAACCTGAGATCGGCCTTGTCCTTCTCGGAGAGAGCGGGAAGATCGACATCAGTGTTGGGCAGGTTGACACCCTTCTTGGAGCTAATGAAACCATTGTTTCGGGCCTGGACCTTAATGGTCTTCTCATCTTCGATGCTGAGGACGTCAAAGGCAAGGACACCATCGTCGACGTAGATAATACGACCGGGCTCAATGACCTTGGTGATGTTCTTGTAGTCGACGTACCTTGGTGGGGCATTAGCATGGAGGGGCATTTTGAGAGGGTCTGCAGGTGGGGGGCAACAAACATGTTCTGGGTGTCACACGAGGTGGCGTAAGCCTCATCAGTGGTGAAGTTCATGATGGTACCGGCAGAGATGGGAATGTCCTCATCGCCCTTAGTGTTACCGGTTCGGATTTCAGGGCCCTTGGTGTCCAGGGCGATAGCAACATGGCGACCAGGCTGTGCGGCCTCAGCGGCGCGGGCGTTATCAATAACAGATTGGTGGTACTCGTATGAGCCGTGGGAAAAGTTCATGCGAACGACGTTGAGACCAGCATCACGCAGGCGGTTGATGGCCTCGACTGAGTTGGTCTTGGGACCAATGGTGCAGATGATGGAGGACCGGCGGTAGTTGCGGGAAGGTCGGTAGGCAGTGTCGAGGGAAGCAAGCCACGAGATCTTGCCACCGAGATCGAGGTGGTCCTGGGCGGTGGCGGCCATGATGCTCTGGGCGCGCTTGTGGGAGAATTTCTGAGCCATAGTAGACAAAGGATTAGCAAAAGCTGGCTTGGTGTGGATTTTCACGGGTAGCGGGCGTTATCAGCAAGAGCTGAACTAAAGAACAGAGAAGGAGGGGTAGCTCGTGAAAGAGGGGATAGGGAAATGCAATTGATATATTGTTGGGTCGACTCTGGCGAGACAGGTAGCCTGAGCATAGCCAGCGGTAAAGCTCAAGGAGGTATGCAGAGGTAATGCAGGAGGGGGGGCCGCCTCAAAGAGTACATGGGGGGGAGCCATGGGGTCCCATGGCGGCGGCATGATGGGGCACCATGGGTTGATGTGATGTGACGTGGTGGGTTGAGATGTGGTGGGATTTTTTTTTCTCTTGGTGCGAGATTGTGCGGTGGGTGGGGAGAGCTGCGATTTGGGCGCAGACGAGTTGAGGGGCAATGACGGAGCGGACGATGAGGAGAGACGGCGCGAGAATAGTCATGACAAGCGACGGGCACGATAGGTAGTGTGGCGGCAGACTAGAGAGAGGTAATGTGGTGCTGTATGGCCAAAGCGAAGCTCGAAGCAGCTCAAAAAGACACGCCATCTCTGAGACGACTAACTCAAGGCATGGGTTGACTTACAGAAAGGAGTGCGTTCCGTTGTACGAGTGCTGCACCGTACGATGTAATCAAATGAGGCCAAAGTGGTCAGAGATGGCAGGGAACGTGCACTCTTCACACAAATCTAAGGCAACAACGGATGATGTATCCGGCTGTGCCTACAAGAAAGTATAAAGGGAGGAAAGAGGGTAAGGGGGTTGGTTTGGAGTAGATGGACGTGGTGAGGATGTGGAAGGAGAAGAAAAAAAAAAGAGAAGAGGAGAGAAGTGAGAAAATCTTTAGAGAGAATGGTGGTGATAAAAAGCTAACAGCAAGATGGAGCCTCCCACTATCATACCTCCTACCCTCGCCTCGCATTTGCTCTCTCTTTTTTTCCCTCCTCCTGCCTCCTACCTAGATGGGCTTGGCCAACCATGGTCATGGCTACATACCCGCCAAACAAACGAATGGTATCTATGACAAACAAAGGGATGTCGTCGATTGGGGCATGTGCGATGGGATACCCACGCCGCGTCTTACCAGGCTGAGTTGAGCCAGTACGTGGTCTCTGGGGAGGGGTCCGCTTGGTAGAGCACATTACTCCTCCCCAGTTAGCAGCCAAATAATTGCCTCCTGTGCCGCCCGTTCTGACACTCGGACCGCTCATCAGCGGTAGGGGACTGGCGATCTGATGCATTCTATGATGGCTCCTTGTTTCTTCTTTTCTTGGAGACCCCGCTTTGCTCATGCCAATGAGATCCGGATGTCCTCTCTCATTCGGGTCTATGCTCGTATTTCTTGGCTTTTTTTTTCTCTCCTCCCATACCCCTACATCGCCCCAGCTCTGCTCTGCGATCTCAGTCGTAATCACAATGATATCCTGTGTGTAATCTGTCAGGGAATGGGCAGCTAACACGCCGAAGCTAGCTTCAAGGTAGAAGCCCGCCCAGCAGCTGCATCCTTACCAAGGTTGGTAGCTCTGTTCCCCCCACCCCCCACTCCCGCTGCGACTTGCAGCAACAGTCGCCGGTCTTCTCGGCGCGGAATGCCCCAAAAAAACATCCGCCCCAGTCTGCTCATGCCGCTACCATACCAGCTGTCTAGTAGCGCCATCATTCACCTTGGCTGACGAACCATTGGGCAGAGGCTTTTTTCTTGGCCCCTCGTTAATGTACGTGCGGGATGCGATGGACTGTTGATACAGCTGTACCAACGTAAGCTGTGAATTTATGAATCAATGAATCAATTTCGCGTATTATACCAGTCATCAAAGCTCACTGCACCTCGTGTCACAGCCACAAGCACACGTTGGTTCGATGCTGATTTTTCTCTCTTGGCGCAAGGCGGGCCAACTTGTTGCAGGGGCGTATGAGCATATCGTACGTACGCCACTGTTTAATGCCATGCAAACCTTTGCCGCCTACGCTAGGGATCCAATCATTCGCTCTGGTGCATATCGTGCCGCCCGGTTGGCAACACCATTGGCATTTGCTTGACTGTTGATTAGGGGCAACGGCAAACATTCTTGTTTAAGGCACTTCGTACATGGGAAAGCGATTAGCGCCGACGTTTTGTCCTTGATTGACATCCAACCCCGCCTTGAAAATCGGCCCCTAAAGACAGCCTCACCGGCCACATAATGCCATTGCCCACTTGTTCACTCGACTCTGATGGTATATGAAATGATACCGGCCCGAAAGCCGATGGACAATGACACGCACAGAGCAAGGGACTTTTAATTCCCCGCCTAAACCGAGGCCGCATCTCCCGGTGAAAAAAAAGACCCCTGAAATACCCTCCCTCCAAAATCCACTTGCTTGGCGTGGTGGCTGGCTCTGCAGACCGACATCTCCAACAATAACACAAAAAAAAAAAAAGTCCGCTTGCCGCCGCCGCCAAAATCTAACCCCTCACCTTAGAAACCCACACAACAAATAGAATTCATCGTATTGGGCAGTGGCATTCTGCCCGACTAATTTTGATATCGGTACATGATACGATCCGTTGGGGTAATACATTCTGTCAAAACTTACTTTCTGCCTATTAAAATAAAGAAGCAGGCTTCAGGCCGTGAGGCATTTTGTTTGATCTTTATTTCCTTGTCTGGGCAAGATTCGGTCCTTCGCTAGGTGCTCTGGCTCAGGATCATTATCCCTCACTCAACCAGTTTGCCTTTGGCCGCATCTCCCGATGTGGTATATCGCCGATTAGGGTAATACGTTGGGCTAAGAGTTTAGGGCCGCCGCTGAGGGCCCTAGCTTCACTCGGTCCAACTCTACTCTTACTGGGACCTCCCTGGCCTCTTTTCACCTTACCCAACCCCGACACACCATGGACACATCCCATGTCGCAGCTGGGCGCCACCCAACCTCAAGCTCAACATGATCGGTCCCACAAAACCACCATCAACCCCTCTATCTTGTTTTGGATTAGCCTGAGATCATTCTCGGGTCAATATCGGACTCTTCGCTCCTCGCCGCAAGATTTGTTGACAGAATAATAGACATGTCTCGATAGGGTTTATTCATGGAGTGGGCTTGGATCTGGGCCAAGGTATTCAGTCCTCTGGTACCGTGCCCTGTGTCCCGTAGTTGGAGCAGCTTCTTTACCACCTCCCACATCCATGTGAGTCCTGGTCACGTGCTTTTACACGTGAACACGTGAAATGCCATGTCGTCTCGCCAACACGCCGGAGATTCGGCGCTGCCATCCCGGAGACCCACCTCAGGTTGCAAGGCCAAAGTCCCACCTACCAACCAGGCCAGGGCATATGGCGTGGTCGCATGACGAAGGCGTCCGTCTTTCTTGCACGTTATCAATCTTCCTTTCTACCTGAGTTCAGCTTTGCTGTCCAACGTCGCGACGAGACCCTATCAAGTTCACTGTCGATCCAGAACCAATCAACGAATCCCAATTCTCCGTCAGAATCAGCCATCATGGTGGTACGTGAATACCCATCCTTGCCCTGTCACCGACTTCAATCCCCCGAGCTTTGTCATGATCACTGCCGAGCACGCCGACCTGGCCCAGCCCGTCTAAGACTCTTTTGTAGCTCCTCGACCTGCTGACGCTGGGACTCTGGTCAAAGGTCGGAAGACTTACTCACTACGCCTTTGATGCTGTTCTCTGTAAGTCCTCAATTTGTAACCTCCCTCCCCAGTGCGCCCCGCTCTTGCCCGAGCGATGTGCCTAAACAGCCGGATCTCATTCTTTGTTATAAATGTTGTATTTTTTGCCCCAGATTTCGCTAACAGGACTCAGTTTCGGCCTTCCTCGCCGGAATGAAGCGCTCAACCGGTTTGAGGTGAGTTGCTCAGCCTCCATACCGCCTCTACCCGATGAATCATATCTGACGCGGACTTCAATACTAGTTTCAAAACCGAGAGGGTCGCCGGTGACAGCAAGGATCTGAACAGATGGATCGATAAGTATCTTGGTGTCGGCGAATGGGTTATGGACCAATCAGTTGCTATTGCTGGATCCAGTGGCTTCTTCGAGCGAACTCGATGATCCCCATGCCATAGCCCAATTTGAAACGACCAACCAGTACTCCCCGGTCAATGATGAATCACCCTTCTAAGGAATACGATAACGAATATGGTCTTCGCTCAACACTGTTTTGTTACTTGCCTGGAAATGGCCGTAAATTTGGGGCACGGATATTGAACTATCTTCAACACGACTCAGGTTGAAAATTCTCCGGCCGCGTTGCTTCATCTCTATCTATATAGTAGAACGGAGAGCGAAATTACTAGCAGACACTGGTACATACATTTGATCGACGTGTCTTGACAGTGGTGTTATGGTTCGCGGCTAGGCTATGATTGTTTGATGAATGATATTTGAATACCCTCAGTTTTTGTCCCTTGACAGCGCATTGTTTATCATTTGTTGACCTAGTAAGCCAAGTGGTCGGCAAACCGAAAATTAGAGGCCGCGCATAGCTCAACTTCCGCACAATATTCATATGTTTAGCCTGCAGGTCGAATCTTTCCCTAAGAAATGTCAGGACTTGAAAGAAGATTAAATAAAGTAAATAACAGGGCACCATAATTGCGAAATGTTTGACTTGTACGTCATAGATGAAAAAACTTGGGGATGCTGAAAACGCCATGAAACCCCTGTTCCATTGAAGTATTTCCAAGATCCCATTCAATATCTCCGAAAGGCAATCATTTGAGAACCGGAGAATGATGAGCGAGATAAATATATGGCGAGCGCATCTAGAAGAGAAACATTTTCTTTTCATAGCTGATGAATACATGTTCGAATTAAATACGCATATAAAGCAACCATCCAGGCTTTAAACCTCCAAGTGACTAGGGTATATATTCAAACTCCACTCAAACTTGCGTACTGTATAGCTCATTAATTCATGCCTCCAACTCTCAATTTCCTTCACTCCCATGTTCAGCTAAGAACTCAGGTGGGACATCATTCTCACTATCGCCCTGGTTTCCTATCGTTTCATTTGACGGACTGGGTGCTCTGTCATGGTCATGGTCTTCTATGCGAGAAACCAAAAGGTCAACAGGAACTTCGTTATCACTTTCATCGTGGTTATCGTTAAGTGGTTGGCTTGATCGCTGAGTAGAGCTTTCACGCAGAGTCGAGCGGGAAGATCCATCAAGGAGTTGAGGTTCGTCATCTGGGATACCAAGTGTGGACTTTAGCAGGCCTTGAGCTGCCACAAATGCCTCCAGCTCAGCACCAATGGCACATATTAGAAGGTTCCAGTGCTTCTCCTCGGCCAAATGCAGCTTTCCCTCCAGCTCTTCGACAACAGAGTCCATTTTTGCAAGTTGTGCTCCGAATGCCTCTTGTGAAAGTACCTCTTCATCCTTCTTGTGGTCGTGGGCTGATTCAATCAACCCCCTTAACGTTGATTCAAAGTCTGCGACTAATTTAGTCACCTCTGACCATGTTTGGGTGCCCTCGGAAAGTGCTTCGCGGTCCTCGACAATTTGTGCTTTCCGACGTTCCAAAATAGCAATCTCACTCTCCCACCAGGATCTGGCCATTTCCGCTGTGCGCCGCTCTGGTCTTAGCTTCAAAAAATCTGTCCCTCCAGGAAGTTCCACCTCTTTTCCGGAATGCCAACCGGGACTCTGGCTCAGAGCTTCCAAGTCCAAGGGGGTGATAGGAGGGCGTCGCAATAATTCCCTGATCTCTGCATCGATGTCTCTCCCAGCAGCTCGATATCCGCTCAGCCCCGATTCTCGTCGATTCTTGACATCCTCTATCCTGTCTTTGACCCATCGACGTCGATTGCGCATCCCAACAAGCTTTTCCTCCAAAAGTCGAATCTCTGACGTCAAGGACTCGTGTTCAGCGTCGAGCTTTCGCAGCTCACAGCCCAAGGGTTCTGTATCATCTTCCTCTAAAGCATGAAGCTCGGCATATACATTATCCTTTCTGGCGACCACCCTATCCAGATATGTCAAGGCATCTTTCCGCTGGGCAAGGGCTGTGTCTAGGTGGGAATCTTCTTCTACCTTGAGTTCTGATAGCGCAGCCATGGACCGACGTAAACCAATGCGCGCTGATTGAAGGCCATGTGGTTTCTTCGACGCTGGCTGTCGCACTGGGATCACATTTCCGTCCGCAGTTGATCGCGGCGGTACATAAAGCGAGTTGGCCATTCGAGACTTAGACGTAGCAGCAGAGTAAAACGTGCCCTCATCATCATCACTGTCTCGATTGGTGTCTTTATCGGATGTGACATTTCCGCTTCCTGCTAGAAGTCCCGAAGCCTGTAAATCAAGAAGCTGCTGAATGTCCCGCTCCAGAACTTTCTCCCTACGCTGGAGACTTCGCCATATCGAATCAGGACGATAGTTACTTTCGTGGGATCGCTGATTAAGTGGTGTTTTTTCGATTCCCAGACGGTCGGCTGAGATCAAACCGTTCCCCCTGGAACTCTCCGTATAAGGCGACAGCAGCGAGTTGCCTGTGGTTTGCTTGCTTATGAAGCCTGAAGCTGCGATCGGCGGCGGTGGCCCTGAGAATATCGGCCTGTTTCGAGTCTTAGATGGGAAACCAGGCGACTCCATGCTCCGATCCCACGAAGCCGGCGGCGAGGGACGACGCGGAGATGCGTGTTGTTGCGTTGGCCTTCGAAGCCTCGCGCGAGGTGGCTCGAGATCGACCAGCGCTTCGTCAGGTCGCGGTTGGAGTTCTTCGAGAGTATATTCACTCGGGGAGCGACTGGTTGTGCTATGGAGCGGCAGGATCGGGAGTCGGTTCTTCGGGCTCGAGATACGGTCGAACAGAGAATGCGACGTCATGGTTACGAGGGTGGGGCCCTTGATCACTTCGATGAGCTAGGTGTGTAGATAGCTACATAACCATTCTTTGTCGAGGACGGAAAAGCCAGTACCTGTAAGGTTTTGTAACAACACGGCAGGTAGGTGATGGTAGAGGGAGTGTGTGGTCGCAAATGTAACTGGAGGTATGTATGGACAATCAAAGTGATGGATAAGGTCACGTTCCAATTTTGGCATGTGCCTGGAATTGAGGGCGGAGAGGTACACAAGCAGCTAGGTGCGACCCAAACCCGCCTCCAGCCGTAGTGGGGCGGCAATGTGAGGATGGATGCGACCTCTATCATTCATGAGGAGCAAGACATATGAAATCGCTTTAAAATTGTGCCTCATGTATTATATATGACTTGTGGAAATTTATCTCAAATTAATTATAGCTAGAATGTGCCACACCCTCATCCCGATCTCACCCCTCATTGCCGCAGTACCACGCAAACCACATCGACTCACTTTCACCCGATACATTTAGGCTTTCATATGCCCTGCACATATGCCCTGCAATTTGTTAATTGCAGCCCTTTCCTCCTCCATTCCTTCTTACAAAAACAAGGCCGTCCGTGGAATGATGTCTGATTTCCTAAGCGAGGCTAAAGCAGTCAGATGGTCACATTGCAACAGTAGGTAGTCATGTGCACAAAAAAGAAATCGTAGCCTAGGAGAAAATAGGTCACACTTACCATCACCAACTTGCCCAAAGTATTAAACTAAGACTTGAGATGATGAGACCTGTTTATTTTCCTTGGCCTCTTTAATCTTTTTTTTGTTCATCTATTAGCCCCCCTCTCGTGTTCTCTCATGCTCGCTTGTCGTTCGGGCGGGAGGCGTTCGAAAGTTGACTTAGATGGATGGGGGATGTTGAGAGTTGGGCTGGAGGGAGCGAATTTTGGTGTATAATGGAAATGGAAGTCGTTGAGATGTTTTGGTTTACCCTGGATGGCCGTAAAGATCTACCTGCATCATGATAAAAACAAAAACAGTAGCGGCGCAGTTGTTCTAACTGGGGCGTGTCAGTGGCTAAAAGTATGTGAAGGACGACGAATAAAATATAAATTTTCGGCTGAGAGTCCGAAGTTCTCGGTTCACCTATATTTACATTACTGTTTCCCGACGTTTCGAGTCGGTTGGATCTTATACCTGAGCAGCCATTTTCCAGTGCCATCTCAGTTTCCTGGATAGCGCGAAAAAAAAAAGTATTTCATCGCAGCCAATCAATATTCTAAATGGACCAAATTAAAAGTTCACTAGCATCGACTCAATGCTAGCAAGTCCATGTAATGGCTCCCGTACTACTGAGAGCAAATCTGCTCCCCGACACCCACGTCCTTTTCGAATTTGACTTTCGTCGCCTTCTCATCCAATGCTCTTGGAAATTTAAGTAAATGATCTTAGAAGAATTTCTACAACGCCACGGTATTTCAGCGACTTAAATCGCAACAACATTGTTTATAGTTAAATAGAGCGTATGCTCTGTTAAGAACATTAGTAGTTTATGTGCGCCTTATTGATGCCAACGCACAAATTAACGCCCCGACATGTGGGTGGGCAAATTGTTTTAGAAACATAGATCCAATAAGGATCACACTTGGTCTTGCAGTCGAACACCCTCCGAGCCGTTCGCTTCTCTTTTCTTTTAGTTGGACATGGTTCCATCGGGTATACGATATAGATACCAAAATCTAGATAAGCAAAGCGGATTCAAGATAGTCAAGTGCAATATTGTTGCAAGCGTGTGAGCTAGACCGGACCGACCTAAATAAAGAATAATTAATGGGCCAGAGCGATGTCAATCGTCCCGGCTCGGTTGGTGAAGAGTGGAGAAATAAACGGAGAAGTCAGGTGGTCCTTAATTCCGCATTCGTTGGCGTACAGACATCTAATATGAGTAAATCATTGGTGAGATAATAATTTTAATGCCTATAATAGATTGTCTTTCAAAGCAGATGTATGTTTTTGATGTTATAACGAACTAGCCTCGGTGGCACGACACAGGCTAATGAACCGTCAAATATTTCAACCAGTCTATTTGAGACGGGGACGCGATGCAGCAAACGACACAAACAAAGCCATCAATGTAGGCGCAGAGGGCTCTAGCTTCCGGTTGGTGCAGCAGGTGAAAGTTATAACCCACAGGATCAGCAGGACCTTCACTAAAGCAGACTTGCAAGACTGGGCCTGGGCCACTAATTATTATTATGGCCTCGTATCTAGCTCGCTATTCTGCCAAGGTCATAGTTGCCTTTGCATGGGAGCCTTGTGAACCCAAATTCTCCAGGCTGCACGTCTCTGTAGTTTGCCCGTAGCTATGCGTCCATGCTCACGCAACTCACAGGTGACCTGAGGGAAATGCGGCTGTGAGGAAGATCTTACTTGGGTCATCCCACCACGACATTTCTTCCTCGCCCACTTCACATCTTCCCTGCATCATTCCTCCCTCCTTTGCGCTCGCCTTTTCTTCTTCGATCCGTCGCATCGGGCTTTGTTGGCATCTCGCTCGCTCCCCGCGCACCTTGACGCCGCGTAAATCCCTGCCAACGGTTGGGCGTTCGACGTGCGGCGACAAACATCTCCTGTGGTGGTCCCCGTCCATTCCTAGCCAGCACGGGTATCCGGCCTGGTAAGTGGTCGTTTCTTGTCGCTGTGTCTTGGGTAGGCTGCTTTTTCCTGGGTTCGCGCGCGCGTAACGCACGTCGGTCCGTCTTTGCCCAACGCCCACACTGGCGCCCACTCCCACTCACCCCTCCTTCCAGTGAGCCCACGCCCAAAAACAGCCGGCGCCAACGCATGCGAAAAAAGAAAGGTCACAATGAGCCAATCACAGCCATTTCCTGCCTCGCTGCGTCAGACAGCCTCTGTGTCTGGTCCTGCTACCGGCTCTGGCTCGCATTCTAGCTCTCAGCAGCATCACGACGAACTGCACATGTCATCGGGCCCAATGTCTATGTCGCCTCAAGAGTACGAGCACGGCTACGACTACACGCCCAAGATTAAGCTCGAACACTCTTCCTCCGTCTCGTCTTCCAATCCCAATCACCTTTCCTCCTCGTCCAGCTCGGTGCCCAACGTCCTTCAGCCCGCCGGGGGACTCTCCGCCGCTCGATCCCCAGCCTCGCCCAATCCCTCGTCCATGACGCCGACATTGCTGCAGACTGGCTCGTCTTCGGCTTCCGCTTCGTCTGCCATCCACCCATCACCGTCACAGCAACAGCCGTCCTATATCAAAACCATGTCCCATAGCTACTCCCGATCTAGCCCGGCCGCCCCTTACGAAGGCCCTTCGGCCCCCTCAAACTACCATGCCTACACTCCCACTACCCCTGGCGGCGCTTCTTCCCAGCTCATGTCGCCCTCCGATCCCTCGAAGTACAATGCCCCGGGCTCTCAGCGCAACATCTCTAATACCCCGCTCGGCCTCGCCGATATTCGACCCCGCGCCGATTCGAGCATGTCCGATGGCACCCCTGGAGCCCTAGGATATGACATCGCGAACTCTCAGTCTGGCACCAGCAACTACATGGCCCCTTGGGCCATCTATGCCTTTGACTGGTGCAAGTGGGCGCCCCAAGGCAATGGCGCCGGCAAGTTGGCTGTAGGAAGTTACCTTGAAGATGGCCACAACTATGTGAGTCTGCTTTTCTGTGCGACAGCTTCTCATGTCGCTTCATCCCTCGCCCTCGCCGCTAACTTTCCCCTCCTTAGATTCAAATCCTCGACAGCCAACTTTCCCCGACCCCACAGGATGTTTACTCTCCAGGTTCCTCCAAATTCAGTCTCGAATTCACGAAAGTTGCCGAAGCCACCCACTCCTACCCTGTCACCCGTTTGTTATGGGAGCCGCCTTCTTCTCAGAAGCAGTCTACGGACCTCCTCGCCACCTCTGGCGATCATTTGCGACTCTGGTCGCTTCCCTCAGATACCCCCTCGACTCCGGGCAACACTATCACTCGTCCTGGTCGCGATGCCGCAGTGACGAAGCTGACACCACTGGCCCTGCTGTCCAATTCCAAGACGCCTGATCACACCGCACCCCTCACATCTCTCGATTGGAACACCGTCTCTCCCAGCCTCATCATCACTTCTAGTATAGACACAACTTGCACAATTTGGGACATTCCCTCATTGACCGCCAAGACCCAGCTCATTGCGCATGACAAGGAGGTCTATGATGTACGATTCTGCGCCAAGAGCGTTGACGTCTTTGTTAGCTGTGGCCAAGACGGCAGTGTACGAATGTTTGATCTGCGAAGTCTTGAGCACTCGACCATTATCTACGAACCCACTGGCAAGGAAGAGCGAGGTACGCAACATCGAGAAATACCGCATAACCAGTTTAGTATTTGATCGCTAACTCGTTCTCATAGACCCTAACGGAGGTCGCATAAGCCCAACCCTTGCACAGCAGACCATGTCGAACCCCCCGCCCCTGCTGCGGCTCGCTACTTCTCCACACGATACACATTTATTAGCCACGTTTGCGCAGGACTCCAACATCATTCGTATTCTGGATGTGCGCCAACCCGGTCAGGCTTTGCTCGAGCTTCGTGGGCATGGAGGTTCCGTAAACAGCATTGAATGGTCGCCACTAAGGCGGGGGACCCTAGCTTCTGGTGCCGATGACTGCCAGGTTCTGATTTGGGATCTACTGAACTCTAACCCTCCTCTGGGTGGCCCCCCTTTGAATGGAGCTCCTCAGCAAGACAACCACCGAAGCCCCGTGGCTAGCTGGCAGTGCGATTATGAGATTGGTAACCTTGGCTGGGTTCCTCATCTCCCTCATGCAGACCGTGGCGAGTGGTTGGGAGTGAGTGCTGGGCGAGGCGTTTGGGGAACACGTGTGATGTGATAGATGTATTAATGGGTACACTGGTTCCTTTGAGTGTTGGCACTTTGAGTCGTGTAAAATCCGGCAGGTTGGGTTTGGTGCAAGCATTGTGCAAAGCTAGGAGTTTGCAAGGTTTGGGTTGTTCAGTCATATCGGAGCGCGGACACTGGATACAAAAAAAATGAAAAGAGCGTGACGACAACGGACAAGTATGGTTTGAGGAGGCAAAGCAATGAGATTTCAGACGATTGTTCCGGCTATCATACTAAGCTCCTAGGCCTAAGTCACGGATTGATTCCTACACAGATAAGAACGACGAGACTAGTTACGACGCCGCTGAAAGATGTTGCATTTGAATGTGATTTCAAACCCGATGCAAGCGTCGTGGACCATCTGTTCCCAAGCGCAAGAGCCCATGTTATGTCTTGCAAGTTAATGATGAGCCACAGCATGATGCGAAAGCGGTTACTTTACTCATGGAAGAATGGTCCCCTCTGAAGAGTACCTATGGGGCCTGAGCTGTATGATGCCCAAACTAAACGGGCCTCACAGACGATATTGATGCTTTCTGATGGAAGCTAGAGGGCGATACATGGCCAAATTACTGAGGCGATAAGTGAAAAAAACCACCTCCAATGCCCATCTCGCGTCAGCTCATAGCCGAGCTCTAGGTTCATTTCCCGGTTCTTCGCCCACTTTTATCACTGCTTTGCCTGATAGTTTGCGATTTGATATATCATTCAGTGCCGTGGGAACGCTTTCTAGTCCTTGATAGCATTCGGAGACTATTGGACGAATCTTTCCGCTCTCGATAAGTAGCTGAAGCTGATGCCAGATAATGCCTCTCTCATTTGGGTCCCTACGGAGAGACTCGCCGTAACGCTGTAAAGCAGATGAGAAGGATGGTCACTCTGTGCTAGCTTTTCAGGCCTTGAACTTACATATCCGGTCAAAGTTGCTTGCTTTAACAGTAGCCGATTCATAGCGACTTTCTCCATCTGACCGCCCCTTCCTGCAAACCCGACTACAAGAATCCTACCGCGGTGAGCCAGACATTTCATGCTAAGGTCCACCAACCCAACAGGATCAAAAACCACATCCACTCCTTTACCCTCAGTTAACTCTAGCACCATTTCCCACCAGTTGCTTCGTGAATAGTTTACACACTGATCTGCGCCGAAACTCCGGGCAAATATACATTTCTCCTCTGACCCCGCAGTTCCCAATACACGGCAGCCCATGGCCACCGCAATTTGTGTTGCCATTGCACCGAGACCCCCGGCCGCGGAGTGTACAAGAACCGTCTCCCCAGCTTTTATCCCCCCACGAAGTACCAAGGCACCATAGGATACTGGGAGTGTGGCTCCTAAACCTGCGGCATCAGTATATTTCCATGAGGAGGGCATGTGTTGAATAGAGCTGGAGTCTTCAGGGATAACCAGAAATTCGCTGTAAGAACCGCTGCAGTCCCCAAAAACGGCGTCTCCGGGCTTAAACCGCGACTGTGGTGGGGATGAAATAACAATGACAGCAAATTCAAGCCCAAGGGCGAAAGGTGGGCGGGTTAATCTTTTGTTATTTTGGTGTAGACCTTGGGCCTATAAAATGTGAGTTGGCACGAAACGCAGTATATCTGCAAGGCGAAGATACGTACGTAGAGGATATCAACAAAGTTGACTCCAGCTGCGATGACTCGAACAAGAACTTGACCCGTACTTGGCTGAGGAGTCGGTACTTCAGATACGTAAAGGTCATTGACAGATTCATGAAACTTGTGCACTACGATTGCCTTCATGATTTCAATCGAGAGAACCCGCACTAATTCACAATATCCTCAACAGTGCGTGCCAATGTGGTATGGGCCGCGGCGGTTTGGATGCTGGGCTGGTTCTCAGTTTTAACGGTGCTGTGTTCAGTTAGAAATTCAATCCACGAATTTGAGGGGCGGTCTTTTCTATGAGAAGCTTTTGAGACGCTAGCTTCACACGGGTATCAATTTCCTTCCCCAAACCCAAGAACCCGACAAGCAATTCAGGTTGTACAGTGCGATCGTCACAGTATACGCCTATACGCGTACACTACCTTGCTGAGCAACTCGTCGCGCAGGCTGAGGCAAGGTCCATCATGCACATGTTAGACCGCCGTTGTTTAACCGAACGCCAACTGAGCTTCGGCGCCATTGGGAAACTTAAGCTCCTACGTCTTCATACGTTTGTTCCTAGCGAACGCGCTTCACCCAATTTCTTCCTTTTTCCCTTTTCTATTCTTTTGCAACTTTTTGATATTGCTCCTCCATAAACGCGCTCGCCGTTCTTATTAGGCGGCCCCCTTCCTAACAACATGTCGTCCAACGACCCAACGCGCTTCGACGACTCTGAAGACGAGGAGGACTTCAACCCTGCGCCCGCCGATATTTCTGACGATGAAGACGCCGGTCAGCACAGGAGATCAAACGCTCGTGGAAGTAGCCCGGGCGCTCGAGATGATGCAGATGAGGATGAAGAAGGCGCAGATGAGGAGGATGAAGATGACAGCCGTCGCCATGACGATGATGATGAGGATGAAGATGAGGACGACGAGGAGGATGATGACGTGCAACAAGTGAGTTATCTGTCCATTCTTCATCGACTTCGGGTACCTTGATTGTTTTTCTTGTGTCATGCTGACTTGGAACGCGTAGGGCCATCGTCGTAAGCGACGTCGCGACAGGCGCAATGCTTTCTTTGATATCGAAGCCGAAGTCGACGACGAGGACGAAGCTGAAGATGACGAAAAAGACGGCGAAGAAATAGGCGACTTCATCGATAATGCTCACATTGATGACTTGGCCGACAGTGGTCGTCTGGATGATCAACGACATCGCGAGCTCGACCGTCGCCGAGAGATGGAATCCAGCATGGATGCCGAGAAGCAAGCAGAGATCCTACGGCAGAGGTATGGCAATCGACGATCTGCCAAAGGTCTAGGTGACGCTGCCGTCGTGCCCAAGCGTCTGCTTCTCCCAAGTGTGGATGATCCCAGTATTTGGGCTGTGAGGTGTAAGGAAGGCAAGGAGCGCGAGGTCATCTTCTCGATCATGAAGCGTATCGAAGAGCGTATCGGAACCAAGGATGAATTAGCCATTACTGCCGCCTTCGAGCGCGGAGGCATCGAGTCCGTTATGAAGGGTTTTATTTACGTTGAAGCGCAGCGACAGACAGACATCCTCAAGGCACTCGATGGTCTGATGAATGTCTACCCGCATTCGAAGATGATATTAGTTGAGATCAAAGACATGCCTGAGTTGTTGCGTGTGTCCAAGACTCCCACTTTGGAGCCAGGCGCCTGGGTTCGACTCAAGCGACCTGCCAAACACAGCGGAGACCTGGCTCAAGTTCTCGACGTTACTGAGAATGGCCTTGAGGCGAGGGTTCGATTCATTCCCCGACTAGATTACGGCATGCGCGACGATGCCTTGGCTGCATTAACTGCTGACGGCAAGCGCAAGAGACCCTTTGGTAACACAGGACCGCGACCACCACAGAGACTTTTCAGTGAAATCGAAGCGCGCAAACGTCACCCACGCCATATTCAAGGCAATCCTACTACAAACACCTGGTCTTATATGGGCGAAGAATTTGAAAATGGGTTCCAGGTCAAGGATGTCAAGATTCAGCAACTTGTGGTCACTGACGTGAACCCCTCGTTGGAAGAGGTCACTCGCTTTGCCTCTGGAGCTGAGGATGGCACTGAAAATCTGGATCTCAAGGCCCTCGCTGCCAGTCTCAAAGACAGCAACACCCTTGTCACCTACCTCCCAGGTGATATCATTGAAGTATATTCTGGTGAACAGAAGGGTGTCATTGGCAAGGCTACCAGTGTACAGGGAGACATTGTCACCATGTCAGTGACTGAAGGTGACCTTGCTGGCCAAACAATCGAGGTTCCGATCAAGGGGTTGCGCAAACGATTCAGAATCGGTGACCATGTCAAGGTTATTGGTGGCAGCAGATTCCGTGACGAAGTCGGAATGGTCGTCAAAATCTCAGAGGATCGAGTAACCCTCCTTACAGACCAGACCAACACCGAGGTTACCGTCTTTAGCAAGGATCTCCGTGAAGCCAGTGACATTGGCGGCCAGGGATCTCTTGGACAGTACGAGCTACATGATCTTGTGCAACTCGATCCCACCACAGTTGGTTGCATTGTCAAGGTCGATCGGGAATCCCTGGTTGTTCTTGATCAGTTTGGAGATACCCGACAAGTAATGCCTTCACAAATCGCCAACAAACTACCAAAGCGAAAGCAAGCTGTTGCCGCCGATCGCAATGGTTCCGAGATCCGACTGGAAGATGTGGTCAAGGAATTCACTGGCCAACAGCGACAAGGAAAGATCATCCACATCCATCGATCTTATGTGTTCCTACACACAAACGACAGCAAGGAAAACGCGGGTGTATTTGTCACCAAGGCCAGTATGGTTAATACCATCGCGGCGAAGGGTGGTCGAGTTAATGCCGCTGCTGCGGGCCCTGACCTGAATGCGATGAACCCAGCACTTAAAATTCACAAGAATGGTGCCGAGAATAAGCCGCAGCAGCCCGCCAAGATGTTCGGTCGAGACAAAGCCATCGACCAGACTGTTATTATCAAGAAGGGTGCTTACAAGGGCTTGCTGGGTATCGTCAAAGATACCACAGACACACATGCCCGTGTTGAACTGCACACTAAGAGCAAGACTGTAACGGTTCCGCGAGACAGTCTTAGCTTCAAGAATAAGACAACAGGTGCCACCATTGATATAAACAACCGTGGCCGTGGCCATCCCGGCGGCGGCCGAGGTGGCGGGGATAGGGTACCCGGTTGGCAAGGTGGTTCACGAACACCCATGTCGAGCGCTGGCTCGGATCGCGTGCCGGCCTGGGGATCGCGAAGTAAGTCGCTTCATTCTGTACGTATATCTGATTTATTGACTAACGACTCGCAGCACCGTCAGCAGGTGGGCGCACACCAGCATGGAAAGCCCAGGATATGTCAGGGGCTCGAACCCCCGCCTGGGCAGATGGATCGCGAACTGTCAACCCCTACGATGGAAGCCGTACCGCATATGGCTCAGGCTCGCGCACTCCTGCCTGGCAATCTGGGGCAAGAACTCCGGCACCAGGCGATGCTTTTGGTGCAGGATCTCGCACGCCTGCGTATAGCGGCGGCGACAGCTGGGCATCGGGCTCGAAGACTCCTGCATACGGAGCCTCTGCTCCTACACCAGGCGCCAGTGGAAATGACACATGGGGCTACACTCCCGGGGCTACTTCATCTAGTGCCTATGACGCTCCCACGCCCGGAGGCGCTCTTCTAGGTGCCCCTACCCCTGGTGCGATGAACGCTCCCACTCCCGGAGCCTATTCAGCCCCGACTCCTGCGGCCAACGCCCCGACTCCAGGTGGAGGGTGGCAGGGCGGCTGGGGAGCCGACTCAGCGCCTACGCCCGCAGCGGGTGCCCCGACGCCGGCGGCCAGTGGGTTTGGCGGCTCGAGTGGCTATTACGGCGCTCCCACTCCGGCTGCTTACGGTGGTGCTCCCGAAACCCCTGCCGCAACTGGGCCTAGGTACACGGATGATGATGACTGATCAACCGGTCCAGCTCGGCTTGGTTTTGGAGGATAAGGCGTGGCCAATGTTGCGCCATGGCGTTGGGGAGCATTGTATAATAGAGAACCATGAAGCAGATAGGCTGTCCACTTTCTTTTGAAATGCGGGCCTCTGCTGGTAACCAAAAAAAAAAAAAAACTAGGATTAGCAACTGAACTGGTCTTTTGAGCATGTCAGGACGAATTTCGATAGATTACGGGCAATAGCAATTACATAATTTGTGTCATAACTAATAATAATGCCTTGGTGCACAGATTTTTGTTTGAACTGCTTGGTTTTGTGTTGGTCTGAAATGGCGCGAACCGCCAGTTTCCTTATCGATATGATGGCCGGCGTTAGGCCAGGCCAGGTTCAAAAAGAATTGACCCGCAACATGCCCGAGATCACCACCACCTTCTGGTGCAGAAGTACACCTCGCTCTGTCCACTTCAGCCGCCAATTCACTTCTCTGGCACAATTGTACTAATAACAAGTATCCGCAGCAATATGGCATCACTTCCACGCCTCCGGCAGCTGCAACCTTCACGGTTCAATAGGATCTCATCGGACATTCGCTCTTCAACTCTACGATCGACGTCAACAACAGCTCCAAAACACTCGAATTCCTCTTCAAAATCATCCACAGTCACTTCGCGCGCCAACAATGCGCCCACAAATAGTGCTCTCCTAAAGTCGATGCGAATAACTCGTAGGCGGCCTCCTCGAACGCAGCCCTCCGACCAGTCCTCCGTCCCAGATCCTGCCAGCCCAGCTCCAGAGGCGATTCTTGCCGCTGAGGCGCGGGAATCGGCATTACGCGCTGCTCGACTTCGACGAGCTAGCCAGCGTCAAGAGGAAGCGCTCGAGGAGGAGAAGAAACAACGCGAGCAGAAGGATTACAAAGTACGATACAACACGGCGGCCCGCAAATGGGTTTCGTCCATTATCGCACTGCCCATTTTTATTGTGACCAGCTATTATCTTTTTGATCGCCGTACGTCTTCCTGACCTCCTTCCTGTCTGTCCGTGGTGAATTGAGACAAGACAGCAGCTAATGTGAAGTAGTTGCGCTAGGGAAAGAGCCCAAAGTTCTTCAAGCGGATGGGCTGAGAAGTGAATAAGGCTTCGTACAAGAATAAATTGACGTCACTGTTTAATGCAATATGTAAGATCCGGAGAAATTAGGAAGTATGGGTGGGCACAACAGTCAAAGAGGCTACTCCGGGAAGGAAGCCTACCCTGCTGGAAATGTCTGCGCAAATGGCGCTGCGACAACTGGCAAATTACTACAGAGAAATTCCTACAGCGGTGATTGATCTGCTTAAGTGCCATTAGTGCCCTCTCGAGGCTCGGGGCACCTGATGACTGGCTGGCTCAAGGCAACTCCAAAAATTATTTATAGAAAGGCTACAGCATAACCTCTCTTGGAATTTTGATCGCTCCAAAATGGGTTGAGTCGTGGAAACCCCATCGGAGTATGAAATAATCATGATTCGCAAAGTCCTAGACCACAAAGACAGTGCTCTTATAGGCAGGTCTTGGGGGGAATCTGAAAATGGTCTTTACTACGCTTGAGCCGTGATGGTCAATGGTCACTGTATAGTCAAAAGTCTGACATCATCTCGACTATGCGGTACTGAGCGTTAGTACCCTGCATCTCCCACTAGCCATCACACGGTGGTACCCAGTTCACCTCGAACGAAATAAACGACTTTGCAATAGAAACCAGTACTAATGTAGTCAGCGTGCTCGTACAGCTATTTAGTTGAAATTGGTGAGTAAATCATATATAATTAGCACACATCAATGCCATTGACCTAGAATCGTATCTAGATTCATAATTTCTCTTATTCTTAGGCCCAGTGGCCAAAAACTCTGTCTATGAGTATCTCAATTTAGTAATTAGACTTCCGTCTCCTAAAACTTGGGTTTCTTCTTCCAGTGTGGTACCTCGCCAACGAGGAATGGCAATTGTCCAGATATACCAGTATAAAATACCACCCACGAAACTGTCCATTGTAAGTAGGGAGTTGGGAGGTTGAGCACAGGCAGAAACGTACATAGTCATTCCAACTAGAGCATACGTGGCATAGAACATGCCATTGTCTGGGCGGTCAGGGGGACTAACGAAGGGTGCCGCGAGGAGTGCTATGGCCAAAACTATTTTAATCAGAATAGCTATCATCCACGCTCTGAATGGCCTGCGTAGATCAGGCCGCTGAAACCGCAGTTTGAGGAGGCCAGCAGCCACAGCAAGGCCAACAAACTCGCCGGCATACCCCTCGACTTCAAGAATGAATGAATAGGCGGCCGCAGATGGTGGTACAGTTATTACGAGAAAAGAGGGAATATAATTGACGATGAATCCTCCAAGGGGGGAACCGAAAGGTTTGGACGTAGAAAGCACGTCTGAGAATGGAAGAAACCCTTGTCGAGCAATTTCTTGCTTGATACGTGCCTGTTCGGATTTAGTTTCAATTACATGTAAGTCATAGATATCGAAGAGGCTTACCATTGCAAATGCTACCACCATGACATTCCCGACAGCTGAGAGTGCTACAGTTAGTGGTAAAATTCTCCGCCCTACGTTTTCCCCAAACAGACGTTCGAAAAAGAGGGCGGCAACGAGTTCACCGCTGTGTCGAATTTCGTCGACAGGCACAACAATGAAATAGGCAACATTGATGAGAAAATACAAGCTACATGATGTAGCAAGTGCCGTGAGAGCAACTGATCGTAAGGTCCGAACAGGATCCTTGACTTCGTTCAAGACGTTACTGACATTGTCGAGGCCTGCGTATGAGTAAAACACTTTGAACAAGGATGTGGATATCACACCCCAGTTCCAGCTACTACCTTCCCATAGGTCATCCCACGAGAGTCGAGGGCCTGCCTCGAAAGCAGAGTCTGTGGCGGGATGAAAGAGAACAACGTATAGTCCAGATAAAATCATGAACAAGACAACGGCGATTTTGATCCAGCCAAGAATGTCTTGGATCCTAACGCCAGCTTTAGGGAAGACGCTGTGTACAATGGTTACTCCGGTGAGAAGGCCAACAGCCAAGCCTTTGGAAACAAGATCACTCGGATCATGTACTTCAAGGGCAAAAAGCACATATCGACTAAAGACAACGCAGTTACTGGCGGTGAAACCCAGAAACACTGCGTAAATTGCATATAGCGTCGAGGCCAGAAATCGAGGCCAGCGATAGGTAAACTCGAGATAAACCTTGGAGCCGCCCGACCGTGGTAACATGCAGCCATACTCGAGGGCCACGGAAAGACTGCAGGCCGCGATCACGGCCCCAAACACCCATAGAGAGAGCGAAAGGCCGATGCTTCCTGCAGATTGAAAGATGGCTCCAGGTGTCGCGAAGATGCCACTGCCAACGACTCGCGAGATGACCAAAATATATGCGCTTTGCCATGTAAGGGTTCGACCGAGGGGTGACGTCTCTGGGAGCACATCATCGTCGACTGAGCGCGAGGGCTGCGTACTTCCTACGCCGATTACATCTTCTTCGATCAAATTGGCGGGTGATTCGTGGTCACTATCACGACTCTTGGAAAGGCTCGCTCCGGATGGAGGTCGGTTGGCTGCTTGAAGCAGCGGGCGCCGCTCGCTATCTGGCGTGTCCATTTGGCGTACGGTGATTGTGTATTAGTCCCGGCCAATCTGCTTGCGCCGCGAAGGTGCCAGTGATGGATGAATGGGAGTGGAGAGATAGGAATTCATTTCATTTTATCGATTCGTTTCGGGGCATCATGAATGGTCAGCCTAGGCACAAGGTGTCCGAAGGTTCCAAGGCTCGTGATGGGCTGGGGCGCATCTTCGTCAGGCGTGATGCGGATTGCGCGATTGGCAACGAATGGAAGGTGCGCCATTCGCCAACGTGAGCCAGCCCACCAGCCCACCAGCGGCTCAGCCTCGCATCTGTATTTGTCATTTCTCATTCCGTTGGCTGAAGGGGCTTCCAATTCTGAAACATTTCTAGCACCAAAATGCGACGTGATATTCGTCAGCGATGTTGTGCTCCAATGCCAATCAACTTACACGTAGATCCCAACCCGACAGATCCGGATAAGCCAAGTACGGGGCCCAAGCGTGGGAATTGATAAGCACTGGTTTCAGTCGATTAGGAATCTCGAATTCATGTCGTCCCTCGGGCGGCCCTCCACAACCACCTCTGCATGTGGTTTCTTCTCACAAATGCAGAGGTGCTATGGGCGGCTGTGGAAAGATGGACAAGAGGCGGCCCCGTCCCCATTCTACACTTGTGGATTGTAATCAGCAACAGGTAATCAAGTAGATGCGCCATAATTCAACGCATAGTGTATTTGTTCACTTCAAAGGAAATATATCACCATCGTCTCAGCGCATACGTACGACATCTTTCACTCTGTCTCATATCACACAATCCCATGAGGAGCCCAGATTTGTCCATAGTAGAGCATTGAACTAATTTTTTTTTTTTCTCTTTTATCTTCGTGATTCTAACCTAAGCTCATGAGACGCCCATGCTTCCCGGTTGTCTGTTTCAACAGCCTATCCAAAATTCCTGTAGCGCCAAAGGATCATAATCAAGATCAATCTCAAGAGTCATAACTAATCAATCCATCAATAGTGCCTGCATGCAATCCGCCTGTGATGGGGATATCTGCCGCAGTGGTCAAGGGAGAAGCATCGCTGAGGAGGTAAATGACGGCTCCCGTTAGGTCGTTTTGGGTGCTCAATCGTCGCATCGGAGGTGCCAACCACATCTGCTCGCCCTCTCGCTTGCTCTTTGACGCCCTCACATTCCTTGTCATGTCTGAGTCAACAAAACCTGGGGAAATGGTATTTACTCGAATCTTGTGGGGCGCCAATTCAACAGCGAGAACCTTTGAGAGCATCATGACTCCACCTTTGGAAGCATTGTATGCAGCCATTCGATATCCTGGCAATGCAATATGAGCCGACTGCGAGGCAACGAGAACCATGCTTCCACCTGTTCCCTGTTTGATCATTTGCTTGGCTGCCAATTGAGCAGCGAAAAACGTGCCTCGTACCTGTGATCGAATGAGAGATGGAACCAACGACCATAGAGCAAATTTGACCTACGTTGATGTTTTGGATCCGGGTAAATTCATCCCAAGTTTGATCGATGAAAGGCTTGTCGATGGCAATGCCTGCAGCAGGGACCAGGCCATCGATAGATCCTAGCTCTTCGATAGCCTTGGCAAATGCGGCGTTGAGGCTCTGCTCATCCGTCACGTCTGTCTGGATGTAAAGGGTCTTCCCGCCAAACTTGCTACTTAAGGACTCAAACTCGGGGACTGGTTTCTGCTGGACATCCATTACTGCCACATTGCCCCCCATTTCACAAATTGCACGAGTGACGGCAAATCCGATACCTTGGGCTCCTCCGGTGACGACATAATTGCGCTTGCGCAATTCGAACATCGGACGGACATCTTGCAAAGTATCGGCCATATTCTACACTCGAGGAAGAATGGGCGTGGAGTAATGAAGCAGTGTAATAACGGAGAATTGTCGTGAAGCGATTTGATTATCTCGTCGATGGACAAGATTTCATAAATACCTTGGCTGCGTCCGCGGTGAATCCTAATTTATCTGGACACAGCGCCGATTCGACTCGGCTAGTCTCCTCACAACGGAATGACGGAACGCGGCTGCTGTGCGTGCGCCAGGCCTTAGCCGATGCCCGTGTCCGCCCAACTGCTTGTGCGTTCGGGTAATGCCCAATCGCGAGAGAGAATTTGTCGGGCGCGGCCTAAACAGTCGGCCAAATGCCTTTGATTTGTGGCTGGCATTAGGGCCTTTCCGCCAGCAATCCAGAACATCCCATGACGAATCCATGGCTCCAGAGCATTGACATCGGAACCGCCTTGGTCAGATGTGATTGGAGATGAATGGCTGCACCGCATTTATGGTTCTTTATTGAACCGGCCATTACATAAAGCGATGAAAAATAAAATACCCTATCATATTCTTAAAAAAATGACAAGAACACCACAGTGGATTCTACCGGCCGTGGCCCATAGTTAGCTGTAAAGCAAGATCAAGAAGCTCTCGTCACATTCAAACAATATTATTGCATAAATTCGTTCGCCAACTCGACCAATTGTCACAGTGATATCCATTTCTGGCGAGTCGATGCGCTAAGCCCAGGACAACAATTAATTCACAAGCAACACTTTGGTTTCAAGTCCATGAATGCGTTGTAGTAATTCAGTAACTATTTGAACAAAGGGTCTAAACTATTTGGATTGCTGCGAGTCAAGCCATTCTTGGCTTATTCCCTTGTAATCCGATGGCTTATAGGGCTCTACCATTTCCATCATTGCCGATGCCTTTCTGTGTGTCTTCAAGCCAAGGTCGTTTAGAAGGAGATCGACGTAAGGAAGGGAATCGAAAGCGAAATCAGGAAGAGAAGATCCGTATCCACATGGGTATCTCCACTTTCCGAACTGAGTGTGCAACATCACCTCGTTCAAAACATCCGAAGGCGATTCCGGTGCCCGCTTCAGCTTTCCGTCGAAGAAAGCAGATATCCATAACGCCTGCGTAGAAGCAAACATGGACGTAGAGGTTGTAGACACCATGCCAGCAAAGGCAATATTTCGGTTGAAGACCGAGTCGGCTGGCACAATAAAGCGATAGTTTCGTAGTGGTTCTTCGTCTTTTGACTGGAATCGAAGAACTGGCTGATCTTTCAGGACCGGGAAAGCATCGAACACGTCTTTGTCGGCCTTTCTGGTGAGCTGCTCTCGCTCTTCCGGCGACTTTGACAGTGTCGCATCAAAGTTACGGAACTTTATTGAGGACTCCTTCTTCCAGCCAGTGGCGCAGATGATTACATCAGAGGTCAGGACGGTTCCATCGCTCAAGGAAACTTGATCGCCATCAAGATTGTCGATGTCAGCGACATGGACACGAATCTTGCCCTCCTTGACCAGGTCAAAAAAGTTGGTAGGGTAGTTGTGAATTCCCACACCGCTTCCCGTCCAAAAGGCACTCTGCCAAGGCTTTAGCTTGAACAGATTCTGGTTGCCCTCATTATAACCATGTTCGTCAATGACATTGGAGCTCAAAAGACTCCAAAAGTTGTTCACCAAGAGCCGTCCCATGGCAGTCCCATGAAGAAGATTTCGTACCATAGAGAAGCCATCCTCGCCACCCCACGGGCAAGGGCTGAACCAAGTTAAAGCTCGTGTGTTCAGAAGCTCTTCCATCATTTTTTTCCAAGGAGTGACATATGGGGGGCAGATCCACACGGGACCTTGTCCAGTTGGTCGAATGATGAGATCTACCTGGGCATCTGGCTCGATAGCGAAAACGTAGGCACAATCGAAAGCTGACTTGCCCGCTCCTACAACAACGGCTTTCTTGCATTTTTTGACGATATCACCGTGTGTACAGAAGTCTTTTGCGTGGAACAAGAGTGAGGTGAATTTCTCTTGCCCGCGGTATTGAGGCATGTTTGGTTGCGAAGTCAGTCCGGTAGCCACGATGAGCTTTTTTGTCTGGACAATTTCAGAGGCACCACCGGCCGTTGGCGAGACGTGAATGTTCCAGCTTCCATTGTCCTTCGCTTCAATTTCATCAACCTTGGTGTTGAACCGGGTTCTCTCGAAGACTCCGAATTTCTTAGCGAAGTCCGTGAGGTAACGATGCAAGACTGCTGCGGGAATGTGCTGTCCTGGTTTCACTCCATAGACATCTTCTGACATGGGTAAATCAGGATATTCGTATGAGCCACGTAGATTGTTTGACTTCAAACCAGGGTAAAGTCGGTCCTTAGACCACGTGCCGCCACAGCTTCCCTCCGCCTCGATCACAAGAATCTTTTCATCTTGATGCAACTCAATGTATGTCTTGGCGGCTGCAATACCATACCATCCTAGATTTTTTCGAATAGTTAGTTACGGCTCCGAATTGCGCGACGGAGCCTGGGCATCTGAATGAAGTCCACACATACCAGCACCAATGACGACGAGGTCGTATACTTCGCTCATGTTTCTTGTCTTCGTGGTAAGTTCTAATGACTGACAGGAGAGGTTTCCGATGTTGATTAGGAACTTAGGTCTTTGTTCGCTGGTTTCAAGGCGAGACGGGATCGTTGTCTTCTTTTGTACTGATGTGGGATAAATCGGCTAGGCCGCGACTCGAAAGCAAGATGAACATTTTCGTAGGCCTCGTAAAGTACAGTATCCGATGCACTGTCAAATTCATGAATCATTTCAATGGCGGCAGGTTGGTTCCCAGTTTGCAATCTTCCGTCCGATGTGCGGATGGCCTCCCGCTCAAAGATAAGACACACAGACCAATGTTACAAACATGGCGCGGGGAATGAGGCTAGGAATCTTGTCGAGCGAAATCAGTGGCACCATGATAGCTCCAAGGCTTTCCCCATTGAGGCAAGTCAACAGCTCCCCTGAGTCGCTTTAACCTTTTCGGGGGTAGTCTTCTGGAAGAGAATCCAATTACCTTCAGCCGATACATCAGCTCACGAGACTGACATGATATGCTAATAAACTCAAACCACATGGCTTGGGCTAGCCTCAAAATTCCGCGTGGCCAAGATATGCTAGCCCACAATTGCGCACACGGGCGCAACTCATGCTCTCTTCCGACTACCCCATCTGGCGGCTACTTTACCGCCTCCTTTTTCGATCAAAACCTGGGGCCGCCGTCGGGCAGTGCGGAGGTGATGCTGACTAGCGTGTCAGTCTATCCCGGCCATTGCATGAAACAGAATCCACCCCAATCAGACTAATTGATTTTCATTCAGCATCTTCTTCTGTCACTTTGTGAATGTGGCTTCTTGTCCATAGACTCGGCTTGATCCCCAGGTGACGATGAGTTATCTCGAACCCTTCCTGCTCCATCTCAAAAAATCTCATGTCTCAATTATCGCCTCGGCCAAAAAGTTTAGCTCAGCTCATGTGCCGCTTTGTAAATTCACATAATTCTTGTCGTTGTCTTTTTTTCATTCACTCGTTAAGATGGTCCGAGCAATTAATACTGACCTGGACCTCAATCCAGTATCGCGATAACCCAAAATTGAATCATTGATTGGGGTTCAAGAAGAATAATCTAACCATTATCGCTGTATGTCTCAGTCGTAGCTTGAGACTTTGTTTTATAGTCACAAGCTCACACGGATCAACTTGGATCGGAAATTCGTGGGCAAGACGCAAATTTTAATTTGAAGCATTACGTGATTCGTTAATGGGCGATAGTGTCACCAGTCTGTACAGACCACAAAAAATCGACCTTTGATTTGACGATACTAAAGACCTTTAGAACCCCGTTGCACAGAAAAATACCATTTAGTAAAACTTTCGTAAATACTCCATGGAAGTCATTCACATTTTGAGACGGCCTCAGCAGTCTTAAATTGTAATCTTTGCAAGCACATCACCCGAATTAAGCGGCAAAGTCCTTATTGGGAAGGATTGGAGATCGAAAGTTAAGCCCACAGAAATCTCTTCAGCTATGAATTTTTAAGATTCCCTTTTGTTTGGTTATAGGGAACAAAAATTAATAAGAAGATGGAAAGGGCTAAGGAGAATTGTGACAAGTTTTCGGGTATTGCTGTCTTGGGGGAAACCTCTTTAGTTGGACGTACCAATCAAGTCGGTTCCGACGGATTGTCCCGGTTGTCGTATGTCGTGGGTCGCAATGTGCAGAGTCCGTTTATCTGCAAAACTCTCCGCTGTCCGGGAAAGGCCATGGGTTCATCCGAAATACACGACTTGAACTGAGATAATGCCACACATTCCGAAATCCCATATCCGACCAAGTGTCTATCATGGCGTGCATCAGCTGTACTCGCTCCCAGAACATAAAATTCCAGACCTTAGGTACGTCGTTCTATTATAATCATTAGCCGCATAGCTGTTGATTTTACAAATAGATAACAGTAAAAATACGGAAGGCGTCAGGTTTAGCCTCGATCGGGATCGGTCAAGGTACGTTTCCGACTTCCGAAGCCACGCGCGATGAGACCGTCCGATCTCAGCGGCTAAATTATCTCCGAGCCATCTTTATCTTCCGTCGGGCTTCAGCTGGGTTTCCCTGATAATCACATGCAGATACAAGGTCTAAATGACATCGTTTTCCGACATCTTAAACCCCGAAGCTAGGGGCTGACATTTGAAACGAACGAGACAATAGTGATATCATTGAAGTGTCTAGTTCCAGGAAGAGCGTCTGATAGTTGTACCCAAGGAAAGAAAATATCTAGTATTGGAACCTGGTCAAAAGCTAGGGAAGTTAGTCCGTTCCTAGGACGTATTATTCTCATCAAAGACAACAGCAATACCCCCCCCCCCCCCCCCATGACACTTAAATTATATATATGTGGTGTATAGGAGATCAATGATACATTCAAACTCGCTCGGCTACCCAGGCATCGAAAACCGCTTATCTCAGCTCTCACCGTTCGGATTGTCAGTCTATAACAGCAGTTGGCCTAAATTTATAATTGTAAAGTCCGTATTTATAGTATACTAGACACTGCAAGCTTGACTTCGTAACATTCCATTCTTTTCTAATTATCTACTCAGAATCCTTGAAAGCTCCAAGCTTGAAAAGCTTCTTCGCATTATCCTTTCCAATCTTCTTCACCTCATCCCCCTTAAGCTTCACACCATCATACCAGTCGCAAGCATCTCCAAATGACTCGAAGGGATAGTCAATAGAGAATAAAATACGATCTGCTCCAATCTCAGTGATGCAATACTCCAGTGTTGGTGTGGAGAAATGGCCACTGGTGGTAATCCAGATGTTCTGAGCGAAGTAGTCTCGGATCGTTTTCTGGCAAGACAAACCAAGCGGCTTCTTGACATCTTCAAACCAGTGGTTGATTCTCCACAAATCAAATGGAATGTGCTCTCCCAAATGACCGATGATAATCTGTAGCTTCGGATGTCTATCGAAGACACCATTCGTCACCATACCCAAAAGATGAAGGCTGACACCCTGGGCAAAGCTGAGAGGGGGTCCAATGAGCCACTTTCTCTTAGCCCACAGCTTGTCATGGATGCTTCCAGTTGGGTTTCTGGGGTGGAGGTAGAAGGGAACATCCAATTCGGTCACCTTCGCCCAAAAGATATCCCATTCCGGCCCATCATAGAAGACCATATCGTCTCCGTCGTGGCCCGCACGTTGAGTATCGTTGACGAGAGCCCCCTTGAAACCCAGTTTGGTAACGCAGCGCTCCAATTCTTCTGCAGCTTGAGAAGGGTCATGCATAGATAAGGTACTATGGAGAAGTGTCAGTTCGGATCAGAGTAAGCGGTAAGAAGCGAAATCCAACCGAAGCTATACTTACGCAAAGGCACCGAGGCGATCTGGGTGGGGTTTGATGGCATCTGCAATGTAATCATTGACTTCGACAGCCAAATGCTGTGCTTCCTTGGGGTCCCAAACGTCCTGGACTCCAGGCGCCGTATAAGACAAAATTGTGTATCCAACACCATGCTTATCCATGTACTTAATGCGAGCATTCGTAACATCAGTGATTTCGGCAGCATGCTTCTCAGGATCCACTGCGAAAAGAGAGGCCCACCACCTGGTCCGTTCCTGGAACCGGGGTAGTGCAAAGGCCTCTTCAAGCGCAACTTTTCCGAGCATGATGGCGGTGCAATTGGTAAACGGGGATGAATGTGATAAAATTGCAGTTGAAGAAATGTTTCGTGTCTCGTTTGTACTCCTCAGTGCTGTGACCAGGGATATAAGTAGTGTTAATGCAACGACAAACATTCCCAGCTTTCGCAGTTCCCTTTCCCGCATTACCCCAGAACATACCCGACAGAGAATTCCGCATCGGGCTAAGGTGTGGGGGAGTGGAATGCGGGGAGAGTGCGATACCCGCAATGGACGCGACTCCCCGCATAAATGTTATGATGGGGTCGGCTAAAGCACGAGGTTCTCGTGAGGAACAGGAAATTATGGCTTTGAAGGAACAGAACTTTGGTTCCGATGTATGATCAACATAGTACAGGCCGCAGGGGTTAGAAAGGTGCAATGCATTAGTACCTCCAGTCTAGATACCTCTGAACCGTAACAGTTTTGGTTAGGCTCAAAGTACTCTCTACTCTCGTCAAAATGCTTTTTCTTGACAGATGACCCAAGTATACCCAATCAAAGTAGAAAACCACCGTGGCCAGCCTATCAGGAAGCCCTTTCCCGAAGACTTAGGCATTGCACCTTTCTAAACCCTGCGGCCTGTGTTGTGCGTCGGTCGTCTAATGACAGCTTGGGCCACAGCTTGGCCACCCTTACACAAACAACACATACACACAAGGTGGGCAGTACGCAGCATAGGGTGATACCAAACCTGTAGCACACAGCAGCCAACACAGCGGCACCCAACACACAACAACACAGACAAAACGCGGCAGAATCCACAGCACGGCAGCACACGAGAGCACAAAGCACACAGAGCAAGAGGTTGTGGGTGGGACAGGTTGTGAGTAAGACAGGAGGCAAGGGACAGGCTAGAGGGGGAGTGCCGAATCTCTTCGAGTTCTTTAAAGAGCAAAGAGGATAGATCTCTTCAAAGCTCCTTTCTTCGAAGGGCAGATGATATTATGCCTTCGTCATACAATGCGAGTCTTTTGCTTTCAACCTATGAATAGGTGGAAGGGTGGGCAGGAACATGGTATCAAGGCATTGGTCGTCCAATGCAAGCCTTTCCCTTTCAACGTATCAATAGTAACTCTTCAAAGAATCCGACAACGAAGTTGATTAACCAATTGATTAACCCGACTTTCAACAACTGTGACTGAGGGTAGCAGCAGCTAGATCAAACAGGCTTACAATAACAGGTTAATCAACCTAGCCTCTTATAGCTAAATTAACTTGACCTAGGTAGAGATTACTAAATTAAATTAAACTAGTAATAGGATTTTATAGTATTTATATATATATAAAGTTTATATAGTTTTTAATAGTTTTTTATATTTATTATATATAGTTATATTTAATATAATATAAATTATATTTTAAAGTTATATTTAATTAATTAGCTTAGCTAAATTTAATATGAAGTAAAAATTAAATTTTAATTTTATGATTTAAAGTTTTTATTATTTAAAATATTTAATTTATTTAAATAATTTATAATATATTTATTATAAAATTATAATAAATAAAAATAATTAGCCCTAGTAAATAAAATATAATAAAAATATATTTATATAAATATAAAATATAAAAAAACTTAATTAAGGCAAAAATTAAAACTATTACTATATTACTATTAATTTATATTAACTATACTATGCTCCTATATCTACCCCTAATACTTCTCTCTTGTGAATACTGCCTCTGACACCATCTAGTTGACACACATCCGTGGAGCCTTCAAGTTCGTCGATACTGTTAGAAGACCGTTGCTTTAGAAAAGACATGTCAAATATATTCCATCTCGTTTCCTTTTTTATCTTCAAAGGGCTTCTCTTTTCATTCTCCATGTTATGAAGTTCAATGGTACGTTGGTAGTCGAAGGATGAAATAACATCTGTCAGGTTTTTGGTAATGGCCTCTGGGGAGCCGAAGCCGAACCCTTGCATGGCTTCGATAACTCTACTTTCCAGGGGAAGCATTAATGGTCCTCTATTTGGCACTCCATTTTCGATAGGGACACCATATCCTTTCAGCATCCATGGATGATGCAGGACTTCTTGAAGACTGGCACGCTGGTCGGGCTCAGTGACGAGCATTCGACCCATCAATTGTTTACAATCTAAAAAACTTAGTCAGTTCTTATCATCAGACGATCTTGAGAGATGATAATACCCTTTGAAAGCCAACTGGGGTAGTCTATCACACCCTTCTGAATCTTGGCATGAAGTCCTGCCAGGCTGAGATCATCAAACGGAACCCTGCCGCAGATCATGGTGTACATGATGATGCCGAAACTCCAAACATCCACCTTGGGGCCTGAATAGGGCTTCCTCTGCAACACCTCAGGAGCCACGAAGTAGTGATTGGCGCAGAGCGTTGTGAGATTACGACCGGGGTTGAACAGATTGCTTGAGTCAAAATCTATGATTTTGACATCGTTTCCTTTCATAACTAGAATATTCTCAAGTTTGAGATCTCGGTGCGCAATATTATGCTGGTGACAGTAATCAAGAGCGCTTGCAATTTGGCGACCAAATTTGCGAGCATGTCTTTCCTTCAACTTTCCATTGAGGATGAGGTAATCCAACATCTGACCACCATCCACATGTTCCAAGAACAGATACCAATGGTGCTCATCGCTAGCAAGGTGGCGTAATTTGACGATATTAGGGTGATGTAGGACGGAAACCGTTACAATTTCACGCGCAGTCTTAATTTCTCGCCCCTGATAAGCCTGGTCGCCATGATCACCGCATTGAGAGCAACCCGTGTGCTCGCCCCGGGGAATGATTTTGCAGGCAGTCTATAGGTGGGTTAACTACGCTTGGTACCCCGGGCCCCGGCCATGCATCCCCAATTGGGAGGGCGTGGGTGATCAGAACAAACCTGTTCTCCCGTTTTTTCGTCTGTAGCCAATTTTACTTGACTAAAACTGCCCAGACCAAGGGTATGTCCCAGTAACCATGGGCCAGATTCCGTCTGAATTATTTTGCTCGCCTCAGTGGGCCCAGGCTTTGCGCTAAGGTTTTCGATGTCATGGGAATCATCGGCCTTGGCGAGCGTCCAACATAGAAATCTGCCGAGGTAATCTGGGGCCATAACCCTAAAATTATAGATGTGTCGAGATGAAGAAAGAGATGGCAGTGTGATGAAAGGTGTTTAGATTGAAGCCAAAACGAGAACATGTCAGCCTGCTGTGCTGACTGTGTCCAACGCCAGCTTAATGACACGTGACTTGCTTATCTAAACGGTCAGAATATCACGGTTGTTTTCCCTTTGCATTTCCATTTTACAAGCCAATGGATTTAGCAATTGCAAAGTATTTGGATAGATAGAATAGGAGCTTTATTTAATAATCCTGCTATCATATCGATTATGACATCTGGTGGTTCAAGAATGTCAAATGCATAATAGAAGAATTCGTGCAGCAGCCTTGTTGGTCATAGTCCTGTGCGCTATCTGGAAGTATAATTCTAGTAGTGAATCCTAATGGTACATATCAATATATGCTGTGGTGCTTTCTCTGACATTTTTGAGCCGAAGGGATGCCTGATGTCATGGCGATATTGGTGTACAGCATGCGAGCAAGAGGGTTAGGGTTAGGGTTGTGTTTCACCGAGATGCCGGGATAATGCCCCGCTATGGAGAAAATGGAGATCTTCTCCAACATCGGGGTATTCTCCAACACCGAAGTCTACACATATGTGCCACACGAAGATAGACTTGAATCTCAGCTGAGGGTCTCCAAAAAAATGCTCAGATTGGTTCTTGGTATCACAGAATTCCCACCAAAACTTTACCAGGGGTATCCATATGTATTTATTTGTCTTCAGGATTTGTGTATGGCTTATGAATGTAGCTACATTCATCCACCAGAAGCATTCCAGTGACCTGAAAGATAAATCATATCATCTTTCCCGCCGGCCAAACTGAGGTCCGATTGCGACTCATTGATACAGGCTCCAAACTTGTTTGCAAAGCCAATACATTGCTTGAGCCCGAAATAGAGGGCCATGATTATCTGAACCTACCAAACTTTTGCTGGCTTGTCGAAAATTTGAAAACCGGCAAGGCCGTTTTGTTTGATTGCGGTGTCCGAAAACGGTTCAACGAGCTCCCACCTGCTGCGCTCCGAATACTAAAGATATCTACTCCAGCACTTCATGTGAACTGGGATGTGGCAGATGTACTTTTACAGTCCGACTTTGATATCGGAAGCTTAGGTGTGGCTAGTGCACCCGGCAAGAGATCTTAAGAAAGGATTGCTGACAATGAGTACAGATTGGATTATCTGGAGCCATCACCATTGGGACCACGTGAGCGATGCTATGTTCAACGGAGTAGCAAAAGTTTGTCTTGCTAATGTCATAAAATGCTTAGACCGGGGATCCTACACGCTTCCCAAAGAACGTGGGAATTGTAGTTGGACCCAAGTTCACAGCAACACACCTTCCTGGGTACCCAACAAACCCTGATGCAGAGATTTTAGAAAAGGATTTACTGTTCGTTTTGAATCTTCTCAAAATTGTGTAGTGCAGCCTGATGCTGACAGGAGTAGTGGCCGTCCCTTTTGGGAGCTTGATTTTACTGACGCCGTCGAAATCGGTGGCCTGAGAGCCTACGACTTTTGGAATGATGGCAGTTTCTACATTCTAGACACTCCTGGTGTGAGTCATCTATTCCTTATATGTACAACCATCTGACCATGTTAGCATTCCGTCGGCCACATCAGCGCCTTGGCGCGCACTGGTGCAAACGACTTTGTCTTTCTAGGTGGTGACATATGTCATTTCCCAGGTGTTTTCAGACCTTCGGCTCAACTTCCAATGCCAGATTCCATTTCAAAATCCGCCAGACTTGACAAGCGATTCCCCTGTCCATGCAGCGCATCTACATTCACGAGAGTTCATCCAGACGGCGAAAGCGGTGGCAGAACTAATCCTTATTACAAACCAGCATCAGGGCCTTGCAGTATTTATCATGAGCCTAAGCTAGCCTATGAAACGGTAAAGAAGCTCATGATTTTTGACGCTCAGCCCAATGTCATGGTATGCATAGCTCATGATGCCGCAATTTCGGAAGCGCTGCCTACAATGAACGAGGACCCTAAGAACGAGATCAACGGATGGAAGGAAAGAGGTTTCAAGGAGTCTTGTCACTGGGGCTTTCTGAACCAGCTTCCCCAAGACGGAAAGCCGGGACGGCCAAAATTGGTGGAAAGTTACAAATGCGATGGAACCTTGTATGGAAGCTATGAAGCGTTGTTACAAGGATAAGCCATATCATTGCACCGCTTTTGAATGAGGTCACAGTAATTTTGTGGGAGTAATTAATCGACTAATTATTGCTCGTATTATTGAACAATTCTGAATATTCCGAGAGACTCTGACCAAGAAAAATTGCAAAGGGCCTGTTTGCTGAGTCTTGAAGAATATGTGACCAAATTCTCAGGTTTGAGATCGCCAGCTCTCTACATGACCGATGAGGAGGAATCGAGTCAGGTGTATCGATAGAGAACCATATAGTTGTAGTGAGCTCCTGGATTTTATTCAAGAGTGATGTTTCATCTTGCTCGCTGTCAGCTGTCTGCGAGCGCGTTGAACCGGACGAGAGACATACCTTCCTGCGGCAAAGTTCTACCACTAAACTGGTACATCCATTTGCTCAGCAGAATATTGCATTCAAAGGCAGAAACAACAGCCTCAAGGCTCCAATTGGTGACTTGTGTACGAACAAAATATGCTGCTCCCCTGGCTGCAACATTTTCGAGTACGCCAACGCACTGTTCCAATGCGTCTGACAAGATATCCTGATTGAAACAATTTAAAGCTTGCGTGTCAAACACCTCCTTTGCAAATTTGGTAGAATTTCTGGCCCGGAGTGATTGAAGGCCGCAGGGGAAAATGTTCAAAGCAAGCCGTGAGTAGAGGAGCCGAAACATGCAAGTAGCATCGCAAAGATCTTCTGCATTCTCAGTAACAATCGGTTCTTGAGGCGTCCTGTTGATGGCAGAACGGCATCTTTTAGCCGCGTCCCTGTTTTCTGGTATGAGTACACGGATATAATAAAGCTTTCACTTTCAAGCCGCTTACTTGACGTGGACGTGAATAGAATCACTAGTCTCAGAGATCATCGGGGTCATGGACATATTCTTTGTTAATAATAGCCTTTGAGCCAACTGAACAACGATTATTTTGTCAGCGCCATGGGGTAGATCAATTTTTATAGGTTCGGCCTCGTCATTTGTTTGCTTGAAGATATTCTCCCATACTTGGGTGAAAGAGTTACCCATTAAAGGTTCATCTGCTCGATGCTGGCTGAATTCAGAAGGTCTCGATTTCCACAGCTTTGTGGAACAAGGCAGGTAGATATGCTGATTTTGCTGGCTTCCTAAAGGGCAGCCAAACAGCACGTGATTGGTAGTCAGAGTCGAGTATCCAAGAAAGTTCACTCGTCTCATCGTCTCAGCTTCGATCCACTGGTCGAAATTAGGATTTTCGCTGTGTTCATGGTTTGCCTCTATGAGCCCAAGGTAGTATGTCAAAGCAGAATGTAGCACATAAAGTTCAGATATTATCGTAACAGGCTGCCTTAGTTTGACAAATTCGATCAGTAGCAAGAACGCTCTTGCCAAGTCAAGGATGAGTCTGGGGCGCCGTTAATATTCCACCGACATTGTAGGTTTAGTTCATGCATATTACTTACCGTTTATTAGATAGTGTAAATGATGGTTGTGATGTCCATAATTGAAGGCCTATTATTCTACTTGCCTGAAACAGGGATACAGCATGTTTATGCTCAAAAAGATGCCAGGCACCAATAGCCAGCATCGCCAACTTTATCGTGACATGAATGTCACTAATAGCCAAACTATCGTGGATAACCTGACAGTGGCCAAATTGGAAATAGGAGTTGACGTATCTATGTATCGATTGGGCGGGAGGAAGGCTAAACGTAGGGCATTCAGCAATGTATGCACGTAGCACATTGTCTGGGTCATCTATTGCCAATAAATTAGCTCTCTGGACGACATTATGAAACAATAAATCCGTGCCATGTGGTTTCATACTCGAAAAGGATTCTATCCATTGTGCATCCCGTACAAAGGGGGGTTGGAAACCACTGGCAGACTCAAGCTGTGGAGTTACAGTAAGGTGAACATCAGATTGGCCAGGATCATCCTGCACGATAATCCTGCGCTCAATACGGTTAGATATCGATTGAAGCCCACTATTTTTCAAGAATGTCTGGAAATGGCGTAGGGGATTTTCAGTGTCGCGATCCTCCAACCACGCAGAATCTGTCCTCGCTTCAGCTTGCTGGGCCCAATGGAATTGATCGACCGTTTATTGTCCCCGCATTGTCAAAGAAATACTTACGCACTTGCTGGTATTCTGGGGGCAAAGGGATTTGGCATGTTGCTGGAGTGGCGACGACAGTCGAGTGGCTGGAGGCGCGCTGGTTTGTCTCGTCGGTCGCTTGGCCTTGGACTTCTAGTGGGCCCACCGGAGACAACGGTGGTGGGCTTGACAGAGAAGCGCACTCGTGGGAAAGTCTTTCATGGCGCCGGAGCAGATCCCGACGGGTAAATGCCGAGCCACAATGGCATTTGTAGGGCTTCTCTTTGGTATCTACAAGCTTGAATGTTAGTACAATGCTGCGACGGGCAGGGGTTGATCGCATACGCGTGCGAATATGTCGCTGAAGGTGTTCAAATTTTCGAAATCGACGGCTGCAGTACTCGCAAACATGCGACCTGCCAGTATCAGAGTCGAGACCCACACGGGGAGCATCATTGGACTCCATTGGATGGTGTTGGAGAATCTCCAACTGAAGCTGGAGACGAGTTGGAGATGTAGGTGGGGACAATCGCCGCTCAGACAGCATCTCACCCAATGAGAACGCCGGCGCTATCACTAAGTGGATTCACGTGATTCAAACTTCCACTACGGATTAGACTGGCCATGTCTGGTTCGTGTTGCTTCAACCCGAGTGAATTCAGCCGTGCTGCGGTGATTTCAACGGTCCTCATGCGAGTCCGAAAGAGATTCGCGGTACCCCCCGCAAAATCAGCATGCACCGTTTGGTGATGCACCCCATGCCATGCAATGCTGCTGGCTGCTGACTCTAAGTAGCAGGGCATCTCGAGTACGATGCAGCGGAACCAGGCCCTGTAACCGAGTAAGCAGCTCCTCTTTGTGGGTCAGATTTATTATGAAATAATAGTTCTAACCAATGCTAGTGTGTTAAAAACAATCAGAACTGTGTCTTCACTGCAAGCCAGCGCGGCATCAGGCGATCAAACAAAGGGCTACAAGTATCCCCCCCAGTGATTAGAATTTCTGGAGGCGACAAAGAAGATGGCCTTTTTCTCGAACGTTCTCCCAGACCTCAGACGGTGACTATTGATCCAGAAACAGGTCAGGAAGGAGTGCTCCCGCCGCTGTACGATGACAGCCTCGGCGCATTCGAATTCGACGACATGTTCACTGGAGACTCAGACGGAGCTTTGGATAGCTTCTTCGCCGATCTATTCACTCTACCAAATTATCCACAGGCAGGAATAATCAATTATGTCACCGAGGATGTGCCAGAACCTCGGCGGCACGTGATGCGAAGATACAGATCCGACAATGATGTGTGAGTTGACGGATCTCTCGAACTCTTCTGTAGCCTGGAGGATCAATTCAATATTCTGATAACTTGTCTAATTATCCGAGAACAGGCTAAGGGCGTACTATCGCTTGATACACCCCGTCTTCCCTATCTTGCCTCCTCCACTGAATGAGGACGTTGAAGATTGCGCTGAGCCTTGGACACCCACAGAACAATTCTTCCCAAACTACGATCCATCTTCCTCTCTAGTATTGGCCCTCCTCTCCATCCTTGTGCTAATACCTCACGAAAGCGATGACCATCCCGGTGATACGATTGGCTGTGGGATGCGGGCAGGGTATTCTCAATCGCTAGCCAAATGCGCCATCGAATCTCTAGAAATCGCAGACATGAGTCCCGCAATCTCTTCATCATCCTCAGCATTATCTATTCACCCTCATATGCCGACCGAAGTCGAAGTCCCAATAACCTATTGCCTGCTCAGTGTTTACCATTATATGAATTTCGGGGATCTCGAAGCAATGCAAAAATATGCTGAAGATGCATTCGACTCATCAATACGCCTTTCTCTGCATGAGCGCCACGAGGATACTAGTCTGTTCTCTGAATGCAGAAGGAGGGTCTGGTGGATGACGGTATGCTGCTGCTCTGAACTTATTATGACGGGCTAATGACGATTCCAGTATTTGTCTATGTGCAATGCGAGCATAGTAACCGGCAAGGTGAGTTTCCTACGTCTGTGTTCTTGTCAAACACCACTTAAATCAGCTACTTAGCCCCCGTCGCGAAATTTGGATGTGAGCCGTTTTACGACGCCCTTTCCCAGCGTGAGGCTCCAATCACAGGTATGTGCCAAAGATCAAAATGGTTCACCTGGCCTAACCGGCATAGATATGGCGTCGGTATATTTCGGCCGAGGAAACTCTAGTTGCGGCGACCCTGCTGCTTGTTGCTATCGTGAAGGGCTTTGAGTCAGACTCAATGATCCCCAACTTCCGTCAAAGCATTCATATCATGGACAACCTCGTTAAATCCCAACTGGATGATATGGATGCCGTCGATGACCGCAGAATGCCCGCTAGCCTTCCACCAGAGGAGAGGTTGGCAATTAGTCTTGCCAAAATAACCCGAATACGATTGCTAAGGTACTCATACTCTTCCCATAAGTACTTAAAAAGCTAACTGTATTAGTGCGCTAATTAAGACGAGGCGATATCGAGCCTTTGTCGGTTCTATGGACATGTTGAGGAAGTTTCAGTCATGTGGGGATTCGCCCGCCCTAGAACAGCCCGTCATTAATTCCTCAATGGTTCTTCAGGAGGTGGATAGATTTTCTGAAGTCTTTCCATTTATGGCTCAAGAGTCCTTGGATTTGTGCCTAGAGTCTGCCACAGACATGGCAACATCACTTGAAATTCTCAGCCTTGATATAAACGGTATGTAATTCCAGACCGTGAACGAAGCGAATCTAAGTATCTATAGTGGCACCATTTGCTTGTTCAGCAATACTGGCTGGGTATACAGGCTTAATGGCATATCATTTCCAATCTTCGGCTCATGAAGATTCTGAATCTTGCGCCCCTATAAATGATGTGAGCGAGCGATGTAAGCAGGGCATAAAAGCTGCACTGAGAGCAATTAGCAATTTTTCTGTGGGCTTCTCATCAATTGGCACGTTATCTGGTAAGTTATCCATTTGCAAATACCATGGTCTCAATAAATAACAATGATTACGTGTGGTTAGATCAACTACGCACAGTTGCATCAGCCTGCGGAATAGATTAATCGAATGTGAAAAAAATGAGGGTACTAGTCTATAGTATCCATTTGTTTTTCATATCTCAAATGATAGACCGAGACATGCTTTTATTTGCTTGATAAAGATATTTTCTCAACCTTGTGCACCAGCATACTGTTTTGCATCCGCGAAATTTATCAAGCTCTGAGCATGACGTGACAAGATGTTAGACAGCATTCGACAAGAATGAACCGACACATTATAATTGCCACACTTCATTGCCATGCCGCCCTACATGTTAAGCCATCCAATATATCAGGCAGACTCTGCTCTCCATCCAGAATGCCACTGGGTGGGGAATTTTGGAGAATCCCGAAATTGGGGATTCATAAGCAAATTCCTATCAACGAAGTTACGTAACTTGGGACAACATACCCGGCCAACCCCAGATGCCTATCAGTGGAAGGTTACGGGGTTAACGCTTGAGATTTAGGTCGGAGCCACCTGATAAGCACCTCTCAAATACTGGCCTATAGTGGGGCCTATCGCAGCAATTGTACATTCGATCAGTGAAAGAATGTAGTAGCTAAGGGGGCTATCTGATACAAATGAACACCCTGAGGGGAAAGATAGGAGACGAAAGACACACGACCAGGTTAGACACAGGCCATGAACTAACTAAGAATGTCTTGATTACCTAGTAAGATACAAGGATTGAATCAGCTTTAAAAACTCAGAGGTCTGTCGTGTCAATTAGCTACCTGCCAAAACCAATGTTATCCGCGATTTTAAGACATTTCCATCATGAGAACTGTCAATCCGTACAACTTGGCCGTAGTGCTGCTCACGGCCCTAGGCTCGTACACCTATGGGTTCAATTCATCCATCATCGCCTCGGTGACGGGCCTTCCATCGTTCTACAGCTATTTCAACCTCACCACTGTTGGTGATAGGGCAGACTGGAGCACGCAAATGATTGGCGGTGTGTTTCTGACAAATTAATCCCAATCTTGGGGATGAACGTTCCTTAATCTAACACTACTTGCTAGCCATGAACAGCCTATACGCAGCAGGTGGTCTGATCGGCTGCCTATTGATGAGTTGGTTGGCAGACACTCTGGGACGCAAGATATCCATTCAGATCATTTGCATTGTTTGCGTGGCAGCTTCCATATTCACCACCGCGAGCATCAACATTGCCATGTTTCTTGTCGGTAGAGGTCTTCAGGGCATATGCGCCGGCATGATCGATAGTATCTGTCCCCTCTACCAATCCGAAGTCTCGCCCACTCACGTCCGTGGTCGGATGGTTGGTATGCATGCAGTTTTCCTCGTTTCGGGATACGTAAGTGGAAACCCAGTTTTCTCTAGATGAGTCCGCGATGCTGATTTCCAATAGGCCGGAGCAAGTTGGATTGGGTTTGGGTGCTTCTTTGAGAACAACGAGGACATCCAATGGCGTCTTTGCATTGCCTTTCAGATTCTTGCTCCGCTGCTGCTTCTGTGCGGAAGTCCATGGCTTCCAGAGTCGCCTCGCTATTTAATCTACAATGGCAAGAATGAAGAAGGCCTCGCCGTGTTGAAGAAGCTCCACTCCTACAAAGAAGACCCCGAATTCATTACTGCAAACGAAGAGTATTCGCAAATAAAGAAGCAAATTGACCTCGACCGAGCGCACGAGCTCCCTTGGCTTTCCTTGTGGAAAGCGAAGAACACTCGAAAGCGATTGATTTGCGGATTTTTGGTTATTGCCGTCGCTCAGAGTAGCGGTGTTTTGGTATGACGAAATGCACATCCTACTCCACTCTGATCTTCTTGGGAGGCGACTAACTCTATGGTTTACTCTCAAGGTCATCAACAACTACCAGATTGTCCTATACGAGGGCCTCGGAATAACCGGATGGAAAGCTTTGCTGCTGCTATCTGTTTATACAACATGGGCTGCCTTCATGAATTACATCAATGCAATCCTTCTTGATCGTATTGGTAGAATCAAGTTGATGACGATTGGCATGGTATGAAAGTCTTTCTTGCCTGGTATCAATGGCCATGTCCGCTTACTAGATTACCTGTAGACCGGCGCCGCTATCGCAGTGGCTTGTGAAGCGGCCATGGTCGCTCGATTTGCGGGAATAGACAACGCCGTGGGCAATGGCTTTGGTGTACTGTTCCTCTTTCTCTTCATCACCTTTTTTGCCGGAGGCATGGATGCTTGTGAGTCCCAATCTCAAGTTCACCTTTGACGTTTAAACCATTGGCTAACCAACTTCTATTAGCTTGCTAGTACGCGCACATCTACTTTCGGTATTCCAAGTTTGTGAAGGATTATGCTGACTTGGACATAGTGTTTATTTGGCCGAAATCTTTCCCACCTGGATGCGAGCACAAGGGATTTCGTTCTCGGTTACCGGCCTTTTTACTTCGACGCTTCTGTATACCGGCTCAGCATCTGTTGCCTTTGAAAATGTTGGATGGAAATACTATCTCGGTAAGATTCTATCCCCACTCGGCGATCTATTTCTCTGGACTAGTCATTGGTTGGCTAAACTTAAACAGTATTCATATTTGTTCCTTTGACTGGAACCGCTATCATCTACTTTTTCTTCCCAGAAACTAATGGTCTATCCTTGGAAGAAATTGGAGTGCTGTTTGGCGACGAGGTCGCAGCTACCATAGTTGAGCCTGTGTCTGAACTCAAGAATGCAGATGTTAGTGCCAAGGCTTTATCAGACGAAAAGATGTAATCGGGCAACTTTCAAAAATCTTGAGTGTTTCACATTATCGAACTTTGTTCTTCAGCTAGATAAAACCATACTATTGTTTTCATTTTCACTAGTATTCACAAAAAGATTTCCGAAACATCAAATCCTCAGTAGTAAACACGCCCATACCTATTGATAAGACGTTTGTTTTACCCAAGCCACAACATATTAAGTTCATTTACTTGGAACATGATTCAACCTTCTGCCATAGGCTATTTTCTTACAACAGTCTATACTATCTGTTCCCTCGAAATATCAAGAAACTCGACCTTCTCGCAAACCAAATACTTCAACAATAGAAGCAGAAAACTATTCCATCAAGCTCGCGCTGTTCGAACTACTAGTTGATGAAAAATATCAGATAACCAGAAGATCACCGATTATTTAATTAATCTGCTTGAGTAACTATGTCTCGCTATATACTACCCATGACTGATGGCCCTACTGCAGAGGCCTGACAGATTTCTTGCATCTAGTATCAGAGCCAATCCATAGGAGATCAGACCGGCTGTAATGGCCTTGAGTGTCAAGATAAGCTTTGGAACGAAGAATGTCGTTGAGGTCAAGATCGGCAATCACGAGACCTTCTTGGTCACCTGGCATGCTCTCTGTGATGATCTTTCCGTCTGGCCTGATGACACAGGAACCACCTCCACCAGCGGCGTAGTACTGATCACCATCTTCAGTTTTCATTATCTGGACACCCTTATCGGTGAGTATGGCACACGCATGAAGCACAAAACAGCCTCCTTCAATGGCGTGCGTGATGGATAAATTGAGAGATCCTGTAGCAGGGAGAGTTAGTGCTTGCAAACAGATGACAATGCAATGAAATATCACATCACGCAAGAACAAAATGGTTTGACAGGCGAAAGGAACGGGAGGATTACCTTCATTGGCAGTGGACCAAAGACCCTTGCCTTCCTCATGCGGGAGCTGAGCAGGCCAAGCGGCTACGTGAATCTGCTCACGTTGGGAATGTGTGTGGAACTTGAGAAGCGGCTGCGAGTGTTCCCAACAGCACAACATACCTACTTTCCCAACACTGGCGTCATCAACGACGTTCAATAAAGAATCACCGCTTCCATCACCAAATACTGTGCGTTCCATATGCGTGGGCTTAATTTTTCGCCGTGTTCTTTTAATTTCGCCATCGGCTCCGATATAACATTGGCCAAGAAATAGCGAATCGCCATCACGCTCAGAATAGCCCAAGACGACGGCGATTTTATGGTCTTTTGCGGCAGCACAAATCGAAGCCATCTCATCCGAGTCAACGGATAGAGAACTTTGGATATATCGCTGGACCAAATCTATGTCGCATCCTCGGCTCCTATGCGAAGTCAGCTGTCGATTCTCTGAGAGAGCTACATGGCCCTTACCAAATCCATGATGGATAGCCAGGTATCCACACCTCCGGAAATGCGACAAGCTGTGCTCCTTTGGCGGCGGCATCGGCTATGTAACGAATGGCTTTCGCAACTGCGCCTTGTAGGTCAAAATACACAGGCTCAGCCTGTACAATGGCCACACGGACACCATGACTTGCCTCCAGAGCAATACTGGCGCATTCAGGATGATTCTCGGTCGCCATAATGAAGACAGTAACTTTTGATGGAGAAGTTTACTATTCTACCACAAAAGGCCATTTGAATCGCTCGATAATTTTCTAATTATTTATTTCCTGGCAAATTCTTCCGTACTGGCCCGTTTGGTCTCTTGAGGACATATACATTTTACTAATAGGTGCGTCCTCGTCCATGCGTTAGCGGATTTGGAAAATCCCGGTGTCTCCAACTTCGGGATTTGGATCTTCTCCACATTGACTGACTCTTGGGTCGTGATTACATCAGTCTGCTCCACGGAGCGTATTCTGAGGAAGATTCAGGAACTAGTAAAGATGTTGCAAGACCCCGAAAAGTGAGACCGCCATTCCTGTAAATAAGATGGCTTCCGAATCTTTTGATTGAGCTGATCCAAACTTACAAACAATCGCAATCTTTCTACTCCCACCAAAAAGTCCGCCAACAGTAAGTCATAGCCATTGATACTTGCAAACTAAAACTCACCCGACTTCATAGACTAGTATTAAATCGAAAAAATGTCTTCGCTGCCATACTACAACGAGTCTGGCGCAGGCCAGAAGCACAGCGACCTTTGCCATTATTCACAGGCCGTTGTCCTGGGCAACATTGTCAAATGCTCTGGTCAGGGAGGCTGGGACAACACGGGAGCTCTAGACGCCAATGATCTCAACCGCCAGGTTGATCTCGCGTTTCAGAATGTTGACCGCGTTCTCCAGACTGTTGGCCTTCGGGGATGGGAGGATGTCTACTCGATACGCTCTTGCCACGTGGACATCGGAGCTTCGTTCGATTACGTGTCCAAGAAACTCCGGGAGCGAATCCCGGGACACCGACCTGTGTGGACATCTATTGGAGTGCCTCGTCTTGCCTTCCCTCAAATGTTGATTGAGATTGAGGTCGAGGCATACAAGAAGGAGTAATTTAAGTCTGCAATATAGTCTTGGCTTTGCAGAGGAAACCCAAAGTCTAGTTTTCACTCGGAGAGCCATCCTATTCCTAAAAATAGAAGATTATACACATTAGTTTTTTAAATACCAATGGCGGCGCATTCGCCTTGCAGCACCTCGTGTCGAAAGCCCGCAAGCCGCGTAAAGCCTGTCCGAGGGACATTTAGCCAACAACGCTGCCACTCAACGACTTCAAGTACCGGATCCAGCCTAGAATCATGAGCCGGTGTGAGTAATAGGTGGGCATATAATTCAACAAGAAGGGGCGTTTCGTCTATATATTTCTATACTATTTCCACAGATTATTCTATAGTCTTAGTTAGATGAGAGTACTCTTGGTTGTTTTTGCACTTTTTTCCGCCAGATGTCTTGTCAAGTGAAGAACAATCGCGTGTGGCACGCTGTGGGGCGGTATGGTCCAGTCAGAAGCTATTCCCATCGGAGAAAAGGTACGGCCGATCCGAGCCTTATTCAGCCATTCCCAGCCCTGAATGAGCGAGAGAAGCTCGTGGTCTCAACAGCAAGATTTAGATCAAAGCTCTGTCTCATGTCATGATTTCCTCTTTATCATGTAGCTAAATAATTCCAATTAATATTTCAAAAATGAATTTCAGCAACAGTCCCACCCTTTTGCCCGGCTACAGTGGATACAGTATTAATCTTGGCTACCCAATCACAACGCGACCTTCATGCACTTTGAGAAATCAGGCTGCAACGCGGTTACTCGGTCAGACGCGGCTGGCAACTTCCCCTCTTCATATCAAATTTGATCCAAAAACCACGTTTTGGCCCTCGAGTACCATCCTTTGACCTACCTCCACGACACTGACGCATCGAGCGCACGCATCTGACATGGCGACCTTGGCAGCAGGGAAAAGACGTTACGCAAACCACGAGCCCTTCGATAGCCCTTCGAAACGACCACGTGCCGACAACAACAACGAAAACAATATCCTAGATTACGATGATTATACCGTCGGTTGGATATGTGCTTTGCCGATTGAGTTGACTGCGGCAGAATCGATGCTAGACGAGATCCACAAGCCCCTTCCAAGCAAGCCGCACGATAGCAATACCTATGTTCTTGGCCGCATCTCGGATCACAATGTCGTAATGGCGTGCCTCCCCGCTGGTTATTATGGCACAAATAACGCCGCCATTGTAGCCAATAATATGCGTCGGACCTTTCTCTCGATAGATAAAAGCTTTATGGTCGGGATCGGCGGTGGGGCACCGAACAGTATTGATGATGTACGACTGGGGGACATCGTCGTCAGTCATCAAGTCTTCCAGTATGATCTTATCAAAACCTTGACCAATGGCCAATTACATAGAACAAGCCTGCCCATTAAGCCGCCGCAACCACTTCTGACTGCTATCGCACGGTTGTAAGCACAGCACAACAGCCAACCAAGCCAAGTGCCTACATTCCTCAAGGAATCACATATGGTCGAGGCCGCCCACCCCGGCTGCCTAGATCATTTATATCATCACACGTATGATCACGTTCAGCCCGATAAAGATTGCGACCAGTGCTGTATCTCAAAGCTCGTACCTAGACCATTGCGACAGAATAATGAACCCAAAATTCACTATGGAAAAGTTGCATCTGGTAACCAGGTCATCAAAGATGGAGCTACTCGCGAGAGATTAGCCGCCGAACTGGGCGTTATATGCTTTGAAATGGAGGCGGCAGGCCTAATGGACAACCTTCCATCTCTCATCGTTCGAGGCATATGTGACTATTCGGATTCGCACAAAAATAAAAAATGGCAGTCATACGCCGCAGCAGTCGCTGCAGCTTATACCAAGGAGCTGCTCTTGGTGATGCCTGGAGGGGAGCTTGGTAAGCATCATCCACAGCCTAACTCCATTTCTCCAGGTAAGTTTTCAATCTTCATCCTACAAAAATCATGCTAAAATTATCTAGCAGAATCTTCTCAGGCTAGACGAAGCTCTATACTTGAGTCTTTGAAATTTGCTCAAATCGACACTCGACACGACACTATCAAAGTTGCCCACGCACAGACTTGCAAATGGTTTCTCAACCATCCCCATTATATCGGCTGGCTGGATCCAGAACGGTATCCAGAACATCATGGCTTTTTATGGATCAGCGGGAAACCAGGTGCAGGCAAGTCCACGCTGATGAAATATACCTACACCAAAGCATGTGCCTATTACAAAAAGGATCCGGATGCAGCTATAGCATCATTCTTCTTTAATGCCAGAGGAGATCGGCTCGAAAAGTCCACAAATGGCATGTACCGATCTTTACTTTTTCAGCTGTTGCAGAGTTTCCCGGAAATTGGTCAAATCTTGGACCAGTTTGCTACGACTCATGACAAAGCTGAATCCATCTCCTGGGAAACCCACGTGCTTCAAGCCCTTTTTGCCGAGGCAGTTTCGAAACTCGGCAAGCGAACTTTGACCTGCTTCATCGATGCATTAGATGAATGCGACCAAGATGAAGTTCAGGCTATGGTGGAGGACTTTGAATCTCTTGGAGAGGTTGCATCGACTAATGCGTCAAAACTCTACATTTGCTTCTCCAGTCGTCATTATCCTCATATTATAATCCAGAACAGCCTAAGGGTTATCTTGGAGGACCAGCCGGAACACAGCCAAGACCTAGAGAAGTATGTACGCAGTAAACTCCGAGCTGCCAAAGAAAAGGCAAAACAAAGTGTGATACCGGAAATCCTCGAGAAATCAGCCGGCGTATTTATGTGGGTTGTCCTTGTTGTTGATATCCTCAACAAGGAATTCTCGAAGGGGCGCATGTTCGCAGTGCGACAGCGACTTAAGGAATTGCCACCCAAGCTTAGTGAGCTATTTAAAGATATTCTGACTAGAGATAACGATAACATGGATGATTTGCTGTTATGCATCCAATGGATCCTTTATGCAAGGCGTCCATTGACATGCGAGGAATTTTATTTTGCTCTTGTTTCTGGCTTGGATCCATCACCCGAAAACCTGGTTAAGTGGGACCAGGAGATGATAACAACCGAGGACATGAGCCGGTTCTTGCTCAGTTCATCCAAAGGTCTTGCCGAAGCCACCAAGTCGAAAAAGCATGCCACAATTCAATTCATCCATGAGTCAGTTCGGGATTTCCTTATCAAGGACAATGGTATCCAACACTTGTGGCCGCAATTAGCCATTGGATTCGAGGCTCGCAGCAACGAGAAACTGAAGCGTTGCTGTGAAAATTACGCCACGATCGATACTTTTGAACTGCTGCGTGATGCATCAGAACCACTTTATAAGGCGTCCTCTCAAAATGCGAAGGACTTACAAAGAAATTTTTCGATCACGTATCCCTTTATGGAATATGCAACATCTCATATTTTCTACCATGCGAACGCTGCTGCTGATTTCATTTCTCAAGATGAATTCATTGACAATTTCAAAATTTCAAAATGGCTTCTTCACTATAATCTTTTCCAAAAGTTCGACACCCGCCGTTATACCTCTAAGCCCACTTTGATGTACGTACTTGCAGAGCATGGACACACAGCCCTTATCAAGAGTATGATTCTTTGTGGACATGTCCCGCATGTGACAAAAGAGAAGTACAAGCATCCTTTGTTTGCAGCGTTAATGAACAACCACAGCGCTGCGGTCGCGCTTTTGAAGGACACAAAAGGTGTGGATTTGCAAACGTACGCAAGCGGCAATAGACAGCTTCAAACTTTGCCATGGGCTGCTACGCATGGTTATACAGCTGTTGTGGAACATCTTTTAAATCTCGGGGGTTTCGACATGAACTCGAAAAATGCTAAACTCCAAGTGCCGCTCTGCGCTGCTTCTACAAACGGACATGTCAAGATTGTAAATCTCCTGCTGCAGTTTCTTGATAAGAAGGGTAAATTGCAGGATGCTCCATTGGGCGAGGCACTGTTGTTAGCTGCGATCGGTGGCCATACTAGTATCATCGAGCGGCTATTGAAGTTGGATCTTATTGAAACCAATTCAAAAGACAAATATGGCCAGACACCGCTATTCCATGCCACCAGCTGGGGAAATGAGGCAGCGTTGAAGCTTCTTCTAGCTACAAGTACTGTTCAAATTAATTCAAGAGATAACAGGGGCCACACACCTCTATTCTGTGCTATCTGCCAAGGAAATGAGGCAGCTTTTAAGCTTCTTCTAGCTACAAATGCGGTTGAAGTCGATTCAAGAGATAATGAGGGCCGCACACCTCTATCTCATGCTGCCTCTTGTGGAAATAGGGATATAATTAAGCTTCTTCTAGCTACAAATGCGGTTGAAATCGATTCAAGAGATAATGAGGGCCGCACACCTCTATCTCATGCTGTTAGACAGAGAAATGACGCAGCACCTAAGCTTCTTCTAGCTACAAATGCAGTTAAAATCGATTCAAGGGATAACAATGGCTGCACTCCTTTATCATACGCTGCCCAATCTGGATATTTCCTAATGGTCAAGCTTCTTCTAGATACAAATGCGGTTGAAATCGATTCAAGGGATAACAACGGCCGCACTCCTTTATCATATGCTGCTGAAAGGTGGTCCAGCATAGAAGTCGTGCGTTTGCTTCTAGGAACGGGCCGTGTTGACGTTAATTCAAAAGATAAAGTAGGCCGAACGCCTGCCATGTGGGCTCGAAAATACAACAGATTAGACATTATCAGCCTCCTCAAATCACAAATAACATAGGTCATCATTTCATGAATTTATATTTACTATTGGAAGGTTAGACTCAGGGTCATCCTACTCATTATCATCTTGGTTCAGCAATAGGATATGCCTTTATCTGCTAAATAATTAATTAACAAAGCATGTCATTTCACTTCATAAAAGGTACTTCCTTCTTTACTTATTGTGATGTTGATTTCTCACGGCACAACAGTCGGCTGTCACAGTTCAAAATGTGTGAATCCTCACACACGGAAATCAGTGGCAAGCCTAGTATTTGGAACAAGTGTGATCTTAGCAGTCAAGGTCGCTTGGAATATAGCACTCGAAATGCGTCTTCAGGCCGGATATCGAGTACCTGCCATGTACATGCAGATGGTGGCGTCCGGCAAGGCGCACATGGCTTGAATACACTCACACCCTGCGCTGGTCACATTTTCTACACTAGCGAGATCTGCGTTTTCGACCTTGCAGCTCAGATGAATTGAGTTTTTTATTGATTCAGGTAGTGCTCATTCAAACTCACAGTTGTGATTATTACGACGCGGGGGGAAGTTAGCTGAGTTGCACCACGGCAGCAACCCTCTGGCGAGTAAATGCTTCTGCAGAGGATGTGCCTACATTCATTTGTCCTTGTAACTACGTACTCCGTGTCCAAGTTCAAATTCAACCTTTTCTGTGCGGGGTCTAGGTTTCGTAGCCGCTAGTTTCCGAGAGCATAACATGTTCCCTAAACAAGTGCCAACCTACCAATTAGCCATGGAAAAGGTAAAATCATGCGGCATGCTGGTCATTCCCAAGGCCAATCACCCAAAGGACGCCATACTTTATAGAGTAACCCGCTCACGGTCTGCTACTCGATATGCTTGCAGACAGCCCAAATACTTTGTACATGTTCATGCTCGCCAATCATGTAAATTTGCGGGGGAAAGAGTTGAGACGTCTTGAGCGAATCGGGCCATCAGGCTGACTCGGGGTGGCGCGATTTTCCACCAAACCTAAACAAAATAGAATAGATAGCTTGGGGGGCACACGCCACCGAACAGGAAACGCGGAGATCCCTACGACTTCATATGGAAACGAATTGCTGGGTTTGACTCCGCACGTGGGCATTTGGTCGCTCATGTGTCGTGAGGGGTTTCGAATCTGAGATATAAAAGGCGGCCTGGCTACCCCATGTTAGACAGAACTTCTTTCCCATCAGATCAAACAATCACACTCACAACCGAAAAAAAACCACATAAATCATCCAATCATCCGCCCAGCATGAAGTTCTGTCTCCTCCTCAGCGCCATCACCGTCGTCACTGCCCGCAACATCTTTGGCGACCGCACCAGAATCAAGTACGGCTTTGAAGACTACGGTGCCTACGTGGAGCAGGCCGGAACAGCTGCCTAGCAAGTCCCTATTTCCCCGAAAACCAACAATGGTGTTCGCTAACAGGACGGCTTCCTTCAGCATCGTGGTCCAAGACACTGGATCCGACAAGTGGAGCTGCAACAAGGCGCTCCCTCCCACCTGCTATCCCCCGTGAGTCACCGAAATTCATCTCCAACAAATTTTACAACTTATTGACGTTCAATCCACCATAGACCTCTGACCCACCAGGCTATTTCCGCCATCAAGGACTTGGAGGGCTTGGAAGTTGAGGTCATCGGCCGCCGCCAGAAGGATCTATAAAAAAGAAATTAAAAAGTTAAGCACTGTGCTTTAATGCTAGAGATCTTGGCTCTTTCATCGGCAATGTCCAATATCATGCATCACGTGTGAGAGGTTTATCTAGATACATCGCCATCTGGGATGCGCGCAATGATAAATACACAAGATTGACACTATACTCCAACCTTGATAATGTGGTTCGGTTGCCCAACGGAAAAGAAGCTCAGTTCGAGCATCGCAATCACATTCTCGCCACATCCAGCGATCACACTGCGATGAATTGATGTGATTTAGATTCAGCCAAGACGAATTGTTAAGAATGGCTTATAGTAGTCCCAGGCGCCACAACCTTTTCGAAACACAGCCCATGAGCACGGAAATTTAAGAAACCGTGAGAGTGATCTCTAAAGTTTATTTCTATCTTGAAGATTTGGTCGACTTTAACATTGATGCGTAATTCATGGTGAATGGCCCAACTAAACTCCTAGTATGCTAAATTTGCCCATCTTCTTAGGCGGATTGCGACTTTGTTCGCACAGCATTGATAGCAGCGGCGACATATTTTACGTTCTTAGAGTTTACTGGTAACTTTTAGCGACAGCATTTGATCAATGTGGATGAGAAGTACTTACAGCCTGCAATTGAGGCTCGTCCGGAAGCGAGCATGTAGACATGGTACTGCTCACGTAGGACCTCGACCTCGGCGGCAGTAAGTCCAGTGTAAGAGAACATGCCAATCTGTTTCTAAAATTAGAATAGTTCACATTGGGAAAGGAGCGGTTTACGTACCTGCTGAGTGATGTGGATCCATGAGCCGGGTGTGTTGAGACGGGTCAACTCCTCGTAAAGAGCCTGTCTCATTGACTTGATGCGGTTGCTCATGACCTGCAGCTCCTCCAACCACTCGTTGGACAGGGATTCGCTGTCGAGGATGGTTCGAACAATGGAAGATCCGTATCGAGGCGCCACCGAGTACTCGCTTCGGATCAACTGAGCCAGGTTTCCAAGGACCTTGTCATGGGTGTTCTTGGAGATGTCGTTCAAGACAATGTGGAAAGCACCAGCACGCTGGCCGTAGAGACCGAAGCTCTTTGAGAAGGACTGAGCAACGCACATCTCCATGGGCGGCTGGAACTGGTGAAAGTGGCGGATGGCCCACGAGTCCTCAACGGGATCTCCCGATGCGAAACCCTGGTAGGCATTGTCAAGAAAGGGGAAAAGCTGCTTTCGGTGGCACAGATCGGCAATGGCGACCCACTGCTCGCGCGTTGGGTCGATTCCGGTAGGGTTGTGGGCGCAGGCGTGCAGCAGGATGGCATCGCCGGGCTGCGAGTCCTTCTCGAGGACGTCCATCATGGCGTCGAAGTGGAGGGAGCAGTCGGCCTTGTTGTAGTAGGGGTAGGTGCGCGGGGTGACGCCGACCGACTCCCAGATGACGTGGTGGTTGGCCCAGGTGGGATCCGAGACCCAGACGCAGCGAGGGCGCACATGCTCGGCGAGGAACCGGGCGCCGATGTGGTTGGCGCCGGTGCCGGAAACGGTCTGCACGGAGACGACGCGGGGGTCCGGCTTCCGCAGTTCCGGAGGCGAGGGGAACACGGATGAGAAGACTAGGTTCCGCGCTGCGCTCAGGAAGCTGTCGTCGCCCTCAATGGGGATGTAGTCGTGGCGCGTAATGTCCTGCTTCTCGTGCATCTCCTTCTCGATCTTGCCCACCACGCTCAGCGGCGACGACTTGCCCTCGTCGGAGAAGTAGACGCCCGCGCCAAGATTGACCCGGTCCGGGTGCGTGTCATTGCGGAACAGGCCCAGCAGCGCAAACACCTCATCCTTCTCGACCTCGGGGACGGACGAGAAGCGGCTGGTGGTAGGGATGGAGCCCATGTTGACTGAAGTGACTGGGTGACTGGCGAGAATGGTTTGGTTTGGTGGGTAGGGATCAATTGATGTACACACGCAGGCGATCAGCAATCTGTCTGTTTTCAACGTCCTCTCTCTCGTCAGGTCACAGTCAAATACGGTGGGTGAAATAGCGGGTGGAACAGAGAAATCATTCCATGCAAGGGGTTCCGCTCTGAATCTAATTTTAAAAATTCCCGGCTCGGCTCCGCTATCGGCGGCTATCCCGCTTCCAACCAATCTAGCAACCCAAGCAGTTTAGCAAGTGGAGTTGCCGAGCACAGACGGCTCAAGTTTTGTCACGAGGGTAACAACCGTCACGTTGCCAGGACTAGTTGTGCCATTACATCATTTCGAGCCAGCTGCTCGGTGAGATGCACGCTAACAATTCATGAGAACTCGTGTAGCTTCTGGTGTTGTTGAGCTCACTCGCCAAGACGGGTGACCAGCATGGATTCCTTCTGAACGGCCGTTTCTTCAAGATACAGGCCATTGAGGCGGATTGAACAGGATGAAACGCTAGTTGCAAATGACAAAGAGTCTCGACCCCAACGATCGGTGCAATGTTCAACGGCGAAATGCGAATGAGCCACGTCGTGTCATGATTTGAGTCTTTGAAAGAGACGAAGTGCCCCTTGCGTTCCAATGACTCAATCCATTGCCGGCAAAGTTTTGAACATTTGCCCCTTTGTGGGGCGAGGCTAGCCAATCGCAGCCCGCATGATGTTAATGTCAGGGATGGAATGTGCAAGCGTAAGCGCCACGCCAGTGCACACTGTGACACGCCACCCTACACCGATCAATCCAACATGGCCGACACGATATCAACCTCTGATATCAGGAGGTCAGCTATCGATAAGCTAGGGCTGAAATGAGATGAGATTCACCGCTGAATTGAGATGGGATGCGGTGAAGTAAAGCTGTCCCGGATTGTTTCAGATGGCACTCGGGGTCGCATTTTACGTCTAGATTTTCATCTTTACCCCTAGTTTCACTTCATTGATGCACGTTTTCCCAAGATTTCCCCGAAATCCTTTCCTTTCCCTTGATTCTAGTCTACCTGAGAAATCAACAAGTAATGACACGCTACCTGAATGTTTTCGAGGCTCTGCCGCATCAACGCTCTTGAGATGAGCGGGTCAGTAGGTTCAATGAGGCACTAAGCGACTAAACTTCAACTTCACCCCAACAAATGGTTAATGCCATCACCATATATCGTCTAGCGTTCATCTTTCGAGTAAAGTCTATTGTACATAAATTATTCATGATCATGCGTGCTGCATTCAATGAAACTCAGTCTGGTCTTGCAAAACTCCACTTTACCCTGCATTTTTAACTCACTTTATTTCATGCAGTTTCCTCATCAATCTCTATCATACCCTCTAAACCAATATCACCTTGTCCACCTGAGCCTTTACTCTATCAATATCGCTCCAATCATACCCAGCCCCAGACCAGGCCTCGCCATCCATGATTCCATGAACATAGCTTTCGCCCACCAGCTTGTACTGCTTGATTGTTATACTACCGCCTGTTTGACCACTAGGGCGCAACACAAACGGGGCGTGGCCGCCGATTAGCGTCCATATCTCGTCTCCCTCTCGCATGCCCACAGGCCCAATGCCCATGTATTCATTATCTGTAATCAGGAACTCGCGGTTCCAGCTCGCGCGGTTGACTGCGTTTTGGATCTCGCACGAAATGCCCCACAGCCCGAGGATACCGTCCATGTCGGCTCCCTCGGGAAAGCCGCTTTCGATAATCTTGGACACGCGGGAAGCACCATTCTCCCAGCCCACAGGCATGCTCACGTCGCGCTCGAAGCGCCGCGCCCACCGCGTGCTGAGTACGACGCCGAGCCCGTAGACGGCCATCCACACGGTTGCCCAGACCCAATGGGTGGGTACGCCCTCGAGCATGGTCCCGGGAGCCCACAGATTCTTCCAGTACCATTTCAAGACGCCCTCTGTTAACACTGCCGTCAAAATGAGGCGTGTGAAGCTGAATGATGCGCGCCTGCTGTAGTCTTGGAATCGTGTCGCAACAAGCGTATCCCCCGGCAAGGTAAGCAGCCCGTGGTACAGCTGCTCGATGCGCCATCCGCGCCGGAGCTCGCCAGCATCAAACTCGGTCCACGGAGCACTAGGGTCGCCGCCACGGAGCCAGAGCGCCAGGCGGGCGCGCAAGACGCGCGTGGTCAGCGCTACGAGACGCAGCATCTCGATGAGCATGGGCGGGTGCGAACCATACGCGGGGTTCCATATGTCGAAGCGGGAAGAGGAAGAAGGAAGCAACGAGGGAAACGAGCGCGGCCAGTAGTCTGGGCCGTTGTTCCAGAATTCAAAGTCATAGTGCAGCGGGAAGAGCATCTTTTTGTGCGAATCGGGCAGACGCGACGAGATTGGGAGCATGTCGGCCGTGACGGTCCGCAGCACGGCTATCCGTACACGCTCGCCGATGTGTCTGTAATAGTCGGCATCTTTGAGCAACGGCTCATCGGCAGCTGATCTTGAATCTTCCACTGGCCAAAAGCGTTCGATAAAGTCAAAGTTGAACGGGTTTGGAGCCGGAGGAGCCTGGGGTTTCAAAGTCGTATGCCCAGTCTGGGTGTCTGTGAAGTCTTCAGATTCCTCATCATAGCTAGTCATCTTGTTTGTTTACAGATATCCGGACTGTCGGGTCGCTGGTAAAAGGCATCTCGAACACCCTCTTGATGGTTCCAATTTTGACTCCCCAGACGCCCAAGTGATCTGAGTTCCCCATGTCGAAGGTGACGGATCCTGGTTGCTTGCGGGATGAGCGCCACTTTTGAAGCCTATAAAGAGGTGTTTCATCATCAAGCTGCTGGGATAGTGGTCTCGGAAACTTGGTTCGGATCAAATCTTCAGGCAAATCGCTTCGAATATTTGCATCCGCCATGACGTATTCGACGACGTCTTGAGTAGCAAAGTTGGGCACCCACGATAGCAGGCCCTTTACGACCGAATCTGGACTCTCAAGCTCGGGGGCTTTAAACACTTCTGGCATGCTGGTTCTCTGCTCATCTCTCCACAAAACTAATTGACTCTTTTCAACGTCGGCTATCAGCTCACCAAGAGACTGAACATGCTTGACCTTCGCTTGCGTCTCGCTCCTCTGTATCTTGGCGCTGTGCAATGCAAGTGGTCGCACCGCATACTCTAAACTCTTGGTTGGAGACTGTATCCGCTGCACGGCGGAGAGGATGCCCAAATCTCCATCTTCTTGGATCATGTCCCGAGTGAAACGACAGTATACATCCCTGGCGCACTCGTCATAGCGAACTTGGTAGGCTCCCTCATTCTTCGTCGGGCGATTTGCAATTCCTAATAACGAATACAACTTGTCCCGCGGGTCCGTGACTTGTTGCAGTCGCGTTCGTTGCACAAGACGCGAGAGCTGGAATCTCTCGTCCTGGGCACGCTCATACCTGGCGGGCACCTGTTGACAGAGGTCATAGAACTGAATCAACGTCTTGACATTTTTGTGTTCCTCAAACACGAAGTTCTCTTGTCCAGCCGCAATCACAGTTGCGCACGCATCACGGAATCTTGCCCACGGAATGGTGTACTTCCCGCACCGGAGCTCAGCGTCCCGCGCAAGGCAAAGTTCCTGAAAGGTCCAAGCCCTGGTAAACCACGCTCGCCGCACAAAGGCCTCGAAGCAGGCCTGCTCCTCCACCTCAAAAGTCTGCCACTCCTTTAGACGTGCGAGAATCTCAGGCTGGTGCGCCCCTGTCTTCTGAGCTGCTGCATGGATCCCAGCCCAGCGCCTAATAACCGATATGGAGCCGCTCGTCCAGCGATCCTCGTCGCCCAGCCAAATAATGACTTTGCTTGCCTCGGCATATATTTCAGTCATCAAAGGGATCTGGCTGCTCTTTTCCTCTGGGGACGACTGATTAATGCATAGGGCGTCGACCCAGAGTGTCCAGGGACTCATCTCCAAGCGCAGGGCACGCAAGGCCAGGAACAGATTCGGTGTGACCGGCACCGTAAACTGACCGTCTATGCTGATGGCGCAAGAGACACTGCCATACTTGTTCCGAGCTCGTGGTACATCAGGGAGCAGAAGATTGAGTGCGTAGGGGTCCTCCCAATTATACGAGAGGGCCTCGCACTGATTGGCGGATGCGTCTATCGAAACGGACCACAGAGAAACAACGACGTGGGCTCCACCTTGCGATAGCGGGTGCGTTTTGGGCAAAAGCTCTAGCAGTCTGAAATTTGGCCCTGGGGGAAGGTCATGATAAATGTAGTGGTCGAATTTGATGGCGCTACCTTTCTCTGCGCCAGCGATAGTGGCACCGGGTCGTATTTTTGGTATTTCTTCTTCACGAAGCCGTAGGAAGCGAGGTTTCTGCCTTGACATGCGGGGTTGTGCTAGCCAGCTGCCCACAAAAAGCGTCGTGTCTCGACCCCGATAGCTCCAGAATGGAGTCACGATAGATCTTTTGCGCAACACGTTGCGGCGCATCTCAGGATTTACATTTGTCTACCTGGCCTGTCTCGTGTGCTTGAAAGAAAAGCATTTCCAAGTAGTGAGCATGGCCATGAGGAAAAGACGTATAAAGTAAGCGCAGAGCAAGCACTATGGCCATCGCTTAGAGCATCGCTTATTAGCAGGATGCAGGGGTGCCTAAAGTGAGTGGGGATATACTTAGTGATTTGAAATGCGGCAATCTCACATCTGACATGAGATGACCAGCCCTGAGCAGCCCTAAGCAAAAGTGGCAATGGATTGCATGCGTGGACGGGATTGAGGGGCGTCCAGATTTGTGGCATAGAGCACTAAAATGAAGATACACTTTGTATATACGTTGTAAGAATAGACGAGTTGTGGTTTGACGAAATCGACTGGGCGCTAGAAGCGTATCTTTGCAGTCCGAGTAAGAATGTTGACTTGTTCAATCTTCATTCGGAGATAAATCTTTTCCGCCCCAAAGTATTTTGCGCTCATCGCATAAAAGTATAGTTTCTCTGAATTGCTGTATCTTGAATTACCGACTTCGGTACTTTTTATCTCTCTCCGGGCTATAGAGATACCTGAGGTGTCCACATTCTGGCGCATTTTTTATGTCTCGCGGACAACTTCGCGCAGCGACCAGTCTTGCCAGCCACGTACCATAGTAGGTTACTCCGAGGGCTCCAAGGATAGATAACACTATTGTATTGGCTGGATGTTTGTAACAACCACGGCACTATTTACGGTAGTTGCAATAGACCAGTCACTGCAATGGTTGATCGCTGCGGCAAAAGATCTAGCAGAGTAAATCGCAGTCACTGCGATGACCCTGTGGTGCACGCTTGCATATAACGCTATTCGCAGCCCGTTCCCTGCTGTAACGGCTGTGCGCTACAACGTTCGTATGCAACATCGAAAGCGCAGTTCCATTTTCAGCTCATCTTGGTAGTCCCTCATTGCAATGAAGTTACCATGGTGAGATGTCTTGGCTTTTAACTACGGCCCACTCCTTCACTTGTGCTTGTCTTGTAAAAAGGAGTCATATCTGAGAAAAGGCCTGATGGTGCGGGCGTTGTAAACCCCTTTCACCATGGGGGTCCTCCACTTTTAATCACGCAGCGGCATTTTAACCCACTGTCCCAACTGCGCGATGACGGATGGATCGGCTCTGGGATGCGCGGCATGTTCAAAACTAGCCTGCTGCACAGCCTAAACCCCACGACCAGAGCTTCTAGCGTATTTCACCTTCCTTGAGACTATGCATACGAACTGTTGGTATCCTATCAAGACTCGAATCTTGCTGGCTGTTGCATCACTCATGCATGCTGATTGCACAGTAGTTGACCAAGTTTGGGCCCACCACAAATGCAAGGATGCACCAACAGAAGCTACATTGCACTACCTTAGATAGTCTGTTATTTTGCAGTGTTGACGAGAAATTCAGCGGGTTGGACTACCTCATGTCTCACCTCCCCCACGCTGTTTCATAAAAGAACCCCAGGCTACAGTCACGTGCCATGTTGAAAATTGACTAGCCAGGCCCACAGCCAATTCCTCAACCCCACTTGGCCGCCGCTCTCGTATCACCTAAAACGGAACTTTAGCCAGCTTTTTGTTCTTGACATCACCGCAACACCAACCTATTCTCTTTCACCACGCCGCGTCAATTGGCTCGAGAAGCACCCGGAACCATGCTCTCTGCCACCTCTGTGGCCATGCGCGCCGGCGCTCGCCGAGTTATTCGACCATCCGCCTCAATTGCCGCCGCCCCGAGCTCGAACCGATTTTTCTTCGGCCAGAGCCTCTCATCCGCGAGCAAGCCGGCGGCGGGCCAGCAACAACGGGGCTATGCTACTACAACAAACCCTAATCCGCCCCTTGATGGCAAAAATGCTTCTAACACCATCCCCTCTCGCGTTGCTCTGATTGGAGCCCGAGGATACACTGGTCAAGCCTTAATCGACCTCTTGGATAAACACCCTCACATGGACCTTCGCCATGTATCTTCGCGAGAGCTCGCTGGCCAAGAACTGGAGGGATACACCAAGCGCAAGATTATTTACGAAAATCTGAACCCCGAGGACGTTGCTCTCCTTGCGAAAAATGAAGAAGTCGAAGCATTTGTGCTTGCCTTGCCCAACGGTGTTTGTCAGCCTTATGTTGACGCCCTTAATCAGGTCCAGAAGGGCAGTGACCATCGAAAGATCATTATTGATCTTTCTGCTGATTATAGATTCAATGATGAATGGGGTAAGTTGTTAAACCTGTGATAATTTAGCGCGCAAGAAAGTCTGACCAGACCGAGTGTACGGCTTGCCTGAGCTCATTCAGCGATCCAAGATTTGCCAGGCCACGCACATTTCAAACCCCGGATGCTACGCCACGGCCTCGCAGCTCAGTATTTCTCCTCTACTCGATCATCTTGGAGGGCAACCTGCGATCTTCGGCGTTTCAGGCTATTCTGGCGCTGGCACCAAGCCGAGTGAAAAGAATAACGTCGCTACGCTCACGAATAATCTTTTGCCGTACTCCCTGACCAATCACGTTCATGAACGCGAGATTAGTCATCAGCTGGGTACACCCGTTGCCTTCATTCCTCACGTTGCATCGGTAAGCATAATTCGACGGTACAAGGTTATCTTACGTGCTTACATAGGTTTCAGTGGTTTCGTGGCATCCATCTTACCGTCTCTATTCCCCTCAACAAGTCAATGACTTCGCGTGATATTCGCCAACTGTATCAGGAACGCTATGCTGGCGAGAAGCTTGTTCGGGTTGTGGGCGAAGCACCTTTTGGTAACCTCCTTTGGATCCTGATTTGAAAATTTGGAGCTGAGACCTGATCTAGTTAAATCGATTCAAAACAAGCATGGCTGTGAGCTCGGAGGGTTCGCTGTTGATAGCAGCGGTAAGCGTGTTGTTATTGTAAGTGATTGATAATCTCTGGATATATATACTATGCTGATAATAATGAGTGCTCTACGATCGACAATCTGAATAAAGGCGCTTCCAGTCAATGTCTACGTAAGTTTCTCCTAACCCATTTGTCGGTTTGCTAATGAATTTGACCAGAAAACATGAATCTCGCACTTGGTTATGCGGAGTATGAGGGCATTCCTACCATGTAGAGGTATAGATAATTTTATTGGATGGTCCATTCTCATGGGAATTGGCTTGGACATCTTGTTGAAAGAACTCTCAGTCAGGTCTAGCAGAGCAATTTTAATTGTATATATCCTACAATCTATTGACCGTGGATCCGAGGCGAGAATGCCCATTTTTCATCCTGGATTGTGGCTTTGGTTCAATATTCTGCCAGAAATTGCACATGCGCCATGAACATCTCAGTTCGACATTGGGGTCTTGTTAGAAGCCAAGATGTTTGTTAAGATGGAAATATGGTGAAGCACATGCCTAATTGTCATAAAATTGGACGGCTTATATTCAGGCAAGTGTTGTGAATCTACTCTTAAATCCTTGGTCCTATCAGGAATCCGGAGCCTAATTTCTAACGGCAGATAGAATAATTGGCACCTCAGGCAGAGGTCTCACAGCCTGGTTTGCGGTGGTGAACTTTGCCTTAGTATCACGAGTTCGCTTGTCGGAATTCTCGTTTCTCGAGTTTCTGACGGCCTCAGAGCCTCTCTCAAGCATTTCGGCGTTGCAATCGGCCACCGCCGCCTTGACAGCATTAATATCCTTGCCGTCGAGGTTAGCCAGCTGCTTGGCCAAGTTCATCGAGTCAATGAACGCATGGTATCCGCCTTCTCCCCGGAAGGGCGTCATTGCATGAGCTGCGTCTCCCAACAGAACCACTCGGCCGGCAGGGAGGCTGTCAAGCTCGAGGTCGCGCCAGATGTGCGGCTCCGTCTTGATGCCACTGGCAGGTGTAAGCTCGAAGAGCTCCCGGAAGCGGGGTGGCAGCTTGGACACTAATTTGAGAACGTGCTGCAGCTTCTCCTCCTGTGAAGCCGTCTGGAGCCAGTGATCAGCCTTCTCAACGTTGGGGTCCGGCTGCATCAGCATCCAGTAGTGGCGACCTGAGACACCGTCAGGAAGAACATAGTGCAAACCGCTAAAATTCCAGAAACCCAGGTCTGGGTTTGCGTAGACATATGCGCTGTGTCCAAGCTCAAGCTGGCGCTTGAAAGCCTCGCCCTCCAAGGTGACCTCGCCGACAATAGCACCAAGAGGCACCAGCTTAAGTACATCCTTGGCGGGCTTTTGAAGCAAGTGTTCTCGGACTGGAGCATTCGAGTTAGAACTCTACACGGGAAGCGGGCTTCTGGAATTGATGACATACCAATGCTATTGATTCCGTCCGCTCCGACTAAGATATCTCCTTTGGCGCTTGTGCCGTCCTCGAAATACACCGAAACACTATCATCACCATGTTCGATGCGAGTGACGCGCTTGCTCCATTGAATTGGGATATTGGTTGCGAGCCAATTACGGAGGCGAAGGCGTTCAGCGCGGATGATAGGGGCTTCGGGGGTATCCTGGTCAAATTTGTGAATTACTGGTCCAAGAGTGAAATTAGAAAGTGATCATCATTTCACGCACCTCAACACCAAGACGGCCTGGTCGACCAGGAAAGTACAAGCCCATCTGGGCAGGCAGAGTCAATGGGGCAAGGTGATTTGTCGCCTCTTTCAGAGATGGCATGTCCGCGGGGAACGCTGCGGCCAGCTGATCAATAATCCTATCATCACGTCAGAAAGCTCGCGCATAGAGAATTCATACTAAACGTACGTGTGTATTCCGATTGCCCATCCCTGGAAGCGAGAGTTGGGGCTTTCATCGCGCTCAAAAACTTCAAACGAGATTCCCTGCTTGCGTAGGCACTGAGCAAGGCTGAGTCCGCCTAAACCGCCTCCAACGATGAGGACGTGCATTTTGAGTGATGAAAACGGATAATCGGCTTGGGCTTCGTATTCACCAAGAAAAGGGTGGTTATTAAGGAGTCTGCTGTTCGCCTTGGAGTAAGCGTTGTTTTGAACCCGGTCTGTGGAGGATAATTATGCATCCTAGTGACCTGGCTTTAGGAGCGATGGGGTAAAAGATCACCGAATCTAGCGCCAAGCTTTAGACCACGCTGGTTACCTCAGAAAATACCGAAAGAATGATTGTCAAGAATAATGGCGTGGCACGGTGCCTCCATCTCTTGCACTGGCCAGCCGATCTTTCGGTGTATTCTTGATTACTCAGATGGACTTCAGCGCCGAAAGTCTCGACTGCATGCGCTCTCATCTAAGTTCGAGCAGAATAAACAGTTTAATGTTCAAGGTATTGACTCGAGCAAATGAAACAAAAACAAATGTTCTTCTTGTATATTTTCATGATCCAGCCTTTTATTTTTGTTTTTGATCCGATTCCGCGCATTAATGCAAGATGCGCAAAATTGGTGCTCTAAAAACCTGAGTCGTGTTCAACACCGAAAGTCGCCGAACTCCCAGATGGATACGAAAAAGACCCCTGCAATTTTTGACCGACCCTGGTTGATCAACAATTGCACCGTCACAGTCAACGAATGACTAGACAAAATCGAATGATGCGATAATTCATTCATCTCTTTCACAATGGATAAACGGCAAATAGTGTTTGGCAAAATAGGGGCTATTTTTACTGCGAACGGACACGAAGATTCGTTTATAATAGTGGGCGATTCGAACGGGTTTGCGGTAATCCAGCGATTGGAGAGAACACATAAATCCCCAACGAAAAGCGTCGGAATTTAGAAAATCTCCGTACTACCGTCGACCATCTTCGCCATCATCATGCATTCGTTTGCATCAAGCCTCCTGCATATGGCAGGGTTTCTTGCCGTATTCGCCTCCACCGCTAACGCAAAGCAGACCACCAGTATCTGCAGCCTGGTCAATGCCGAATTCCCCGGACTTGTCGGTTTCTCTGATGACAGCATATTCAACAAATCGCAAACCGGCTATTACACCACTTTCGAGAGAGACATCATTCCTGGTTGCGTTTTCAGACCCAACTCAACCGCAGATGTATCCAACTTTGTCAAACTGGTAGCCAAAAGTGGCCTGCGCTATGCTAACGGGACTTACCAACCTCAGTTTGCCGTTCGCACCGGAGGTCATACCCTCTGGGCCGGAGCGGCGAACATCAATGGGGGAGTCACCGTTGATATGCGCTCTCTCGACACACTGGTGATAAGTGAGGATAAGAAGAAGGCTTCAATCGGCGGTGGCGGCATTTTCAGCGACCTTTACCCCAAACTCGTGCAGCACAACCTCACGGTGATGGGCGGTCGAGTTCCCGGCATTGGAGCAGGAGGCTTCTCCACAGGCGGTAAGTGAAACTCATAATATTTTCACAGCCCATTCTCTAACAAAAAGTCTAAGGAGGTATCAACTTTTTGGCCCGGCGATACGGCTTCACCTGTGATAACATCTACGGCTATGAGATTGTACTGGCCAGTGGAGATGTTGTCTATGCTAGTGCAACCTCTAACCGGGACCTTTGGCTTGCTCTCAAAGGTGGCTCAAACAATTTCGGTATTATTACCCGATTTGATTTCGCAGCATTCCCTCAAGGAGACATGTTGGGAGGCGTCATTTCCTTCAACTACACTAAAAGCGTTTTGACCGCTCAGGCTGAGGCTTTTGCCAACTTTATGAAGCCAAAGAACTTTGACGATGCGGCTATGATGGGTCTCATCCTAGGATATGGAAACTCCACTGGCTTCACCGTGTCCGACTCGCTTTTCTACGTGGAAGCTGTCGAAAGCCCGTCCGTTTACGATGCATTTACATCCATCCCATCCACCGGAAACACTTTAGCTCTAAGAAGCGTTGCTGATACTGTCACTTCGTTTGGAGAAGATTTGCCATCAAATATCAACCGGTATGATTTCCAATGACAGTCCAATTACGGGTTATATGGCACGCTAACCTTCCGCTCCACAGTGCAACCGAGCTTGTTTATTCGTTCAAGAATGGCAACGCAACCGTCTACTCAGAGCTGATTCAGATCTTCGAGGACCAGATTACAGCACTGGCAGACATTGAGGGATTGACTGTACAGTTCCTCATTCAGCCTCACCCCGTAACGAATGGCACAAACTCTCTCGGCCTGACTGCTGGAGAAACAGACTTGGCCATGGGTGACCTCACCATTGCTTACAACAACGCTGCTGACGACGATGTCGTTCAGGAAAAGCTTGAAATACTGGTAAATGCGCAGACCAAGCTCTTGAGCGACTACGGACTTCTTATCCCTTTCACGTACCTCAATTACGCAGACGTGTCGCAGGATCCAATTGGTAGTTATGGACAGAAGAACAAGAAGCAGCTGCAGACTGTGAGCAAGAAGTATGATCCCAACGGACTATTTCAAAAGGCGGCTCCCGGTGGCTATAAACTATTTCACTAGATAGTCTACGCATGTTGTGACATTAAATGTCAACAGAAGGTAGTAATTGGAATTACCCACTGGACAATGTTTCGTGCATTAGGATGCCTGATGAATGTTGATACTGAAAACGCTTTACTGAAGAGCAAGCTCTGCGGGATTATTTTCAAAATACCAGCATACTCGGAGACGAAACTCAAGCGTACCAAAATCCATTTCCGGTTCCAGAGCTGAGCTCCCGCCGCCCTAAGCTGAGCCACCACTGAGCTTGGGCTGAGTTCGGCTGAGCTGAGGCTGAGTTACCTGGATAGGCCCAGTTTTGGGATCATAAATCCCTTGACCGCCCCGAAAAAAAACTCTCGATGTTGGGTTTTGAAAGATGCTCCTCCCATGAAGCCCTCTGTTCCGTGTACCATTGTTTGGCTATCGATACTAGGTTCTTGTCTAAATTGAATTTTTGGCTGCTTGCTGGTACCTTGTTAGTTAAATGCTTAAAAAAAGTCCATGGTGTAGCCAGTGCAAAACACTAGGATATTAAGCCAATAGTGTAAAGAGGACGTCACTTTCGCTCAACCCTGTAAATCCTTTGGTCTTATGCCACATATTGATCGGGATTTGCTATAGGATAGGACTGTCTGAGAATAGAGGGGTAACATCAGCTGGGTAGTGGTCCTTTAGTCGTAGGAATCGAGCCATAACCCAAAACAAGGTACAGGAGGATTCCTTGCATTGTTCTAGCCGCCCACATCGCCCACATTGTTCCGGCCGCCCACATAGTTCCCAGCGCCCACACAATTCCTACCGCCCACATTGTTCCCGAACTGAAAGAAGCTCAGTTGCAAACAACAGTTACATACTAAGTTAACATTGCTCCAAGTATTATACAGCTTACATTCAACAGTTAATATTCTTTAACTTTGGGATTTAAAAAACATCTTTAAGAATATTGATCCAATCACTCCAAATAGAGGTCTGAGTCAGTCCATATCACACAAATCATGGCTCAACTAGAAAGCATTGCGAGGTTTTTCAAAGAACAAGACATTCCTTTTATAACACCTGGATCTCCAAACTATACCTCATTGAGAGAGGCGTACATAAGCGACAGCCCTATTGTACCTCTTGGTATCGTTCGGCCGCGGTCTGCTAAAGATGTAGCTGCTGTGGTGGGGTTCGCAGTGGCACATGGCGTCGAATTCTCTATTCGGACCGGTGGCCATGATCTTTTCGGCCGCAGTTATGTCCAAGGCGGTTTGTGCATCGATATGAGGGACATTGCATACGTCCACGTTGACGGGTCATCAACGGCGCGGATTGGTGGTGGCACGTTGGCATTGGAGGTGGCTCAAACGCTGTCCGAGCACGAGCTAGGTACCGCGATTGGGTCATACCCTTCTGTTGGATTTGTCGGCTGGGCCACTCACGGAGGATATGGGCCTTTTGCGCCAAACTATGGGCTCGGCGTCGATCAGATCGTTGCCGCCCAGCTTGTTAATTGGCAGGGAAAGATTGTCGAGGCAGATGAAGATATTCTGATGGCTCTTCGAGGGGGAGGCGGTGCTGTTGGGGTCATCGTCGAGTTAACGATAAAGACCTACTCTCTCAAGCAGGTAAGCCGCACTTGTGCTCTCTCAGCGGGTGGTGCATGACTAACGGCATAAAGATCCTAGGAGGGATTATCACGTTCAAGTCCGACGACATCAGACACACAATCAAGGGATTTCTGGCGCATCTCAACGGCATGAGAGACCATGGGCTTCCTCCACCGCTCGGTATCCAGCAGAGCGTCGTCAACACTCCATCAGGCAAGGTTTTTGCTGTTGGCTTCATGTGGAGCTCCGATGATTTGAACGCTGGTAGGGAATACTTGAGCAGGATCCTGGATTTCGGAACACCGCTGCACAACTCGGTTACGGCAACTGGCCTTGCTGAATGGCTAGAGATGTCTGGAAAGCTGCCACCGCCAACAGCCTACGGGGCCATTTGCACGGTGAGGGTTCGCAAAGAAACCGACGAGGTTGCCGAAACCCTCGCCGCCATGGCAGACAAGATGCCCGACGATCCTGCTGTGCTCTTTTCTGTTCACGAAGTACGAGGCCCGTCAGCAAGGCCGCAGCCCAACTCCGTCTTCGCTGCTCGAGAGAGCCACTTTTTAATCGAGTGCATAGGAACGTCAAGCTTGCTGGAAAGGTCAGCGGTGAACTGGCGTTGGGCCCTGGACCTCCAAGATGCGATTCAGCAGACGGCCAGTGAAAATGTTCTTTTGGGTTCATACTTGCCGTTGACACCTCCTGGGAAGGTTGTTTGCTCAGAAATATATGGCCCGCACTGGGAAAATCTCCAGAGGATCAAATACAAGTATGACCCCAAAAACGTCTTCAAGAACGCACTAGTTAAATTTGATTAAGCAAAGATCGTTTTCACACTCTGGAAGGCACGTTTCGGTTTATTCTTTGTGGTTTTTGACATGTTGGACGGACTATGCTACATTCAATTATCTCCCTCATCATATATTTATAAAACAACCGCATATATATACAGTATGAATGGCTTTATCATTATCCTTGAGATTAATTGACCACCGAATTCTATGCGCATAATTTGCGCAATTTACCAAAATCCCATTCAAAGATGATACTCATAACTAGCACAATAGGTTGAATTATCAGCTTCTATTCGAAATGAGTCAGGAATTCATGGCCTACTCAGGCATCCAGTCTTAGCTCTTGACTTCTCTTGCTAGTAATGTTGCCAATTTACTTCTAGCTGTCCTCTTCGTGTTCTTCCTCCACAACAAGTGGGCAGGGCCACTCCGGTATATCATGATTTAGTGAAAGGACAGCAGATAAGAATATTGATAAATAATATTTAGTAGTAAGGACGCATAAATCTTCCTAGCCCTGCTCAAACTGTTTCTACTTTGTTTACTGTTGAGAATCCACTCCTACTCTAGCGATGGGAGGACCAGCCTCTGAGGGACCAATTCGATTAGATAGCCATCCTGTCTTCATATTAGTTTCGCCATGGCTAGAATATATGGCTGGATATCGATCAAGCTGTATATTACTCAAGCTGGCCACAACATACCGGATCTTCAACAAAAGCAAATTGCGCCTGCAGGCTCAGAAATTTGGGATCAACGGGATCCACCGCTAAATGCTTCACCTCCCTTTCCCATTGGGTGATGGGCATATCGTTGGTAGTGTTGACTCCGACGTCCTTGATGATTTTAACATTGGCAGCTTTCAGCCTTTCCACGGCGGCCTTCACGTCCGGGACTGTGAAGCCTATATGATGAAAGCCAAGGTGAGGTGCTCGATGACCAGGGTAAATATAAGGCCCAGTCAGCTCCTCAGATCCGTGGAAGTGACACAACTCTAGGAGACCGGATGTACTGCACAGAGTTGAATGGGCCGACATATCTTGGGCATATCTAAGCGGATCTGCGCGGTGCTCCGCAGTCTGAGGATGGCCAAGATAGTATCCGGTGAAAGGGCCCGTATTCAATTCCCAGATGACGCGCATTCCCATCAATTCTGTGTAAAAGTGTAGCGTGGCTTTCGGGTCTCGGATACGCAACATGAAATGGTTCATTCGATAACCCATTGTGGGGCCATTCTCGGAAAGTGGTGGCTGAGGTATGTGGCCACCCTGGAAGACGGTGCCAACAGGGGGATATCTACTGGTGATTGATTGCGTACTCTCCATGATGTATGTCCAACTCCAAGTTCAACAAAAAGGAAATTTCTCAATGTTGCCAGATTTACAGTGAAAAGATGGCAGTAATCAGGCTTTAAACTACGGGTCGGGATTCGTCTAATAAACATGCTCGTCGTCTATGCCCGTGGTCATGGCGCGTCAGTCGCCCACTTACCGCCCACATGCCGCCCACATGCCGCCCACATGCCGCCCACATGCCGCCCACCCGATTACGCGATGTGCAGTTCCCAACGCAGCTTGCCATTGTAGATTCAACGGAGAAGGTCTCGGCAGTCTTGCATCGGACCGCCCAAGATATCGATGCCGGGGCACAGGCGGTAGTTCGGGGCGACGACTATCCAGTTTCGATCGAGGCAATCGCGCACTTGATCCTTGTTGATTATGGCACATGACCCGAGCATATGAGCGCCACCATGTATGTCATTAACTATTCAAGTTCCAATTGACGTTAGTGTGTATTGATCCGGGTCATGTGTTGTGTACGTTGACATACTGACGGGGCAGGTAGATCCCGCAGTAGGTGGAAGACATATGTCGGTGTCTATCTCTTGACCGTCCTCAGTCACTTTGTACACGAGGTGCAGAGGTTCCAGGCTTGAAATTGTCTCTGGCATGATGCTTTGAGGATTAGAGGGCGAGAGTAGTTTTGGTGCTTTTTCTTTTTCTAAACAAGAAAAAAAGGAAAGGTTTCTCAGGCAGCATGAGAAGTAAGCAAGCCAAAACTTAATGTCTTTTAGTTGGCGGACTTGGTACTCCCCTATTTTTCCATCTCTTCTAACTGTGTACCGCTTTACCTGAATGAGTAATCCACCGAGAATCCTCGGCTGAGTGTCGGAAGCGAACTCTGATTAAAATTGGCCAAGGAGGAAGCCGGGCCGATGTGGGCGGGCTCAGGGAGTGCTCTTGAAGCGTTGAGAAAGCAACACATAAAGGCACAACATAATCATGGATAATTATCCTTTAGTTACAGGTAGAGAATATCATTACATATCTCCACTACATCATTTCTAACAATACTCCTAAATCCCCCAACACAACAAAAGCCTTGCCAAAATGCACATTTTGGGTGTATGCAATGGTTCCATTCATGGAAATTCTGAGATCTTGCTCAAAGCTGCCTTGCTTGCTGCGCAAAAGGCAGATCCATCCATCACCACATCATGGATACATGCGCCTTCGGTGCTTATTCCCATAAACCCCAAGCCACTCAGCAATGCCATTGATCCATCTCTCGGGACTATTGATAAGAGTGGGATTGAACCAACAGATGGGGTCATTGACGACCGCCCTGCAATTCTTGAAGCTATATTGAACGCCCACGCTTTGATATTTGCGTCACCAGTACAAAGCCATCAACCAGCTGGTACCCTCAAAGCTATCACGGACAAGATCTTGGGGCCTTATACTGATGCAGTCAGTGCACGGCTGATTGCTAATGGTAAAGCTGCGGGGAAACCAGAGTTTAAAAATGTTGAATTAGACGAAAGATTATTGCAACCGCGTGTTGTTGGCTTTATTGCAGTAGCTGGCTCTACTGTGCGTGATCAAGTCACAATGGCTTTACCAACTATGCACCAGTTCGTCTATCCATTGCATGCAAAGGTTATTGATCAGCATGTATTTCTTGGATATTCTAACCCAGGAGCAGTACTGTTGGATAAAGGTACTATTGTGAGAGCAAAACGGTTGGGCGAAAATATAGCTAGCCAAATGGGTAAGCCATTTGATGTTGCCCAGTATCTTGGCGAAGAGAATGAGGGTAGCTGCCCCTATTGTCACTTGGATAATATACAGGTTGAATATGCAAGTGACAATTCGATTGGGTGTTCGACTTGTGGTGCCCGGGGAAAGCTTGTGATCAAAGGTAATGGGCAAATTATCCCGACCTGGGATAACAATTGCACTGTCAGCTGCATAACCTTCAAGGGAAAGGAGAACCACATTTATGATATCCGCCGGAATGGAACATCGGAGCGGCAACGGATGGAATCAATCAAGAGCATGCATGAGGAATGGAAAAGCATTGTGGTCCCAGCGGTCCCATTGCCGAGTCTAGCCAGTAGTTAGGAGAGTGAAGAAGAATCAATTAGCACTCTAAATAGTTTGGCCATTGCGAAAACTCATGCGGCTTTGATGCGAGACCCCCCAAGTTTTAACGAGTGTTGTCATTTCATTCAAGACTTGGCAATTCTCAAACCGGGATAACCATTGAATCATAGCTCTCGCACCACTAAATGTCTCCTATGTTTACTGCTTTGGCAGCATGTTCAAGCTGCTTAATGAGCTTACATAAGCTTTCCACCATCAGCGGCAGCGATTCTCCCTGAATCTCTTGGCCTGCAGACGCGTTGGTATGCAATATTTCATAGCCAATTTCCATGCACTTGCTTGGGTCGTCCAGAGAAGCCGTTCTTGGTGTCTCGGCAGCGACACCAGTCAGTCGTGCCCCGAGCATGCCGGTTGCAATGAACCTTTTGGACTCGATTGACTCTGGCTCATCAATGAAAACGTACTTTGAACGCGCTGTGATTGAATTGCCCGGCTGGCTGCTCGTCTTCGCCCTCAAGATTACGGCGTAGACCCACAACACCAAGCAGGCTTGATAGACAATCAGAGCGTAAAAGTTTTTAAGTTGCCTGCGTGGAAACATCTTGGCTATCCGGTAGATCTGTCCTGTGTGCCATACAGCCTGCCGCGCATCACGGCTGCCAACCCAGTCCTGGAGAACTGGGTAGATGTTCCTGGCTTGTTCGTCCCCTACCTTGCCAAGAAACACCCGAATATCCTCTTGAGAGACATGCAAGTTGAGGCGTAACAGGTGAAGAAGTATGTGAGTTCGATAGCAGCAGCTACTATATTCCCACTCGGATGAGACGTGCTCGAATTGTACGAGCAGCTGTCGAAGTTCTTGGCGACGAGATGACAAGACAACATTGCTGGGTCCGGAGACATTCAAGGACGGGGGTTTCGGCTCCAAAATACTCTCCATCTTCTTGTACTCGTATATCATGCCCCAAATAGCATGCAAGTAAATAAAAGCCGATAGATGGGGATCGATCAGCGGCTTGCCGGACACCATGAGCTGTATGTCTCGGATGATGTCATGTAGATTGAGTGAGCGATTAGAGGTGCGTGACTCGTCGGTGTACTCCAGCATAACCGTTTTCCATGTTTGAGCGTCTCGAGCCACCCATGCTGCATGGGGACATGGCAGGTCGAGCGTGACTTCGGCGTAAGATATGAGAGGCATCATGAACATGCCCAGTGATTTCTGCGCCTCTTGCAGAAAGTACTTCCACACCAAACGCTTGGTAGATTCCCCCTTGGCCCACCTCCTCCACTTCTCCACCAGCTCTTCTCCATCGTCATCTGGACTAGGCATGACGATTGCATATGTTGATCCCCTGAAATGACCTGCCTCCCTCAACATGGTGATGGATGGTTGAGAATGGGCATAGGCAAGCTCCATCTTTCGCCTGTTACAGCTCCAGAGCCCTATTTCGAGGTAAATAATCTTGGCTTGTATGAAGAGTATGTTTCGAGTCTGAGAATTGTCGTGATCCCAAACGTTGACCAGAGCCGGTCTCAGTAGTTCCTGAACGGCATACCCGAACTTTCGCAAGGTAGGAATCGAGGTTTGTACGGCCCCAGCGGCCATGATGCTTCCCAGCAGCTCGGAAGGGAGCTCGTTGATTGACAGCGTGCCGTGGTGCAGTGCTGTTGGATCGTATCGGTCTTGAGATGCCATTCCTATGTTGACCAAGCTGTCGACGAGTTGCGTGGATGGAAATGAACTCGCCACCTGTGCCGTGAAAGCTGAAGATTTGCAGTTGGCCAGAACCATGGCCATCAACCTGTCTCTACTACTCTTACTTAAGCGCTCAGAGATGACCCTTTCGGCTCTTTGCCCAGCTTCTCGCAACTGAGGACTGGAAGACTCTTCGGGTGTGAGGGGTAAATGCGCTTGCTCCTGCGAAACGCCGTCAAGCCGGTTAGGTTCCCATTGCCAAGGGCTCTCGGTCCATATCTCTGTTACACGCCTGCGTATGTTCGATATGTCCTCGGAGTTGCTGGAAGTTGGGAAATGCTCCATGGTCGGAATTGGGATGAAGGAAAAAAGCTCATCAAGATTGCCGAGGGCAGGCAGTCCAAAATCATCGTTGTCGTTGTCCCATGACTTATCCCAGCATAGATTGAACAATTGTGCTGTATTGGCCTCATTCCAATTTCGAGAATTTTCCGGGTGCTCCATCATAATCTCTTTGATGAAGTCGGGCAATGGTAAGTCGACGGCGCCTACCGCTTGATGCGTAACTTGCCCGTTCCCCTGCTCAAAGTCTGGAGCAGCCTCTCCACCACTTTTGCCTTGAGTCTGAATGTCCGCCATTTCCCATTCCTCCCCATCTGAACTCGCCTCGCTGATATGTCCCTGTGAAGCGGCCAAGCCAGAGACGCAATCAAAGTTGAAACTAAGTTGTGGATCAACTGGCTGCTGGTCATCACCTCCTCTGCCGCGGACTGTGCTATTGTATCGACCTAGCGCAAGGGGATCGCTGGCTCTGGTTGCCGATCCCGTATCACACGTCAAGCCTTTTTTGCGACATCGATTGCACGGCTTTCTATCGTCGCACTTGACCCTTGACGCTGCACAGGCTCTGCAAGCTTTGTTTACCCTGCCAGATCTGGAAGTCCATGTACGTTGTGGATTACCTGCTAGTCCAGCAGCTTCACCTTGCACATTTCCACTGGAATAGTCCTTAGCATGACTAGCCGTGTGGCGCTTGCAAATGTCAATCCTTGCGAAAGCCTTGCTGCATATCTGACACACGTATTGCCGGCCCTTCCTGTGTGTTCGCACATGCCTTTCCAAATGTTCTGGTCGGGAATACCGACGGGAACAATCCGCACACTCATACTGAGGAGAATTATCCGGGCTGTGTCGGGATGTGGGCGTGGAACCCTCGGCTTCTGGAGACGGCGAATGATTGTGTACCGTTGGGTCGCCGCCGCGACCGGAGTCCATGAGGGTGTCCATGCTGCTTTAGACAGATCTTGGTGGGATGTATGGAACCTTGGGACGCCCACCGGACGGGTGCGATCGGCATTTATACCGCTACTTGCGTCGTGCCTGAGGATCGGACTTTCCGGGAGGTTGACTTTAGTGCTTTTGGATGAGACAGGGGTGATGCAGCCCGAAGCCTTCGGGTCGATCGCAGCCTAGCTAACCATTCTATTGGTTGAAATGTTCACTCAAACCCCACTGGCGTATACATCCGCATGGGGGAGGTGTCGTTACTAGCTGTTTAACCCCCATGACTTGCGGATGCGGCCACTAACCGGTAAACACGGCTCCAATGACCCTGCTTTACTAATACAATTGCCTAACGAGAACTAGCGTGAACCTTGTCAATAGATGAACGAAGCGCTTGTTCCATTGTGATAGGGTAATTAACGATAGTTTGACAAATCTTTCTGGCGCGTTACAAAGGATTCGCCCCTGGTCGTGCTCGGTCCATTTGGGACCTTTAGCATTCTTATAGATAGAATATTGGTATGTAAAGATTTGGATGCAGATTACAATGTGTGTAATTCACATGGGACTAGGTATGGAAAACGCAACCCTCGCGCAATCATAACTGCTAGAATCAGTTCCGCATCCAATCCTGCTCGGGGGAGCTTCATATTCCAGATATACAATGCGCTGGACTTCATTCTCCTACTTCCCGGTCTTCGCTCCAATGCGCGTATTTGGAAACCTTCCAGTCCCACGTAATCCGACGGATCTGTTCGCCCCAGATGTAGAATGGAACCCACAGAACCAAGAAGAAGCCAGCGATAGCCGCCATCTACGGATTTGCAGGTTTTGTTAGTCGGGCAACCTCATGAAGGATAGGCGTTGAAACAACTCACTGTTCCATATGCGGGGAGGTAGCCAACTTCGCCGATCCATGGGTTGGTGTAAAAGGATAGGAGGAAGCCTATTAAAGCTAGCGAGCAGATTTTAGCACGAAGAATCTACAATTGGGAATCAACGCCTTACACTTGAAGCCCATAGTCGCCATGGTAATTTCGCCCGTGATTGGTCGATATGCATCGATAGTGTAAGTTAAAGAGATGTTCGTAGCTTGAGCGATGCTGAAGTTGACTGCGTGTAACAGTTAGTTTCATCTGTTGCATATCTAATTGATCTATAGGGACGCACGCAGAGAGAGGCCAATCGTCGGTACCATCCAGTGCAGCTTGTACTGTATTCCGGCGCCGTATAGAATGAGAGAGGCAGGCGCAGTTATGACACTGATGGATATAGCGGGAAGCCTCATCTCTGGTTGCCTAATACCGCCGTTTCTCTTTGCGAGGTAGCTGTTGGTCCATGTTAGTGCTCTCTTGTGCGGCTCGGTCCCGTTGGCTGTTCTTACTCGGAGACCCAGTCGCCAAGGTGGCCACCAGTCGGAATACCAATCAATGAGCCGATCAATGCTCCAATGAAACAGAGGCCAACCTGGTATGTTTGAAAACCATACGTTGACGTAAATGCAGATGCGACATTGGATGTTATGGCGACGAGAAACCCAATGGTGACGGACATTACCAAGGCACCCCACAAGACTGGAGGCAGGATAATGAGGACCAGCGGTCGAATGCTCAAGGTAAAAAAGCTTTCTTTTGTGTAGGTTCCACTAAATATTCGGAGCATTTGAAAATATGTTTTCTTCTTCGGCACTATAGTCATTGGGGGTAGTCTCTCTTCAGTCGTCGAGTAGGCCTTATCCTCTTCCGCGTTGGGGTCTGAAATTTGAGAGTTATTCACAGGTTGTCGCACATACATCGTCTCAGGAAAGGTAGCAAGTGCCAACAGCAAAGTCGCTCCTACTAGAGCAATGGCTACGTAGAAGATGTACCTCCACGAATTATCAATGGTGATGAGACTAAAAATAGATTAATGAAGCTCGATTATATGGTCATCAAAGCAGTAACCGACCCGTCAATAATCATACCACCGGACACGCCGCAACTGAGTGCAGCAGTATACCAACTGTGAAGTTATCAGCCAACGTGACATAGGTAAGAAACGACGGAAGGGAGAAGTAGCTTGCCCCATAATAGCACCCCTCTCATGAAGGAAGAAGACGTCGGCGATAGTTAATGGAGCCTGGGCCAAGGTAAACAAATGCAGATGTCCGCACATTCGAAAGAGCTTACGATCGTTTCTGCAGCTCCAGAACCAAAACCCGTGAAAATTCTGGCGGCCAAAAAGCTACTGTAAGATGAAGTGAAGGATGACCAAACAATGGAAACAAAGTAGACGAGAAAGCTGATGAGATAGACTGGGCGTCTCCCGTACTTGTTCACCAGAGGCACCCAGACTAGGTTGCTGGTGCCTTGGAGCAAAGATGCCGATGTGAAGCAATATGACGTCTTTGAGATGGCAGCAGCGAGCTTGTTTTCTTGCCAGTCTGGAAAAAAGCTTTTTGATATCTCCACCAAGGCTACGCTGGGACCGGCGGAGACCAAGTTGCACATGAACATGGCCAGACAAATGATCCCGGCTATGTAGAATTTGAAAGGCTGGCTCCTATAAAATCATCAGACCAGTATTAAAAAACGTGACCACGAAGGCCGATAGAGGAATCGCACCAGTTCAGTGGGTCATTTGGATCAACTGATGGTGTTGGAATGAGGATGAGCTCGTTTGTCTCGGGGTCACGGTGCATCACAGCCCCAAAAGTGTGGGCTTTCTTCACGGGAGGAGACATGATCATATCAAAATCAGGAGCGCAGCGAGCCCTTTAGAATATGAGATATAGTGAGGCTGGTTTTGGCAATGGAGTGGTTGAACGAATCCCAAGTATTTGTTAGTTTCTTAGAATCTATTATGAGGGATCAATCTACGAGTCTTGACTCAAGACATATATATACACGGACCCTCCGTAAGCTGCAATACTATCCAATGCATCTACAGTATAGTCTTTGAAATTTGACTGGGTAGCACTCAAGAAGTATCCAGGTTCCCATGAACAATCCCCGCAAACCTTATCTCCCGAAATATCCGAGGGCCGTTTCAAAGTATCTCGTCGCCGAACAGTACGGTACGATGATCAAAAATCAAGCACTACCAAAACAATGGGAAATCAAAGTATCTATTCCTCCGTGGGAAGATACAAACCGGATTTACCGGGCCGGCCCGTTCATCGGTACCTGTGAGGAGCCTTCGGACACTTCAGGAGATGGAGAAGTGACCGGGATTTGATCCTGCGGGCATACGTACTCACAAAAGCAACGCTAGGGTTTGCGTGGCCACGAACGAGCCAATAAAACGCTATTAGAAGCGTGAGTGGGCAGAGGAATTCACGTAGCAAGAATACGTGCTATGACATCAGGTGTGATGCTGCTTTTTATGGAAACATGGCACTCCACAGGAACTTCCGGGCGTGGGGATAGCCTACGGGTCATGTGGGCGGCGCTATCCCGAAATAGTATTGGCTCTCCCACGATATGTCACAAGGAGATCAGGTCTAACTGCCAGTTTAGAATTAGCTCGAACCGAGGCCGGGAAATCCGAGTTTGTCTCCGCTTACCCTTGACCTTTGGCACGGATATCCAATCTCTCAGTCCCATAGATCTTCTCTGAGAGAGAAAGAGAGAGAGAGAGTAACTAACTGATGTATATGCCCACACGCTCCGCACCATACTCCTGAATCTTAAAGATTGATAGAATAGCTCCGCAGCCAGATCACAAACACGAGATTTGTGGTGTTCGTATTATTTGCAATACTCTTGAAGTCTTTATTCAACTATATGACAATTTCTAGACCATCTAACCAATCCTTTGCTTGCAAGTACAACAAGTCGTGTTTCTGGCCACACACGGAATCTCCCTCCCTTCTGTGCCCCGGCATATCCAACATGACTTCAACTCCCATCGTCATCTCTTGGCAGTATGCTAGATACTTGTAGCCCGGTGGAAACTTATTCAAGACGCCATAGTCAAGCTGGGGAACTCTCCTGGGGTCAATAGGAATCAGCTTGTCCTTCTCGTACCAGTGGCGCACCAGGTTCGCGCCCCAATTCCCCGTGACCGGGTCCTTCGACCAGAAGAAGCAGAAACGGCAGTCCGACTCTGCATCAACTTGCACACCGTCTAGATCAAATCGCTGTGTAACAGTTGCTTTCATCTTAGTCACGGCGCGGGTGGCGTCCGTGCGAATGTCCGTGGTGGACCCGTGGACACGATGCATGATGAATGTGCCACGGTCCATGCCAGCTTTTGATGCCTCTATAAAATCTTTGTAAAAGGTCCTCCCGGTCCAAGTCGTGTATATGTACGCGTTTGGGTGAAATATCGACTCGAGATTTTGCCATTCGCAAGCATCGCTGTGAGATTGGGTTAGTGCAACAGTTGCAACGACGTGATGACTGAGCCCCACTTGCCGGTAGCATGGCCACCCTTCTGCCAGCTCACGCAGCTTCATTCGCTCGAGAACAAGACCTTCTGGGCCATTGTTACGGATCGCAGCTACGGGCCTGGACCCTGTGGGGAGAGTGTGCAGGTCGGGCATCGTGCAAATGACAATGGATACTGCTGGAGAGAAGCAGTGAATAGGCCAAAGGTTGATGCTAATTGTGTCACCGTGCCAGAAGTTCCGAGATTCCCCTTGGGATATGTATGTGCTTCAATTAGACATCTCAAGTAGCTATAGGTCATCCTTGCGGCTGCATCGAGAGGTTATGGCATCTTCAAGCCCGGAACGACGCTCGGACAGTTGCAGGTATCGGCTCGGAATGTGGGCGGCGCATGCGTCATCTTGCTGCCCTGAATTTACATCTCGGGAACCACGCAACATTGACAGAATCCATAGACTGTCCCTAGATTTCAAAGTATAAAGAAGAGCGCTTCACACGGATGGAACCGGAAATGACCCAATTTGACCAATCCATGCACCTGGATTGCTCATTACCCTTGAAACCCGTTTAGTCACCGTTCATTATCATGGATCGTCTACTCCTCCCTCCCGGTCGTGACGATGTCCCCTATATCCTCGAGGCATTTGGAGGCGAGAACATCTACATCCCTACCTCAGCCGGGACGACGCGACATTTAGCCACTGCCAAGGAGACGAAAAACAAGTTTCTCATCTGCGGCGGCGGTGGAGTGTATTCTCCATTTCCTGTCCCGTTTCACTATCACAACGAGACACACCATGACTTCTTGTGCCTAAAAGGTCAGATGAAAGTGTGGCTGAACGACCAATGCCGGATATTAAATGCTGGCGACTATGCCTCTGTGGCACCGGTAAGTCTCTTCCTATCCTTGTTCCATTGCTGTATTTCCTCGTAATGAGCAGCCCTTTGACTGACTGAACGCCATGGTGGTTACGATCAGAAAGCCAAGCACTCGTACCAGCTCATCGGAGACCACACCGAAATGCTCGGCATAGTCGTACCAGGCGGCTGGGAGAACTTCTTCCGCTTCATCGGTGACGTGTACCCCGGGCCGCTGTGGCCAGATGTCGACAATCAAAATCCTCGTGAGACCTTGGTGCCGCGTGTGGTGGCAGCCGCTGAGGAATTCGACGTCGTGCCCGTACGATCGCACCAGTTCGCAGATCCTGACCCTTTCGGCGACCGGGACCATGTGCTTCCTGGGAACGGTGACCCCTACTTTCTGCACAATGGGAGAGGGCCCAGTGCCGTACTCGGCGGGACTGTTGTGCGCCCGATGGCGCGTGGCGCAGACACCGGAGACGCATTTACACTTGGGAGCATTGAAGGCTCTCACACATACAAAGCTCAGGCCCTGCAAAACATATTCATATTTCCGTCTATTCCGCACTTCATTTTTGTTCACGAAGGATACCTTCAGGTCTCTGTCAAAGGTCAATTACCCTCCCGTGTAGGTCCCACAGAGTCGTTGTTCCTCCCGGCCGGGACTGCCTTCGGCATCCAGGTGGAAACTCGTTACGCCAAGGTATTCATATACTCTACCCCGGGTGGTCTCATTGATCTGCTCTTCGAAGCAGGCAAGGACACCCCACACAGCGGACCTAATTGCATGATTCCTGAGTCACCCGCGCCTTGGAGCGTAGGAGAGCTGCTCAAGCTGAAGGGACGATTCGATTTTGAATTGCGAGAAGCCATGTAGTCGTCTGTACATAAAATAGAAAATATAAATTAATAATTTTATTAAAAGCTAAAAATAATAACTAAATCTATTATAATAAGCCTAATAACTATTAATATAAATTAATAAAATAAGATTTTATTAATCTAATAAAAATTAAAATTTAATAACTATCTAAAATATACTCAAAAATACTAAATCTAAAATAAATAACTAATAAAAAAATTAAAATAAAATATACTAAATAACTTAAATAAATTAAATTCATCTTCATGTGGGAAAGGGTCATAGAAGGCAATTACACTGCTGCAGCCGTAAGGGCCGCAGCCGTTAGAGCTGCTGCCTTAGGCAGCAAGAGCCTGGTCACCTGACCTAGCTGGGGCTGCCTGTAGCAGCCGGCAACTACAAAAGCCGGCATGACTAACCAACCTACATAGAAGAGGCATAGATGAATTAAATACTGCGAAAGCACCCCCTCCTTCTCCCTGCCTGAGACCCCTATCGTGACCTCGTCATGAGACCCTTGTTTTAACCTATGTTGCAACAAGCCTAGTCAACCGACACTTCATATTAAAATTAAATTACTTAAATAAGCAAAATTACTAAGTTAATTTGACTTAAATTAAGTTGACTTAATTATCGTTAAGTTAATCGGAGCGCTATACACAAATGGCTAGACATATCCAAGTTCAACATCTGCAACAGCAGGCGCAGCCCACATGAATGCAAATGCTGTCTATCCTTCTTCAGATACCTCGTAGCCCATGCTATTTCTTCACCATGGTCTGGACTAGATGCCCGCATCAATCCATGATTCTTTGCGACCGCAGCCCCTGAATGGAGACGGCCAACGCCTAAAAGCGGATTACGGGCTGTGCCGATTCATGGCGCACTTATGTGCGCATGGTGTGAGCTGTTGGTTGTTAGCGTTGCAGGACTAGGACTCTTTGCACCAATCGCGCACAGCCCTCTCTCACGAGATGCGGACTGAGTCCTTGTTGGTGCTTTCAGGTGAAAATATTTTCACGCGAACCGCGCTTGCACCGCTGATGAACTTGGCCATTCTTTCAAACAGCACCGCAATCACCGGTTCTTTCACAAGCACAGGCCACCAACCCAGCATGGATCGATCACCCAGATGCGAGTCTGTTGGGTCGAAGACCTTTCTGAGCCTCCCCGTTCAGTTGAGGGAGCGAATTTACAGAGCTGCTGGGCTCATTTTCGAATACGGAATCTTGGTTGGGCCGCGAGTGCCCAGATACCGCGCACATCGCGCCCTGGCATGCAGCTTGCTTCGAACTTGCCATGAAATTCACGCCGAAGTTATCAACCTCATCTTCAGCAGGACCTACCTGATCTTTGGCTGCTTCAATGTTCAAGATAGCCTCCGCTTCATCCGCGGATTGCCACCTCAGACTTTAGCCCAACTAAAAGAAGTTTCAATCCATCTTTGCCTACGCAGAGTTGCAGCCTCACGCCAAGGGGGTTTATATTATGACAAAGAAGATCGACCCGAAGGCGGTTTCTCTGCTTCATTGACTCAGGATCTGATTAATGATTGGAAGGATACCGCAGCACATCTCTTCTCTCATATAAAACCTTAGACCTTAACCTTACAGTTTGTTTGCGATATAATAGATGGAAACGAGGAAGCATCAGCGGTCCTGCAGCCGTTTTACGACTTCCCTGGACTATTGAAGTATTGTGAGATACGGCTTCATCCCACCCCAGAGCTAAAGCTGTCGACTCTTGCGCTGGATGCGTGTTTAATGGCCATGGAGGATCCTCGTGTAGCCTTCCGTTTTTTGGACCTGCCCATCGAAATTCGTCGCCGCGTGCTAGAATTTACGGATATAATTACACCGTTCAAGCAATTATGCTGGAACTCGGCTCGGTGATTTCACATTGGAGCTCCCGGATCTCCAGGCAATTTTGATGGGCCCGATGAAGCGATCCGTGGTACCCATGACCATTATCTCTGCCAGTTTTTCGGGTGTACCCATATTGTGGACTACAGAAAAACCAAAATATGCCGCTGGCTGAATGGTGGATATTCACCAAGTTGCAAGTGCTGGAGATGCCCCCGAAGCTTATTTCTCGTTTGCCGCACCGTCTATCGCGAAGCCATCGACATGCTCTACTCATCAATGAAATTGCCATAGTGCCAAGTCACCAAAAGCGAGATGACCCATTCGACTACATCGACATCGATACAGCTGGGAGCCAGTTAGATGCCTCAATCTTCTTAAAAAGTCTCCACGTGGATTTGCTCTGGCGCATCCGCTCGCTTGATATTGGTTTCCCAGTATTCACGTCGGGCTTTGATCCACAGCCCTCAGATGCAATCGTGCGCGACTGGTGCGATGCTCTTCAGCACCTGAATCGGTCAGCTGACGTCAGGGCTTTGACAATTACAATCTCAATGGCCACATCGGCGGTTGATCGCTTTGAACAAATCGAGGGCTGGCAGACAACGCGACAAGAAAAAGAGTCTCTTCTTAACCCACACATCACCTTTTTGAAGCCCCTGAAAGAATTGAGACACATGAAGCGTTTATTCATTCGTCGAGATTATATCCACCTTTGGTGTAATGAATTAGACTTCTATTGTCATTGGCAGCCCCCTTGTCTCGACGCTGTAGAAATGGAAGTTTGGCTGGAGAAAATGGTCATGGGGGAGGAGTATAACAGTTCAGCTCTCGGAAAGGATGAACGGGCACCTGGCGATTGGCTTCAAGAAATGTGGTTTGAGAACAGAGGAATATGCTACGATTGATTAACCTCCAAATGAGAACACCAAAATGGAGTTTCTTTTAAAGTTACTTAAAGAGTCTAGAGGACTTTACGTCCAAAAAGCTATCAAGGCATTGTGGGTTAGCTATTTCACCTGCTGTGCAAAGCTTATTGCGTTGACTTGGGCCATACTGGACCTCGATATTACTGATAAAAATACAGTCTAGAGAAATGAAGGATCATTTTCTTTCTAGCTCCTCGCCGCTTATGATATATTTCGCTTCGTGGTCGCCCTCGCTTACCCTAGAGGCCCGGGTGATGCTTTGAGCCTTTGGTAGTTAAATAGTGAAATTGGGTCAAGCCGTAAATATCATTATTCAATGGAGAAAGAAATAAAGAGAGAGAGTTGACTGGGAGAAAGCTTCATTTTGCGGACAAGATTGTGTATGCGTTTCATGTGTTTGGGAGTGAGTTCTACTTAAACTAGTTTATTATGTACATTTGATTAGGACAGTGCGAACAAAAATCGACTAAGGCGGAACATAGTATCTTCTAAGAATCAAACCGCTAGCCCAGATGTTATCTAAAGGAACTGGTTGGTCGGGGCCCCAGTCCACTCTTCTCATAAGCCATATCGACCATCTTCATCTGCGCGATCGAATCCTCTCCAGTGACCCAGTGCTGGGTCTTTCGGCCCCGAATCTTGTTGACAAACTGCTCCAGTTGGTGTCGGTATGACATCCAGTAGACTTCGCCGGGCAAGTCCTCAAACTCGCCGCCAGCTTCCTTCCAAGTGTATGCTTTGTGCGACGTCTTGGTTTCCCACTTCTTGATAACTTTGCCGTCTTTGGATCGAATCTGGTTGGACTCTTTCACATCGATGCGGTGCCAAAACACGCCATGGAGCAAGCCTTGCAGGGTAAGCTCGCGTGACTGGTATTTTGTTTGACCAGCAGGCAGAGTGTTGTCAGGGACAACAACTTCCTTGGTAGTGACAGTCACCCAAGAAGGCTTGAGGATAGTCTCACCTTGAAGGGTGCTGGAGGCTTCGCCAATTCCACCGTTCGGGAAGCGGAACTTGGCGCTGAACTCATAGTCACACTTGTCGTGGATTCCATCCGTGTACGACTTTGAGTCGCAGCTAATGCATTCCTCTGGATCGGCACCGAAGAGCAGGCGGAGAGCAGCAAAGTTGTAAGTGCCCATGGCCATGATGGTGCCACCGGCAAGGGGGTAGTTGAAGTGAATGTCATTCTTGGAACTTGCCCACCATGGAATCATGGACCGGGAAGCAATGTGGGTAATTTCATCCGGGTCAACCAAAGACTTGAATAGGACCCAAGAGGGATAGAAGCGGTTGTGAAAAGCTTCAAGGAGAACTGGAGCATTAGGCTGCGACAGCTCCGGTAGATTGAAAAGAATCTCAGCCTCAGTGGCGTTAGATGTAGACGGCTTCTCTAGGAGGACATGCTTTCCAGCGCGAATAGCGCGGACAGCCCATTCATAGTGCAAGCCGTTAGGTAGCGGAATGAAAATACAATCAATGTTGGGATCATCCAGGATCTCTGTTGATGTGATTGTTAGCTTAGTTGATTTAACATCCCGACGAAATGCCACGTCGACAATGGCAAATTCAGGATAGCGCCGGCTGGATTCAACCTACCTTGATAAGAGTCCTTGACTTCGGGAATGCCGTGAGATTTGGCAAAAGCCTCAGCCTTAGCGCGGTCTCGGGCCGACACCGCCTGAACAATGACTTCAGGGTGCGATTTGGCGGGGATGATTAGGGACAGAGGCCTATACCTTGTCAACATGCAAAAGAAAACAAAACAAGTTAGCACACATGCAGGCGGAGGCTTACGCAATGTTGGCGGCACCCAGGACGCCAAACTTGAGAGCATCGCTGGTCTTGGGTGGCGTGGGTGGGTTGAAGACCTGCCAGAGTCGGCTAACCAAAGCAGCCATATCGTGTCACTACCCCAGGATAACAATACGCGGGTCGATGTGACTTTGAGGGATACCCGCTTTCTCGGTTAACGGGCTACCGGGGACGGCAATCAGGGGCTCAGCAGGCTTGGCGTACAGAAGGAATCAAAAGTAGAAATGTTGGAAAGCTGTGGTGGAGATGAGGAATAAAAAGATGTTGGATGAGGAGGAGTATTTCCAATTTATGTGCCAAGCAAGGTAATGCTCCCATGGCATCCAGCTCATGGCCTATATTACGAGGAAGGTCATTCAACCTGGCGATCTCGACCAAATCAAACCTTAGCCCGGCTAACAAGTTGCACACCCGATGATAGATCGGAGAGATTCAAGATGGTGGCGTCTGCACTTCCTGGGTGCCCGCACCTTGGCGTTGTAGTGGTGGCTGCCGCGACCCACACCCGGGAGCCATGTTGTGCCGGTGGCTGCCCAGGGACGGATGGGCATTGATCCGGTGGCTGAAGGAAACGCCCGCCATAGGCTGGACTGTTCGGTGGAGGTTTCGGTGACTTTTACATGGCTCGAATTTGTAAGAAAACGGCTATCAGCGAACAGGCCCGAATATACACCCCTGCCTAGCAGTTTACGTCGAGCACACAATGCAGCTTGTCCAGGACATTTCGGACAACATCAAGCATATGACGATGGTATTCCGCGGACATGACCAATATTGGGGTAATCAAGAGCCGAGGTGTTAGTTGGTTCGGGGGTGGTGCAACTGGCTACATATAAGAGAGCCAAACCTATTGTCGGCCAGCCGCAAACGGATTCCATTTTCCTCTGGTTTCTCGAAAAGAAAACAAAAACAATGCTTCCGAACTGTCGCAAGAGTTATCGACTCGTATGACTCGCAGTCATCCCACCTGGGCCCCGATGGTATCACGATGTGTGTGGCTCGATCAACAAACTCCCCGCCCATTACCAATAGCTGTAAACTCAAAATCCCAAGGCATTATCCTCAGACAAACCGAAAACCAGACACGAGTCCCGGCTCGATGCATCTCGACGAAAAGGCAGTTTTCCCAGGGGACTCCTCACAGGAACCCTGTTCCCCGCTCAGACCGTGCCGCAATCCTTGGATGTAACGAGAACGTATCAACGTGTTCGCTTTCGCTTGTTTGGGGGGGGGGGGGCGCCCTAGTACACTCCAGAGGGATATGAGGGAGTACAGGGCAAGGACAGGGGAACGACAGGGCCCAGTGGCGTCTGCGTCTAGCGCCAGTCGTATTTGACAACGAAAGTTCATACAGGGGGCTACCCTGGGACACCCTGGGAGGCCTAAACCAGTTCTGGCCATTGGCACACCACTTTTCGCCACGTTTCAACGCGCTCCGGTTGTCGCCAACAATCAATTGCTCGCTTTTGGATCGGCTGCATTGCGCGGGGAGTGCCAGACGCTTCGCTGAGCCCAGGCCGTTCTCACACGCCTTCGAGTTGCATGTGTAGTGTTTTTATTGAGTTCATTGCGTACGCCCTGTGCCTCCCGCGAACGCAGCTCTCCCCCCGCTTGATCCGAGCATCAAGCGCAACTGGATGGTCGCTATATTATCCGCCCGGCACCGTTGAGCAGGATTCCGAACCCAATTTTTCCGTGGCGGCTAGGCCCGAACTAAGGAACATGACTCGCCTCAACGAGTCTATCAGGTTGATCGACCTGCTGGTCTACCATTCGGAGGTCGAAGCTACTGGCGGCACCGGCCGAGATCTGAAGCTAGGCTCGATTGCAACGCGTAGCCCAGCCTATCACTTTGGGAATTTCGTATTCCCGAGTGTGCGTGATAAAGCGAAAAACATGCATAAGCCGAACCTCGATCACGTTTTGGCACAACGGCAGCCGGACTGTTGCAGGCGAGTGCTCGACGATCCGGGAATAGCTTCTCGTTAAACTTTCTCAACGGCGGCACCACGTGCTTCGGCTCGGCAGGATGTATGTATAATTCGCCAATCTCGGCCAACACCGAAAGGTGCATACTCTTCCCCCTGTTGGCATGTACGCTCACATACTATGGTAGCTGATGAAAGTAATGTTAGCTCCGGTCCACCCTCAAAATGGTTACCTTCTGGGCAAGACAGTGTACACAAGCACAGGCCTGACAAAAAGAAGCCAACCCACTCACACAACTATGCTAGTTATCTTGGCTGTTCTTTTTTGTCAGGCTATGTGAGACCCATTTTTTGTGTGTGTATCAGAGGGAAGGGTACATTACCAGGATCAAAAGGTGACCAAAATAACCGTGGGTCCAGGTGGGAAGAAACTAACATTACTTATCCCGCATACCAGAGTATACGCGGATTCGCATGTGGCAGGGTAGGATTGCAGCACAGACCAAAGGCCAAGAGAGCGACCAAACTAATTGTCCGCAGCGATAGCCGATTGATTCCTGATACGGCATGAGGAGCCAATCCACAGGGTCCGAGAACGAGGGCCCCAGGACGAGGGTTCCCCGTGGCAATTCCGTCTCACGGGCCAGAACCCGGCACCGTTCGACTGCCCTTCCCTGCACCGTTCACGGACTCTGGTCCTTGTCCGTTCTCATCGATATATATGTTTGTTTCGTCATGCCGTCGTCACACCAAGCTATTCAATATAGACAACTTTGTGCAAGTGTTTTGAGTACCGCTATATTTGTTTCTTATACATCAACCACCAAGTCTACCCATCTTCATTGCTCTCCCTCTCACTTCTCTTCCCACCACTAGCCATGGCACCGAACACGGAAGGAACAACAATGGCCTCAAGGCGCCAATCGTGCGACCGGTGCCACGGCCAAAAGCTGCGATGCACCCGCACTGGCGGAAATAACACGGGGGCTTGCAACCGATGTCTCAGGCAAGGAGCCCAGTGCGTATACAGCTTCAGCCTGCCCAAGGGCCGCCCAAGCATGTATCGTACAACGGAGACGGCGCGAGAAAACTCGAATCCGCCTGCGACTTCTGTCAAGTCCATCACGCCGCCAGGTTCGCCCGAAGACCAACCTCAGCGCCCGACAAGCCCCGAAACCAGCAATGACGACGATGCGAAAGCCAGTGGGAAGAAAGCCAAGACTTCGACCGAGGCCGCCAACAACAGTAATATCGGCGTTACTGGGAGCATTGACATCGAAAAAAACATCCATACGAATACCGGCGAAGATGCCATCCTTTCTTCGCCTGCCACCCGATCCGCACCCGCATCTTGGCCTGTGTCTGCATCCATGTGTCCATGGCTGGAGCCTTTTAGCTGGGACGAGATGCAGATTGACATGAACGAGCCCGACACGGCCCAACCAGGCTGGAGCTTTTATCCCAAAACGAATACGCATAACGATTTCAGCGCGATATTGCACGACGACATCCCCTATTTTCCTCCATGGGGAGGCGTAGGAAGCGGCGAACCCAGCGCGCGAAGACCATCGTCTGTCTCGAGCTTTCTCCAGGAACATACGCAGGGTCCAGACGCTGGGATTGCGCAGCTCTCACAGCTCAGCACGCGACTCTATCCGCTGCACCGGGCCAGCTGCACCCTAGCTGACGCCATTGGAGCATCGTGTCAATTAAGAGATCACAATACAACTCGACCAGGCCCGCTTATCGACGACACGGCATTTAAATCCATTGCGACCTGGCTCGTCCACGTTTCCGACAACATGAACCTGTTCTTGGGGCCTGAGCGCCAAAACTCCACACTCGGCACGGCCACGTGCAGCCTTGGCGAGACGCTCCTCGATGCCTTCTCCACATCAAGACATCTCCTGGATATCCTGCGGTGCCTGCAAAACAACGTGGGGCACTGGAACGCCATCACACCGCAGCCAACGCCAGCGCTGAATCCATTCGACAGCGCTTCTTGTCTGGATCAAATCAGCGGCCTGTCGTCCAGCCCCTCGCGCGCACCGAGCCAGTACTCGAGCACTGTGATTCGCCACCTCGTCATCGCGTGCCATACACTGATTCTCAGCATCTACGTTGCAGTGCTTACCGCGCTGCAGCACGATGTGGATCTCCGGAACTCATCCGAGGCCGCCAATGGCGGCGTCGATACCGATCGCATGGATGCCGTCGGCTTGGCCGACATGCAGCTAGTCATGACGGTGCAACTGTGTTCGTACCTGATTGAGCGGCAGTGCGAAGCCGTGCATTCCTATCTCTCGCCTAAGACAATACCCCAGTCATATGATGCCGCTACATCCCAGCATTCTACCTCGTCCTCGGTTCCCAATAGCCGCGAGGCTATGAAGGAGCTGGAGGCGGAGGTGCAGCAGCGCATCACAACGATGCGCACCACGCTTCGCATTTGAATACAAGCATTTCTTTAACTAGTTGACGATTTCATGTTTTTTTTTCTCCTTCTCTTTTCTTGATATCCTAGTGGTATTGTTTTTTTGTTTTTTTTTCTTCTCATTAGGTTCCTAAGCGAGGCGAATGGTTATCGGCTATCAGGCACGGGAACGTGCGGGGATAATGGTCATTGTAGACGAATACACATGCATCTCAATAATTAAACGTCTCATTCCTAAGAACCCAGGAGCATCCTTTCCAACTCAGCCTCCACGTAAGTCTGTGAAATAACTCAGGGGTCGCTGCATCATTGCAACCACCCAAAACCCGAATCCTTCGGGTTTTGGGTTTGGGGAGCATACCCGAATACTACCCTAGAGCGGGTTGTGCCGGGGTGGCGGGAATCCTTGGCGCCGCGCGGAACCGGTACTGCCAAAAGCCACGTGCGGCCAGTGTCGCACTCGAGAGCTTGGCCGTCAATCCTTCGAGGCGGGGGAGCAAGGCCCCAAAACGACTCCATGTGAGAAGTGCTGCGGGTAGACAATCGCCAAGACGAGTGAAAGGTCGGCATGCAGCCACGGCCTGGTGGAGTGAAGATTGCTGGATTCCGTGTAACCCGTGTAACCCGTGTAACCCGCAGACCAGCAAACCATGTCGGTCTGCCGCCCAGCCGATAGTCACTTGGCAATCAAATCCCCCGGGCTCGGCTGACGGTTTCATGATGCTTTAGCTTCGACGCTGCAGCAAGCGGGCCGACGACAACAAACGCCGCACGGGATGTTCCAGCCTTTCAGAAGCTTTCTTGGTGTACGAATAGCATCAGAAACGGCTGCTTGTATGATGACGATGCTATGACTTTTACGACTTGGCGGAAAAATAAAACTTCCCTACGCCTTTTTAGCGGCCGCAAGGTTAATTAGTCCGCGGCGTGAACCCAATGTCTTTCTCGTCCTGGGTGCCTCCTTGTACGTACGTATCAGTATCAGCGGTATCGGTTCCCCTGTCAACCGAGCCCAGCGCTAACGGGACCCCGTCGGTGGAGCTCATCACGCAAGAATTGCCGCTTCATACTCCGTAGATGCCTTTGGAATGCCGTCGGCTTCCGTGCCGACCAAAGCTAACTCGAATGGAAGTGTGTGTGGAGGATCAAAACATAGAGGTTCTCGATGTGTTCGCAGCACATTCCGGGGTAAACTTGAACTGGAAGGAAATGCCCCTGTCGATAGATTCTGATTTTGGGCATACTAGCGCAGTGGGGCATAAATCAATGCATAAGGGTCCTTGTTGTCCGAGTTGGGAATAGCGCTGCGCTGCGTACAACCCATCTTGGAGCATTTCGGCGCTTGTTTAGTCATGCAGCTCGTTCGGTCCCTTTCACGGCTTGCGACCCAGTGGAGGGCTTGTGAATGCGCGCTGCGTCACAACCCGCGCGCGTGTTCGGCGCACCCGATGGTTTGGTTTCTCGGGGTTCTCTATGCATGAGAGCAATGTTAGCTCGTCCTGTGGCGAACTGTCTCGGTGGAGCTGGAATATTGCTCTGCGTGACCCGGCGCCGAACTTGGAGGCGGCGTTTAATCCTCCAGCCTCGATCGGCGACATAGACTGGGCCAAGATGTTGCGTGGTGTTCCGAGCAATTGGATGTGTTCAAACACAATGAACAAAAGAATATGCCGAGTTTGGATCCAAGATGAAATACAAAATTAAAGACTTGCAGCCATACTCCAGGTTGCAAAATATAGTCACTTCGACTTGCAACCATACGTTACTCGAGGCTCATAGACATAGAAGCCTCGATATCCTTTGAATGCTCGTATAAGCAGATTTCCCATCAAGTTTTTGATTCAACACCTTCACAGCCACTTGCCTCTTTTATTCTATCACCCACTAACTTGAGACACAATGGTTTCTCAACAATCCGAGCCCATCGCCATCGTTGGGAGTGGCTGTCGCTTCCCTGGAGGTGCTAGTTCGCCTTCTGCTTTGTGGAAGCTCCTCGAAAAGCCTCGCGATGTGTGCCAAGAGATTCCACCCGACCGATTTAACACCACAGGCCATTATCATCCTGATGGTAGTCACCATGGCACCACCAATGTTCGCCACTCTTATTTGATCCAGGAAGATATTCGGGTTTTCGATGCTGCCTTTTTCAACATCAGCCCTAACGAGGCTGATTCGATTGATCCGCAACAGCGTCTACTCTTGGAGACAGTTTATGAGGCCCTGGAAGCAGGTGGCCACACAATTGAAACATTACGTGGCTCTGATACTGCTGTTTATGTCGGTACAATGGGTGTTGATTACAACGACACTCTACTTCGAGATGTTGCTACTATTCCAACCTATTTCGCGACTGGAACAAACCGTGCCATCATCTCGAACCGTGTCTCTTACTTTTTCGATTGGCACGGACCCAGCATGACTATTGATACTGCTTGTTCTTCTAGTTTAATTGCAGTCCACCAAGGTGTTCAGGCACTGCGAAGCGGAGAGTCTAGGGTTGCTGTTGCTTGTGGTACGCAGGTTATTTTGGGACCAGGTGAGCTTTACTTAGAGTCTGATGGTTAATAAACATGACTAACAATGCGATACAGAGGTCTTCATCTTTGAGAGCAAGATGAAAATGCTTTCTCCCACTGGCCGATCGCGCATGTGGGATGCTGATGCAGACGGATACGCCCGTGGTGAGGGTGTGGCTGCCATTGTGCTGAAGCGATTGAGTGATGCCATTGCTGATGGCGACCATATCGAGTGTCTGATTCGTGGCACTGGCGCTAACCAGGATGGCTACTCAAACGGAATCACGGTCCCCAACACCGAGGCCCAGGCTGCCTTGATTAGGAAGACATACAAGAGCGCCGGCCTCGACCCGGAGATCAACCCTTACGACGGCCCCCAGTTCTTTGAAGCCCACGGAACTGGTACCAAGGCCGGTGATCCTAAAGAAGCCGCTGCCATCTCTCAGTGCTTCGGCAAGCGTGATGACGGCGTTCCTCTGTACGTGGGATCCGTCAAGACGGTCATTGGACACACTGAGGGTGCTGCCGGATTGGCAGGTCTTTTGAAGGGATCTGGAATTATCCAGAATGGCTTTATCCCACCTAATCTCCTCTTCAACAAGCTGAACCCAACTATTGAGCCCCTTTACAACGGGCTGCACGTCCCGACTGTTCTTAAGCCATGGCCTACCCTGCCGGAAGGAGTCCCTCGACGAGTCAGTGTCAATAGTTTCGGTACGTAAATCCAACATGAAGACCATCTAGATAGCCTATTACTAACGTCTTGAAAGGTTTCGGAGGTAGCAATGCCCACGCCATTCTTGAGGAGTATCGCCCGAAGGAAATCACTTCTAGTGAGACGAGCCACGAGCCATTCACTCCCTTCATCTTCTCCGCCGTGTCAGAGGGCTCTCTAGTTGCTCAGCTTGAGTCGTACTCGGAGTATCTCCAGGATCACGCCGATGTTAGCCCCTCAGACCTGGCCTGGACTCTCCAGTCGCGCCGAAGTCAGTTTCCGTACAAGGTGGCTTTCTCTGCGAAGACTATTGAACAGCTCAAGTCCAAGATCGATGAGAAGCTTGCTGACCTGAAGCGTGTTGCTGGTTCCACTGTGGGAATCCGCTCCAACATCAAGTATGAGGGAGCGCCTCGCGTGCTTGGTGTTTTCACCGGCCAGGGTGCTCAATGGGCAGCCATGGGAGCCGAGCTGGTCAAGTCCTCTGAATTCGTCCGAAACAGGATACAGTACTTGCAGGAATCTCTGGACGACCTACCCGCTGAAGACCGCCCGAAATGGCGCATCCAGGACGAGTTGCTGGCTGGACCAGACACGTCGCGCATTGCGGAGGCGGCGCTTTCGCAGCCCCTGTGCACGGTGGTACAGATTGTTCTTGTTGATCTTCTGCATGCTGCTGGAATCAACTTTGCCGCTGTCGTGGGTCACTCGTCTGGTGAAATTGGTGCAGCCTATGCTGCTGATTTCCTCTCTGCTCGCGATGCTGTCCGCGTCGCTTATTATCGTGGAGTTTTCGCCGCTCTCGCTGGTAATGAGGAGACGAACCAAAAGGGTGTGATGATGGCTGTGGGCACTTCTTGGGAGGACGCCGAGGAGCTTGTCAACCTTCGAACTTTCAAGGGCCGCATCGCCATCGCCGCCCACAACTCTTCTGCTAGTGTGACATTGTCCGGAGACGCCGATGCGATCGTCCATGCGAAGAAGGTCTTTGATGAGGAGAAGAAGTTTGCTAGGTTGCTCAAGGTGGACACGGCCTATCACTCTCACCACATGATTCCCTGCGGCGATCCTTACATCAAGGCATTGCAGAACTGCGGTGTGCGAGTCAACCGCGAAAGAAACACCAGCTGCTCCTGGTTTTCGAGCGTTACTCCTAGCGAGACTGCCGTCGAGCCCAGCGATCTGCTTCAAGACACGTACTGGAGAGATAACATGGTCAACGCTGTGTTGTTCTCGGAAGCCGTGAAGAACGCTGTTGCCAGTGACCCTCTGTTGACATTTGCCCTGGAGGTCGGACCGCACCCAGCCCTCAAAGGTCCTGCTAGCCAGAATATCTCTGAGGTGCGGCCCGCTAACATTCCATACTCTGGCGTACTCTCCCGTGGCAAGAACGACGTTGAGTCTTTCTCGGATGCTTTGGGCTTTGTATGGACTCAGGTCGGTTCTCAGGGCGTCAATTTCCAGGCGTACGAGGAGCTTGTTTCGAGCATCTTGTCGGGTGGCACGTCCAAGCCCAAGCTAGTTACAGGTCTTCCATCTTACAAGTGGAACCACGCAAGAACTCACTGGACCGAGTCTAGGATTTCTCGAAAGATTCGTGGTAGGAAGCAGGCCTTCCACGAGTTGCTTGGAGTTCAGTCACCGGATTCCAATGAGCGAGACCGTCGCTGGACTAATGTCCTCAAGGTATCGGAGATCTCATGGCTACAAGGCCATAAGCTTCAGAGCCAGACTGTCTTCCCAGCAGCTGGATACGTCGCCATGGCTTTGGAGGCAGCTAAGGCTCTAGCTGGTGATAAGCCAGTGCAAGTGATTGAGCTTGGCGACCTCTCCATCCCTCGAGCCATTACATTCGAGGATGACTCCAACACAGGCGTTGAGACCCTTGTGACGCTCACTGGCATCACAGCTGATCAAAAGCAGAGCGTTACCACAGCTGAATTCTCCTGCTACTCCTGCCCTGCGACGGGTGCGGAGCAAGAAATGGAGTTGATGGCTAGTGCAAGCGTCAAGATCTCATTTGGTTCTCCAGTTGACAATATTTTGTCATCTGTTCCTCTTGAGACTTCCAACATGGCCAGCGTGGACGCAGATCGATTCTACGCCTCTCTTGGTAAGCTCGGCTATGGCTATTTCGAATCCTTCCGAACAATGTCATCTCTTAAGCGAAGGTTCAACCAATCGTCTGTTCTGATTGATAGCTATCCCTATACCGATGATGACACCACGGTCTACATGGTCCACCCTACGTGGCTTGACGTCTCCTTCCAAGCCTCTATGCTTGCTTATTCTGCTCCGGGAGACGAAAGGCTTTGGTCGCTGCACGTTCCTACTTCAATCCGAAAGATTCGCGTGAACCCTGAGCTTTGTGCTACTTTGCCGACTTCTGCCACTCACATCCCTGTTTCCGCCGTTCTCGCTGACTCGGAAGGCTTCTCCGGCAGCATCGATTTGTTCACTGAAGATGGTCAGCACGCCATGGTCCAAGTCGAAGACTTGACGATCAAGCCCTTCGCTCCCGCGACTGCTGCAGATGACCGCCGTCTATTTTCGTACACAAAGGTGGATTTTGCAGGCCCAGATGGAGCTGCTGTCATGGGCAATATTCGTCCCACTGCTGAAGAAGTTGAGTTGGGTTCCGCTTGTGAAAGAGTCTCGTTCTACTACTGCAGAAAGTGGAAGGCAGAGATTACAGACGACGAGTGGACCAAGGGTCAACCTCATCACTTGAGCCTGCGAGATTACATGAACAATGTTCTGGAGACTGTTGCCAGCGGCCAGCATCCCTGCGTCAAGAAGGAGTGGTCCACTGATACATCCGATGACATCAAGGCCGTTATCAAGAAGTATGAAAATGTTGTCGATATCAAACTCATTGTGGCGGTCGGAGAGAATATTCCTGCTGCTGTTAGGGGAGAGACGACGATTCTCGAGCACATGCTGCCAGACAATATGCTTGACGATTTCTACAAGAAGGGTCTTGGATTTGCGCGATACAATGATCTCCTGGCTGGAATGATGAAGCAAATGGTTCACCGATACCCCCACGCCAAGATTCTGGAAATCGGTGCTGGAACTGGTGGAGCTACCAAGGCTGTTCTCGGCAGCATTGGCAAGAAGATGTCATCATACACTTACACCGATATCTCGGTCGGATTCTTTGAGAAGGCTGCTGAGCTCTTCAAAGAATACAGCGATAAGATGATCTTCAAGACTCTTGATGCTGAAAAACTGCCATCCACTCAGGGATATGAGCCAGGCACGTACGACATCATCATCGCATCAAACGTGTTGCATGCCACAGAGACACTCCAGAAGACGCTCGAGAACACCCGACAGCTGTTGAAGCCTGGAGGATACCTCATGTTGCTGGAGCTCACTGACAATGGACCTATCCGATTCAGCAACATCATGGGTGGTCTTCCCGGATGGTGGCTTGGAGTGAATGATGGCCGCAAGTATGCGCCCACAATCACCCCTGGCGAGTGGAACAGTGTGCTACGAAAGGCAGGCTTCGCTGGTGTCAACGCCATTACTCCCCAGACTGATGTCTTGCCTTGGCCATTCTCCATCATGGCAGCGCAGGCTGTAGATGACAAGCTTAACTTTTTGCGCCGGCCATTGGCTAGGTCTGCCTCTTCAGTTTCCGTCTACATCGACAGCCTCGTCATCTTGGGTAACAAGTCACTCGAGAGCTCGCAGCTTGCCGAAGAGATTTCGGAGCACCTTGGACGATTCTGTGGCCAGGTGACTATTCTCAGTGACCTGCCAACAGAAAATGAGGCCCTCTCTTTGCCTCCCATGAGCACCTTTATCAACTTGGTTGATCTTGACTCTCCCATCTTCAAGGGTATGACTACCGCGAAGATGGAGGGTCTGAAGCGCATCTACGAGCTCGCCAAACAGCTCCTCTGGATTACTGTCGGTGCCCAAGTCAAGAACCCGTACCACATGGCCAGTATTACATTTAGCAGAGCCATGAGCCACGAGGCTGGTCATATCACCATCAGTCATCTTGATCTTTCTGAAGTTGATGAAGAGTCACCCAGGTTCATCGCTCAATACTTGCTGCAGCAGTGCGCCCTGGATGAGTGGGAAATCCCTGGCGAGCGACAGCAAAACCAGCCCTTCTTGTGGTCCAAGGAGCCGGAAGCTTACCTTGACCGTGGTCATCTTAAGATTCCTCGTCTTGTCGATAATGTCGATCAGAATGCTAGACTCAACTCCTCCAGGCGAACTATTACCAAGAAGGTGCCTGCATCTGCTGCCAACATCTCTTTCGAAGCTTCGAGTGAGTTGTCGCCTGTCCTGTTAGAACAAATTCACTCAGGATCCACTGGCGGTCCAGGCCGTCTTGTGGTGGAGAGCTCGAGTCTCCTGGCTCTTCCCGTCGCAGCGGAGACTTTCTTGTTCCTTGCTGTTGGAAAGGATTCTACCACAAGCAAGACGACTGTTTCTCTCTCTAAGACCAACTCCAGCGAGATTGTACCTGTTACCAGTGTGGCGACGGACGCTACCTACTCTGCTGACTTGCTCGTGGTGGCTGTTTCAAGCGAGTTTCTTGCTGCTTCCTTGGTTGACAGGGTTCCATCTAGCAGCAGCATCCTGGTTCACGCTTCGCCAAAGGACCGATTTTTCACTGCAGCTCTATCTCGTCGGGCAGAGGCCAAGGGAATCCGAGTAACTTTCACATGCAGTGTAGAGTCCAATCAAGATACAATTGACTCAACATGGATCCAGCTCGATTCTCGGGCGCCCTTGCACACCATCCGCAAGAAGTTGCATTCAGCCAAGGCTTCTCACTTCCTTGACTTGACGGGCCACTCAGAAGCCGAGCCAAGCGAACTCAGCATTAGCATTGCCCAGGTGCTACCTTTTGGATTCAGGAAGATCGACCCGTCGCATATCTCTCGGCCTTCAAGCCTGTCTCCTGTGTCGCTTAACGGCGAACAGTTGACGACTGTTCTTGGAGATGCAGTAGCCGCGGCAACAAAGGAGGGTGTCCAGGACTTGGACCAAGATTTGGTGATCCAACTCGAGCAGCTTCACCAGCTATCTGGCCCTGCCGCTATAACCAGTGTCGTCCATTGGGTTTCGGACTCTGACGTCACTGTACAAGTCCGCCCTCTAGATGCAGAGCGTCTTTTTGCCAAGGATAAGACATATCTGCTTGTGGGTCTTACTGGCCAGATTGGTCAATCGCTTTGCGAGTGGATGGTCGCTCATGGCGCAGGAGCTGTGTGCTTGACCAGTCGAAACCCCAAGGTCGACCAGAAATGGCTCGAATCGTTCCAAGACACCGAATCAGTTGTCAAGGTTTTCTCAGTGTAAGTACAAAGTATCCAATTTCAGTTGAACTACCAGAAGTACTAACAAATATCCTCACAGGGATGTTACCAACAAGCAGGCACTCCAGGAAGTTGTGGACGAGATCCGAAAGACATTGCCTCCAATTGCTGGTGTCGCTAACGGAGCCATGGTTCTTCATGATTGTCTCTTCTCAGGAATGTCGACCGAAATCATGCAAAAGGTCCTTGGGCCCAAGATCGATGGCTCGAACAACCTTGATCAAATCTTTTACAAGGAAGATCTTGACTTCTTCATCATGTTCTCTTCTTCGGCCTGTGTCATCGGAAACTCGGGTCAGTCAAACTATGCCGCCGCAAATGGCTATCTGAACACCCTGGCCAGGCAAAGACGCAGACGTGGTCTGGCTGCATCCACCTTTGACATCGGTCGTGTTGCTGGTATCGGTTATGTTGAAACAGCTGGTCAAGCCGTTATGGATCAGCTGACAAGATTCGGCCTGATGGCCATTTCTGAGTCTGAGATTCGCCAAATGTTTGCCGAGACAATTCGAGCCGGTTACCCAGTGCCCGAGGACAAGAAGGGCTGCCCTCAGGCCGTAGTGACGACGGGTATCCGCACCATTCGGGATGATGAAGAAATCCAAGGCCCATGGTTCAGAAACCCTCTGTTCTCGCACTGCATTATTGAGGCTCAGAGCGCCTCATCCAACGACGGACAGCAAAATAAGAAGAATACTCTTCCTGTTACTGAACAGCTTGCTCGGGCAACATCCAAGGAGCAGGCACTCGAGGTGTTGCAAGGTAAGAAGAACTCGACCCTCCAACAGGCTAACCGAGCTATCTACTAACGCTTTATAGAATGCTTCTCGAACAAGCTGCGCATTATCCTGCAGCTTTCTGATGAGGGTATTGACCCCGAGATGCCCCTTGTCGAACTCGGTGTCGACTCCCTGGTTGCGGTCGAAGTCCGATCCTGGTTCCTGAAGGAGCTCAAGGTGGACATCCCGGTTCTCAAGGTTGTCGGTGGTGCATCCATCGCAGAGCTGTGCCAGCGAGCGTTGGAGAAGCTTCCCGAGGATCTCCTCGGAAGCGCTGCAGGAGAGCCTGCGCCCGCCAAGGCTGAGCCGGCCAAACCAAAGCCTGTGGTTGCAGCCCAGCCGGAGCCTGAGATCCGTGTCCCGTCTCCTACCATCGGAGACTCGAGCTCGGCCTCTGACTCGCCCGATGTTGGCCCTACGCCCCTCACGCAGCTGTCATCCAAGTCCTCGGCCGAGAACCTGGACTACTTCGCAAAGCCCGGTAAGTCTACACCTCCACTCGTGGCAGCGCGGGCAGCCCGTCGGTTCCTGAAGAGCGAGCCGCTGTCGTTTGGTCAATCCCGCTTCTGGTTTCTGCGACTGCTGCTCGAGGACCAGACCACGTCCAACGTGGCCTTCTACTACCGCGTCGACGGCAACCTGCGCATCGGCGACCTCGAGAGAGCCGTCCGTACTGTCACGACGAGGCACGAGTCCCTGCGCACGTGCTTCGTCGAGGATGAAACCGAAGCTGACCAGGCTTACCAGAAGGTTCTGCATAACTCGTCGGTGCGCCTGGAGCACAAGAAGATCAAGTCGGAGGACGAGGTCGCGGTCGAGTATGCTAAGCTCCAGGAGCATGTTTTCGACCTCGAGAGCGGTGAGCTAATCCGCTTGGTGCTACTTTCACTTTCTACATCTGTTCATTATTTCTTATTCAACTACCACCACATTATTATGGACGGCGTCAGCTTCCAGGTCTTCATCTCGGATCTTGAGAAGGCTTACAACGGCCAATCGCTTGGCCCGGCTCCACGCCAGTTCCCTGATTTCTCTAGAGCCCAACGCCAGGCCTTCGAGAATGGCGATATGAAGGACGAACTGAATTACTGGCGAGGCGTTTTCCCTGAGAATAGCCCGCCTCCAGTTCTGCCTCTTCTTCCCATGGCCCGAACTAGTTCCCGATTTCCCATGAAAAACTTTGGCGTCCATCAAGTCATGGCGCGACTGAGCCCTGACTTGATGTCTCGAATCAAGTCCGTCTCCAAGGCTCAGCGCTCTACGCCCTTCCACTTCTACCTCGCCGCCTACAAAGCAATGTTATTTTCTTTCATTGATGCCCAAGACTTGACCATCGGTATCGCCGATGCCAACCGAAATGATAGCAGTGTCATTGGTAGTATCGGTTTCTTCCTCAATCTACTTACGCTGCGATTCCGCCGACAACCTGATCAGCGCTTTGCCGATGCCGTTTCCGAGGCTCGCAACACAACTTATGCAGCACTTGGCAACTCGAACTTGCCATTTGATGTTCTTTTGAAGGAACTCAATGTCGCTCGATCATCCACTCATAGCCCCTTCTTCCAGGCATTCTTTGACTACCGCCAGGGTGCCCAGGAGGAGCATCCTTGGGGCAACACCCAGTTCAAGTTTCAAGAGGTGCACCCCGGCCGAACCGCCTACGACATTACTTTGGATGTGACAGACAGTGCCTCGGATGCACTGATCATGTTCCGAACTCAAAAGGGTCTCTATGACTTGACAGCAGCTAACTTGCTCTTGGAGACCTATGTGCATTTCCTTGATGTTCTCTCTGCTAACGCATCGCTCCCTCTCAAATCCACGCCCCTATTTAGTCAGAAGCAACTGGCCCGTGCTACCGAAACTGGCCGCGGTAAGATTCCTTCCCACTCCACGCTCGATCGCCTTTTTTGCTAACTGTTCCTTGGTAGGTCCGAGTTTGAAATCGGACTGGCCCGCAACACTGCCCCATCGCATTGACCAGATCGCAGAACAGAACCCGGACAAGAAGGCTTTAGTAGATGGTATTGGAAAGGATTTGACCTACCTTGACATGACCAACCGAATCAAGGCCATTTCCGAAGCGCTCCAGAGCGTTGGAGTGGGTGCTGGTTCTCGTGTGCTCGTGTTCCAGCAGGCTGCTTCCGATTGGGTCTGCTCCATGTTGGCTATTATGCGCATCGGCGGCATCTACGTGCCTCTTGACCTTCGAAACCCACTGCCACGACTTGCTGCTGTTGCCCGTGACTGCCAGCCCAGCGCGGTTTTGGTTGACAGTACCACCGTCAGTGATGTGAAGGAGCTTGACGTTCCCAACAGCCACGTTATCGACATCTCTCAGGTAGACCAACAACCTTCAGCTGACATTGATAATGTTGCGCAGGCCAGCTCCCCAGCAGCTATTCTCTACACAAGTGGTTCTACTGGTACGCCAAAGGGTATCAAGGTGACGCACGCCGGTTTGCGCAACGAAATCGAGGGCTACACCAAGAGATGGGAGCTAGGCGCTGAACGCACCCTCCAACAAAGCGCCTTCACCTTCAACCACTCCTCTGATCAAATCTACACGGGTCTTGTCAACGGTGGTACCGTTCACATTGTTCCCTGGAGCAAGCGCGGTGACCCTATCGAAATCACCAAACTTGTCAAGGAGCATGCCATCACGTACACCAAGGCGACACCCTCTGAGTACCTCCTGTGGATGCAGTTTGGTGGCGACAACCTTCGAAAGTGCTTCCAGTGGCGACGAGCTTTCGGTGGAGGCGAGCCAATGACCAGTATTGTTACAGCCGAATTCACCAAACTTGGCCTGCCCCAGCTCCGTCTCTTCAACTCATATGGCCCGACCGAAATTTCCATCTCTTCCACCAAGATGGAGCTGGATTACCGCAACCACCAAGCCATGGAGGATGGTCGCATTCCATGTGGCTACTCGCTTCCTAACTACTTCACCTACGTTGTAGATGAGCAGTTGAAGCCACTTCCGGCCGGCATGCCTGGTGAACTTTGCATTGGTGGTGCTGGTGTTTCTCTCGGTTACATTGGCAACAAGGAATTGACTGACAAGCATTTCGTTCCTAATCCATTCGCAACGGCCGAAGACATTGCCAGTGGCTTGGTATCCATGTACCGCACGGGTGACATTGGACATCTCCAAGATGATGGAGCCATGGTATTCCGCAGCCGCATGGCAGGCGATACCCAGATCAAAATCCGCGGTCTTCGTATTGAGTTGGATGATGTTGAGAGCAACATTGTCTCAGCGTCGGGTGGTGCCCTCAGAGAAGCCGTCGTAACACTGCGTGAGGGTGATCCCGACTTCTTGGTTGCCCATGTTGTTTTCGCGCCCAACCATGACGTTACCGACAAGGAAGCCTTCCTGGACAGTCTCCTTCGCCATCTACCTATCCCTCAGTACATGATTCCTGTTGTCGCAATTCCTCTCGACAAGTTTCCTCTCACGAACCACTCCAAGGTGGACCGAAAGGCTGTCAAGCAACTCGAGCTGCCGCAACGATCTGGCCGTGCTCAAGACGATGCGGAATTGACTGAAACCATGGTCCAGCTGAAGCGCATCTGGCAGGATGTTCTCGGAAACGAGAAGCTTGGTCTCGACATAGGACCCTCTACCAGCTTTTTCCTTGTCGGCGGCAACTCTCTCCTGGTCATCCGGCTGCAGGCCCGCATCCGACAAATCTTCAACGTGAATATTCGTCTCGTTGACCTTCTTGGTGCCAATTCCCTTGGTCAGATGGCGCGCCAGATTGAAGAGAATGTTAGCGTCGAGGCTATCGACTGGGGGCAAGAGACTACTCCTCCTGCCATCCCCAACTTCCTCCAGAATATCACCAAAGCCAGTGACGGACCAAAGGAAGGCAAGTCGATCCTGCTTACTGGAGCGACTGGATATCTCGCAACCCGCATCTTGCCTCAGCTTGTCAGCCTCCCCGAAGTCAGCAAGATCTACTGTGTCACCGTGCGACACAAGTCATCCGAGAACCCTCGCAAGCTGTTGGCGTCTCCCAAGGTGGTGGTCCACCAGGGCGATCTTGTCGAGCCACTCCTCGGACTCTCCAAGGAAGAGTTCCAGCGACTCTCGAGTGAGGTGGATGTCATCTTGCATCTGGGTGCGGTGCGATCCTTCTGGGACAACTACCACATTCTTCGCTCCAGCAACGTTCAGCCCACCAAGGAATTGATCAAGTTGGCAGGACCTCGCCAGATCCCTATTCACTACATCTCCACACTGGGTGTCCTGCCCCGAGACACCATTGATGCAATTTCCGCCGCGGCCCACGTTCCATCTACCGACGGTAGCAACGGCTATGTCGCATCTCGATGGGCAAGCGAGCGCATTCTCGAGCGATCATCGACAACTCTCGGTGTGCCGGTGCACATTTACCGCTTCCTTCAGTCCACACAGGAGCTATCGCCAAAGAACATCCTGGATGAGTTCGTCCGCTTTGTCGATGTGTCAGGAATCATGCCCGACATGAGCGGCTGGGAGGGCCGAATTGACATGATGCACGCAGAAGAAGCAGCAGGCTGGATCAGCAAATCCCTCTTTGGCGAATCTACTGCCAAGGCGCACTTTTTGCACTACGAAAGCCCCATTGCGGTCGATGTTGCAGACTTGAGAAACTATTTGGAAGAGCAGCGAGGCGACCGAGGTCTTGAGCGAATGCCTGGTCTTCGCTGGATCGGACGTATCAAGGCTCTTGGGTTCGAGTACTTTTTGACCTCGCAGGAGGCTACGGTTGGAGGCAACGATGGTGTTGATGGAGTGAAGTATGAGTCACGACGATAGAGGACACATTGTGTTGGCGTTTTTATGTTTTTCTCCTAGAGTCTATAGAGTCTGCTTGTTGTCCAGTTCGGGGCGTTGGTTTGGTTGTATCTGGCTTCCGAATGTTTTCTGTTGGCGTGTTATTTGTTTTAGGCTTTTGTTTTGCAACTGATTAATGAATCGTTGGTAGTTATAAATTCATCTTTAAAAATATTTGTCAAATCTTGCTTGCCGTACATGTCATCAAACTGCCATTTTCTTAAACTCGTTTTGTACATTAGCAATGTCAGACACTGGCCCAGGTGACAATCGGCCCACACACTGAGGTCAAGACTCTTAGCATCTACAAGGATCAATAAGGCACTTATAATATTATGAACAGTGTCGATTTTGAGTCAAATCAATTTTTCGCCAAGTCCACAACTAAGAACCCCCACAGATCTGTCTTCCCGCTTTGAGTTCTTCATCTTGCGTTCCCTACCCTAAATATCAGGTCTTTGAGTCTATCAAATTACTTTACAATGAATGAAACCGGAAAATGCAGGAATTTGAATAATTTATCTATCGCTATTCTTGTATGAGGCTATTGGAGAAACTGTGTGTGTAAAAGGTTATGGGTATTGTAGGCTAACTGTTTAAACCCTACTGTGTAAAGCTTATTGGGTTGACTTGGGCCGTATTGGACCTCAAGGATGATAATGATACTCTATCGCTATAATAAAAATGACAAGGCTCAAAAAGCAAACCCTTTCTAAGCAACAGAGTAAACAAGCTTCTGGCCAGACATCGCTTGGGTGCGGATAGTATCCACTCCTCCCACAACGCCTTCCCATCCACCGGGCATAGCTTTTACCGGGTGCGTTTCGATGAGGCCACGGTCCAAGAGAGCCTGGACAGCAGCAAATGCTTGGGCTCCAAATTTACGATCATCAGGGCGCGCCTCGCGACCATATTCACCATCCAGAGCGACCTGGCGACCGAAGATGGTCAAGACCATGACCCACGATGGAGTAATGGTCAGAGCGCGCGTCTGGGCCACTGTATCTCGGAAAGGCTCAAGCGAGACGTAGCGGCCACCTGCGCGTCCCATGGAGGCGTAGCACAGCTGGGTTGTGTCGGCCTGCGAGACGCAATCCAGCGTGAACGCCAGCTCGTTGCCCGTGTAAGCCTTGATATCCTCAGCGCAGGTGGGACTGCGGTAGTCGAATACTTTCTCGGCGCCGAAGCGAAGAGCGAGGTCAAAGTTGGAAGGCGAGCATGTTGCAATTGGGCGGAGACCAGCGCTGAAAAATGGCAAGAATGTTAGCATCCCCGAAATTTTTGTCTGGTGAATAATAAAAAAAAGAGTGTGAACTTACAGCTTCAGCAATTGAAGCGCACGAGTGCCGGTGGCAGTACTTCCACCAGCCACAAGGACAAACTCTCGCCCCTCGGCACCGTCGCTTGCTGCCTCGCCTTTGCGAAGCTGGTCCAAAGACGCAGGCACACCCAACTCGTGAAACAGGCTGAGCGACGCTGTTGCGACACCGGTTCCAAAGCTGGCAGCCTCCTCAAAGCTCATGTTGTCGGGGACCTTGAGCAGCAGATCGGCGCTGGCGCCAACGTACTCGGAAAAGGCTCCCACATCGGGCAGCAGCTTGTTCATGCCGTGAACCAGACCTGCAACACGGTCGCCAATGGCCAGATGGCCCGCCGCAAGGGCTTCCTCTCCCAAGGCCACAACGGTACCGGCAAAGTCGTAGCCGATGATGGCTCCGGCGGCTGCGCTGTAGTCGAGCATCTTGGCGTCAGCAGGGTTGATGGCCACAGCGGCCGTCTTCACAAGGGCCATGTCTGGCGCGAGGGTGGGCACTGGCACATCGTGCTGGATGGCCAGCTGGCCGGGTCCTTGAGCGACGATGGCAGTCTGCTTCTGGGGAATTGATGGGGCGGACATTGTGGTGCGATTCTTCAGGTTAGTGGGCGGATAAGGAACGAAGCGGACCACAAACAGCGATCTTTAACACGTTAATATGAGCCCAAGATATCTATGCCGCCACATACAAACCATTTTCTAGAATACACTGCGTCTTGTTGAGTGCGTCGGCGGTGCGTGTGATTGGCCAACGATGTCGGTCGTGTATTATGCAATCAAAACCACCGAACTCGACGATGCCGACCGAAGCCAAAAAAGACATGCTAGGGTGGGCCGAATAACACACCGAACATCACCGACTGCATGTATGATGCGAATAACCAATAATCCATCAAATTATTGTCAGCTAGGAACCCAAACCCTTACGAGTTTGGATTTTCTGTCTCCCTTTTCTTCGCTTTTCCACCTTTCAGTTTCCGTCATAGAGGCTGCCAAGTCCACTCAAAGAATAAGCCCTCTTACATTGGGTGATCTGGCAAAATCCTATCTTTTTTTTTTGCTATCAATTCTGAAACTAGCCACCTTCAGATTCAATTTTGCAGCTGCCAGTCATGGCTCCCAGTGCAGTTGAATCGTGCCCGGCACATCCAACCAACGGCAAGGCAGAGTCATGTCCAGCTCATCCTTCCAGCCTCAAAGGCCACCTCAATGGCAATGCAGAGAGGGAAGAAGTCATTGATCACTCCAAGCTACTTCCCATACCATCACCGCCTCACCAGCATTACTTTGGCATGATGGGACACTTGGCAGATCTTGATCGAACCCTTCCGGTGCGCTCTTATTGGCAATTCATGGATCAATATGCTCCAATTTTCCAGATGGATCTGGGCATGACCCATCCCAGGGTATTTGTCGGCAGTCGTGAACTCGTCAACGAAATGGCCGACGATAGTCGCTTCACAAAGTTCACTCATAGGCTGCATCAAGAAATGCGTCCTGTTTTTGGCGACGGTCTGTTTTCCGCCGAATCGACATCTAAAGCCTGGGGTAAAGCCCACAGAATTCTTGTTCCAGCATTAGGTGCGCAAATCCGGTCGTCAATCGAAACGTGTGGAGATGACCAACTAACACCATATAGGTCCAATTGGCCTAAGCAAAATGTTTGATGACATGTAAGTGAACTCAGCTTGCTTTACCCCGAAACTCTTTTGGAACAGTTTTCTAATTAAAGTGGCCCGTCAAACTAGGCATGATATAGCTGCACAGCTAGTCTTAAAATGGGATCGATTTGGTCCTGAGCATGAGATTGAAGTCATAGATGACATGTCCCGCCTTACCTTTGACACAATTGGTCTTTGCGCGTATGGCTACCGCTTCAACGAGTTTTACTCCAACGAGCCACATTCATTCCAAACCCAGCTTCAAGAAGCCATTGTTGAGTCGGGAAGAAGAGCTAACCGCCCTGACCTGCTAAACCAATATTACTATTACAAAGACGAACAACATCGCCAGGAAAACATCGTGAAAATTAGGGAATTGTGCAACAGCATTATCCAAGAACGAATCAACAATCCCAGACCTGATGCGAATGACTTGCTGAATGTCCTTATCCATGGCGTCGACAAAGAAACGGGTGAGATTCTGGGCGTTGAGAATGTCATGTACCAGATCCCAACTTTACTGGGTGGCGGCTATGAGACAACCAGCTCAACGCTCTCATTCATTTACTACTTTCTGTGCAGCAACCCCGAGACGCTCAAAAAGGCTCAGCAAGAGGTTGATGATATCGTGGGCCAAAATGTTCTCACCTACGACATGCTTAGGCGGCTCAAGTACCTCGATGCCTGTATGAAAGAAGCGCTTCGAATGCAACACCCGGTCAGCCTTCTGACTAGGTTCTCTACCAAGGATACCGTCCTTGGGGGAAAGTACTTTATCAAGAAGGGTCAGATGGTCTCGGGAATCTGGAGACACTTTCATCGTGACCCCAAGGTTTGGGGCGAGGACGCTGATGAATTCCGACCGGAGCGCATGTTGGACGTCAATTTCCAAAACATGCCTCCAAACTCATGGAAGCCTGTAAGCACACCTTTTTCTCACTAATATTTACCATTATAACTATATTCAATCGGTAATCTAACGTAACAATTACCAGTTCGGTGACGGCCTTCGCGCATGCATTGGCCGTGGTTTCGCTGAGCAAGAAATCCTCATTTGCATGGTCATGGTGCTGCAGAGATTCGATATCGAAAAGGTTGACCTGAGCTATAATTTGCAGCTAAGAGGTCAAATGGGTGTCAAGCCTGTCGATTTCAAAATCCGGGTTCGACGCCGCGCTGGACGACCCCTCACCATCGGAATCCCGGGCGGCATCCCCATAGGACAGACAGAGAAAGCGCCTCAAAGCTCTTCTCGAAGCCGTCAAGACTATGGACTAAGCTCAGTTCCAACTACCAAGATACCTATTTCAGTCTTCTTCGGCGGTAACCAGGGGACTTGCGAAAGTCTCGTCCAGTCACTATCCAGAATGGCGCCCGAATTCGGGCTTGACATTGTCGAGATTAAGGATCTGGATGCTGCCGTCGATAGCCTGCCAACGGATAGACCTTCCATCATCATCACGCCATCCTATGAAGGCAGGCCGCCGTATAATGCCAAGAAGTTCATCTCTTGGATCGAAAAGCTGCACTATACTGGTGCCAAGCTTCCTCCCGGAGTCAAATACACAGTCTTTGGCGTGGGAAACAGTGATTGGGTCCACACTTTCCACCGAATCCCCCGCCTCATTGATGAAAAGTTCGAGCAACTCGGCGCAGAGCGAATTTTTGACGTCGGGTTTACGAACGTGAAGCGAGATCTGATTGGACCCTGGGAAGCCTGGAGCGAACGACTGTGCTTGAGTCTGTCAGGCATCACCAAGCAGCCTGATCGCGTCGGCGTCGATGTCCAAATTGAAAAGAAATCCAACGCGACCGCCCAAATTCTTGAGGATGAGACGATGAGTGTCGGCACAGTCCTTGTCAATCGAGAGTTGGCTGACGATTCAGTCGGTCCAGCAAAGCGACATATCGAAATCCAACTCCCAGCAGGATCTACATACAGGTCCGGAGATTACCTGGTCATTCAAGGTCGCAACTCAGACGAGGCAGTTTCACGAGTCATTAAAAGATTCAGGCTCAATGCAGAAGACTTGATGACGGTCGCGTCTAGCAAAAAAGACTTTCTTCCCACTGAGCCAATCGCCGTGGAGCACTTCCTGCGCAGTCGCGTTGAGCTGGCTCTGCCCATCACCGAGCGACAACTAGAAATCCTAGCTTCCTGGGCCACTAAGGGCAGCACAGGGTTCGAAAAGCTCACCAAGTTCCAAGAGAATGACGTCTATCAAGATCTCCTTGACAACCGATACTCTGTCATCGATGTCCTCGAAGAGGTTTCCCAGCTTGAGCTACCATTCGGCGTTTATATCGACCTTCTTCTCCCCTTGACTCCACGAGTCTACTCAATCTCATCGTCGCCTCTTGATCCGAAAAACAAATTGGAAAACAGATTGGTCGCCAGTATCACGTTTGATGTCTTTGAAGCGCCCGCAAAAAGCGGCCACGGCATTTTCCAAGGCGTGGCAAGCTCACACCTCGCAAACCTCAAACCAGGTGATACAGTCACATGTCTCGTTCGCGCCACAAAGGAGCCATTCCAGCTGCCCCAAAACCATGAGACGCCTATCATTATGCTCGCCGCAGGCTCCGGTATCGCTCCCATGCGAGCTTTTGTCCAAGAGCGTGAAGCCATTAAGCTGGCGGGAGAGCGCAAGCTTGGCCCTGCCATTCTCTTCTTCGGCTGCCGACACCCAGAAAAGGATTACATCTACCATTCTGAACTAAAGGCATGGGAAGATGAGAAGCTAGTGGAGACAATTCCATGCTTTTCTAGGCCAGGGAGCGGGGAGGGACGCTATGTGTCTGATGCTGTTTGGGAGCATCGACATCGCCTTTGGGATTTGTTCCAGAGCGGCGCGAAAATCTACGTTTGCGGTAGTGCAGGGCGGCTTGGAAGAAGCTGCGCCAATATTTGGCGGCAGATTTGGATGGATAAGACGGGGAAGAGCGAGGCAGAAGCGTTTGAGTGGTTTGACCAGGTCAAGAATGACCAATACATCACTGATGTGTACTAAGTCCGATTCCATGACATACTCGAGGATATCTATGATTCCATAGTACATTTTAATTATGGAATTACTTCATTTATGACATTCTGACGAGCTAGTGACTGCTAAACATTTGTACCCGATATCAAAAAATGAGCGTTCGTAAGAGATATGTAACTTTTGTCCCACTTGAAGAGCCCTCTTTTGTCATCAAAACAAAAGGCAATTCCAAAATCTCATGGTAGCATCTTTTCTGTCTTGTACTAGCTGAATAAAACAAGAGGGCTACAGTCTTGCACTCGCTTTACTCATTGGAGCGTCCCGCCTCAATTGGCAAGCCTCTTCGTCACGGTCTTGTTTTTTAATGTTACAAATAGAAAGAACGAGCCAGTCCAAACTCCGTCATGGATATCATCCTAGACTTCGGTACATCAAAAAGGAAATATTCCATAATGGTACGACATGATCACACATGAACCCATCCATGAGGCCATTTCTAACCTTCTTGGGGATGAAATGAAGAAATACAAAGTCGCCGAGAGTACACTAAATCGCCGAACGCCAAGTGTGGTGATGAAGCCAGCTTCAGCGGGAGACCTCCCCGCAACACCAAGCGTGGCCCGATAAATCCGTTCCAACCTTATATTACAGCATATAAGCAGCGTTCACCACGTTATTCCCACATGCCGACTCGACTCCACGCTCTTCATCACCTTGCAAAACTACGAAACATTCGCAACCATGGCGGAAAAAGTCGTGCTTCCCATCATTGACTTGGCCCCGTACCTGAACCCCAAATCCCCGGGGGATCAGGAAAAGGTCGTCGCTGAGGTGCTAGATGCCTGTGGAAAGTTTGGCTTTTTCCAGGTCAAGGGCCACGGTGTTCCTCTGCAAGCCCAGAAGGACCTGCTCAATGCCATCGACACGTTCTTCAGCCTCCCGAGAGAGGAAAAGGTCAAGCTTTCGTTCCTCACCAACCCCGGTCGCAGGGGATATGAAGCCTCAGGCATGTCGCTTCGAGTCGGAGATGCTTTTCCGGATTCAAAGGAGGTACGCATTAACAATCAGCTTGTTCCAAATTCAAGGTGAATTGCATGCTAATAGAGACAACGCAGGCCTTCTACATTGGCCGTGAGGAACCTGTCATGGTGCCCCCGGGCTTCCACTGCCCCAACGTCTGGCCTGATCTTCCCGAGGAAAAGTTCCACGGCCCTGTCTGGAACTACTACGAAGAGACCTCAAAGCTCGGCAAGACCATCTGGGAAATCCTGCTTCAGGGCCTTGGTCATTCCACCTCGGTCATGGATGAATTCACGACCAAGCCCATCATCCAGATGAAGATGATTCGTTACCCTCCCTTCAACGCCACCGTTCCCGGGCAATATGGAGTTGGTCCCCACACTGATTTCGGCGGTGTCACCGTCCTTCTTCAGCAGCCTGGCAGGGAGGGCCTTGAGGTGTGGCACGAAGCTCAACAGGAATGGCTGCCCGTCCCCTCGATTGAGGACGTTTACGTCATCAACTGTGGAGACATGATCCAGAGCTGGTCCGGAGGTGTTTACGCAAGTGCCAAACACCGTGTTATCAATAGGGATAACTGGGAGAGACTTTCTTGTGCCACATTCTGGCACGGCGACGTTGACGCGACCAACCCCTTGAACCCAGCGGACCCCAACAAGGAGACCATCGGACAGCTCCTTTTCAAGCGATTCGGCAGCCAGTTCTCTCTCCCCAAGGAGGTCTTTGCTAAATCTTGATTGATGCCATGTAAATACTTGAAGCAGGGATGCAGGCGAGCAGCTCTCTCAACACTTATTTCTAGATCTAAATTGCCTGCGTTCCCTTGTTTGTTGATCTCTACTCAGATAACTTATCGATTCCATTCGATCGATTCGCACCAACTTGTTGACTGCAAGGGGAATCTATTTTGTATGCGAGACCCATCGCTCCTGAGAGTAAAATTGACAAAGTAACTTCACTTCTGCTCATTAAGCGAGTGGCTCATTTCACGGGATACCTAAAAGAAATTGTTTCATCCAATGATATTTGGAAACCTAATGAACGAGGATTGGGTCTGTCTAATGTGCAACGATTCATAACCGTAGGGACTGGTAGTTTGAGAGTGTGTATGTTTGCTCAACAACTCCAAATAAAATAAACCTGTATAACTGAGCAAAAAAAGATAAAGTCAACATAAATAACTTTATATATATATTTATAAGCCGCAGAAACTTTTTATTTTATTTTATTTTACATCAAATGTAGAATGATATAGGATAAGCATGATTCCTTGCTACGCGAAATCCCTTGAACAGTAACCAACTCACCCCTGCCCCAGCGGGTCAGGCTAACAATGTTCCAAGAGTCAACCTCCGGAAAGATGCAGCCGCAGCCCCACAACTAATGGCCTCAGGAGATCCCGCGCTCCTTACCAAACATTCGGTCTGGAGCCATGCCTGACTGAGGTTCCATCCTTCGATTCAGATGCGTTGAGTCGGACGTCCGAAAGCCGCCTGCAAGTCAAAAGTGTAAATATCGCCGAAGACTGGGGGGATTGAACCAATAGGATGTCGTAGAAAAAGCCACACGGCACATGTTAGGCCGCGCCGCCCCGACTACAGGGATTGCCCAGAACAGGGACAAGGGTTGCTCCCTGCTCGCGCAATCCTCGGCTTGCTGGTTGCTCTGTGTCCGAAAGATCTATCAACAGCTTGAAATTCCGCCCTTATCCACATATTCATTGCTCTGAAACCAAGATTCGATATACAAGATTGTCTGCCAATATGGAAGAACCAAAGCAAGGTGTCGTCGAGACGATCCCGTTCCGAAGCTCATCCTCGTCCAACTCAGAGGAGACCATCACCAACCAACCCGTTCCTCCAACTACCGAAACCGAAAAAGCGAAAGATGCAAACAATACGGACGAAGATGACCTCGAGTATCCATCTGGCCTCAAGCTTGGGCTGGTGATATTAGCGTTGTGCCTCAGTGTGTTTCTGATTGCTCTTGAGTGGGTCTCGAGTGGCAGCTTCTTGTGTTCAACATGCTGACTGACAATCACAGCAACGCCATCATTGCCACAGCAATCCCCAAAATCAGTAATGAGTTTGACAGTTTGTCCGACGTTGGCTGGTATGGAAGTGGTAAGCTTTACCTATCATCATCGTGTTGCCGTATCTGAATCCTAACCGCCGTGTCTTAGCCTACCTCCTTACGACGGCAACACTCCAACTCTTGTTCGGCAAGTTCTATACCTTCTTGAGCATCAAATGGGTCTATTTGGTAGCCATCGCACTTTTCGAGATCGGCAGCTTGATCTGTGGAGTTGCCCAGAACTCGGTCACATTGATCCTCGGACGAGCTATCGCTGGTTTGGGTGGCGCCGGCATCATGTCAGGAGCTCTCCTCATCTTGGCTCACAGCGTTCCTCTTGTCAAGAGGCCTATGTATGCCGGCATGATTGGAAGCATGTACGGAATTGCATCCGTCGCAGGTCCTTTGTTGGGAGGCGTTTTCACTGACAAAGCGGTACGTATTTATCGTGTCCAATTGGCGCAGTTTGTAAATACTAACAGGCAATGTTCCAGACCTGGAGATGGTGCTTTTATATCAATCTACCGATTGGTGCCATCACTCTGATCGTCATCATCTTCTTTTTCCCCGAGCCCAACCAAGTTCGACCGGATACGACAAATATGACACTTCTGCAGCGGGTTATGCGCTTCGATCCGATCGGCAACCTCTTATTTATACCTGCTGTCATCTGTCTACTGCTAGCTCTTCAGTGGGGTGGCACAGATTACCCTTGGAAGAGCGGCCGAATCATCGCGCTCTTTGTTCTTTGCGGCGTTCTGCTGATCGGTTTTCTTTTCGTCCAGCATCTTCAACAAGATAATGCGACAGTACCTCCGCGCATTATCAGCATTCGGTCTGTATGGTCAAGCTGCCTATACATCTTTTTCCTCGGTTCATCCTTTTATCTGATGGTTTACTATATTCCCATCTGGTTTCAAGCCGTGCAAGGCGCTTCGGCCATCCAATCGGGCACCCGAAACCTGCCCGTACTTATCAGCGTTGTTATCTTTTCGATCCTCGCCGGTGGCATTGTCACGTCATTCGGGTATTACGCACCGTTCATGATTCTCGGTACTATTTTGATGTCTATCGGATCTGGCCTACTGTCCACATTCAAGCCCCATACGCACTCACCTGCTTGGATCGGATACCAGATTATCTTTGGCGCAGGCGTGGGACTTGGCATGCAGCAACCCTTGATGGCCATTCAAAACGTGCTAAGCATCAAGGATATTCCTACTGGTACCGCCATGATTACTTTCCTGCAGACACTTGGTGGCGCGCTATTCATCAGCGTGGCCCAAACCATCTTTACCAATCAGCTTGTGAAATCCATCACAGTTTATGTTCCCGGATTGGATCCCGAAATTGTCTTGAACACGGGCGTCACCAGCCTCCAGAGCGACCTGCCCTCAGCGGATCTGCCTGGAATCAGGCTGGCCTACAATGAAGCTTTGACGCGAGCCTTTTTGGTCGCCACTGCATTGTCTGCTGCCAGTATCCTCGGCAGTTCCTTGATCCCCTGGAAAAGCGTCAAGGCCAAAACTGAGAAGACTATTGGCGCAGCTTAACGCCATAAAGCTGTTCAATAGTTTATTATTTCTAAGCTAATATCTCAGGATCATCATTCTGTAGAGGAGAACTAACCTCTGCTGGTGTGTCGGAGCCTGACAAAGGTGATACGAGAAAACATTTTAATTCTTGGGGGTTAGGGTTAGGGTCAGGGTTGTGTAGAGGTCTAGTGGGTGTGCCTGGTCTCCAGTGGACTGTAGTGGTCTCTGGTGGACTCCAGTATATTCATTTCAGTCTATTTTAGTGGTTTACCAGTTCAGTCTTGTCTTGTTTTTCGCTTGAACTAGTCTGTAAATCAGCGGTCGATAGCGGCCTTTCGCGACCCTCATCATGAACCCAGTCTCAGACCAAAAAAGAAAGAAAAAAAAGCATCATACACAATCTGCCCACATATTCACAGCGTCACATTGAAAATTAAAAATAAAATAAACATCATTCGCGTTCATGGGCGCAGCTTCCCCGGCCAGCAATTCGTCCACCAGCGCCCGCGTGTTCTGGCAGTACAAGGTTTGTGGCGCGTCGCATCCAAAGCGGGGATGGTTGCGCCGTGAAGTGGTGGTGCCGTTCAGCCGACGGCTTGGTGTGTGCCCCCGCCTCTCTCGCCCTTCTTTCGCTATTTTCTCGCGGTTGCTGGACCGGCGCGGGCGAACATCGCGCCGAGTGGCTTCATTCGGTGATTAACCAAGACGCCTCCCGACTGCGCCAGTTTCCAGTGTTGACCGAGCTGGTTAAAAAGCCATATCTTCTTGGGTTCTTTTATCTTGAGGGCTTTGAGGTTTTTTTATTATCGCAAAATATCCAGCTATCGATTTTCATGCAGACGTTTTGATCACCAATATCCGCCATTCATAAAGTTAGATGTTTTCAAGAGCCATGAGTCCCATTCTAAGCGTCTCCACAAAAATCGAGATCAATGCATCTCCAGCCGCTGTTCGATCCGTAGTATGTCCAGCCACCGATGAAACCACAAGCCCATCGCTAACAAGCCGCAGTTTATGGACTTTTCTCGATACAACCAATGGCAGCCGGGCTGGAACATCCAGCCCATAGACTCGAGTAAACAGCCGCTCGAGTTGAAGGCAGGCGACCGTCTAAATGTGGCAATGAATGGCAACGTGCATCGCCCAACCGTAGTAGTAAGTCACCTATTCCTAGTCGCGCATTTAACCTATCCTAACGATACCAGGAAAACTCGGCCGAGTCATTCCAATGGGAAGGCTCGTTGTTTGGGCTGGGCAAGGGCGTCCATCAGTTTCATTTTACGCCCAGTGAGGAGAACCCGGGAGGCACCACGTTTGTCCAAGGAGAGGATTTTCGGGGCATTTTAATCACATTATCCTCGCCGTGGTGGAACAGGAAGAAATTCGACATGAGTCCATGGGATAAATTTAACATGGATTTGAAAGTAGAGGCAGAAAAGTCTTCTTCTTAGATAAACCTAGCGAATGAGTAGTAATGAGCCTTGAGTATTATAATTCCATCAATATAAATTTCGCCGCTAAATATTTTGTCACAGTTGGCCAGCCTTTGGGCTGATTGGAGGCAAGACGTATTGAGAATGGTGTTCACAGTAAAATAAACTTTGCACAAAAATACAAAAGGGTGCCACACCATTCACAAATCTGGATAACCTGTGGGGCAGAGCCATGCACAAATCCATTGTCCCCTCATATGATTGGTCCAAGTGCGCTATCACACCTACCCTAAACAGCATTGTGATCTTTTCACTCCTGATATGCGCCGAATTGGCCTCTAAGATGTCGGATAAAAATGCTGTCGCTATCGATAATAATGATCTTTTTCTTTCCGATTGGCGACTTTGGTTGTATTTCTCGGTGAAAGCGCCGAGGCGATGAGATGTTGGGTATCATTCGCATGCAAGATGGGAAGGGGAACGGAGAAAATCTTTATTGCAATTCGATGAGATTTTCTCGAACACACGATTGGTCAACGTGATTGCCGAGGATTCATTGTATTGGTGGTGACAAACTCAATTCTTTCGTACTATTCGTGGCTTGAGTTTACACGTCACGATACAACGCTGACTGATTAGCTGACCTCTCACACGCATGCCCTCGTCGTGTTATTGCGTCACCATGATTAACTTGCGATAAAGTTGTTGCCATTGGCACCGTCTCAACCGGCACATAAAACGTTGAATGCTTTTGGTCAAATTCCCCGCACATATTCACCTCAGGTCTTGCAATTGATGTACTCTGCTTTCTCAACCGTTCATAGCCATTACCCAAATCTTCAGAATGCAGCCGGATATCCCCTTTCGTGAGGCACAAAGGCGCCACCAGGTTAGTGATACCAGTGCTAAAGCCGAATAAAAGAAGACACCGATTGAGCTGATGACCGCCTTCCTCAGCCACCGGATGAATGGGCACTTGAACAGGGCATGGAGCCAGCCCGTTTGGGCATCCGCAATCAAAGCAGTGTCAACATTAGCACCGAAGTGCCCAAAGGACTTCCATCCAACTATTCTGAGCTTGTAGTCGATGGTGACTCTGAAGACCCAGATCTGACCATCTCGGAGGAGAGGAAGGGTTGGAAAGGCTATGTGGAATGGGAAGACTACCCCGAGAAAAAGGCCAAGGCCCACCAGCGATTTCTTCGCTATCGCTTTCCTCCCGCTCCTGAGTTTCAGCTGGAGCCCGTTCCCGCAACCAACCCCGTGCTAGAGGGCAAGCGCTGGAAGCTCTGGCACAAGGCCATTGGCGGTGCCCTCTCCGATGTGCCTGAAGAGAGCTGGAAAACAGTGCTCGAGGTATGTTCGAATCGATACCGCTGCCAAGAGTAGATGGTTAATGCTTTTTTTTTGCACAGGAAAAACATCCTGACATGCTTCATCTCCTCCAATTTCCGTACAACGGAGAGCCCCCCAAGAGCCTTCTTACCAAGGACCCAATTACCCCCAATGAGCTCTACTTTGTTCGCAATCATGGTGGTATCCCCGACATTGACCCGGAGCTATACGACCTGCGACTCGACGGCCTCGTGAACAACCTCAAAAGACTTACTCTCAGCGAGCTGCAGAATGAGGCCATTTTCCCTCGCACTTCTAAACTCGTCACCATTCAATGCAGTGGTACGCGACGCGTCGAGCAAATTGTCGAGTACGCCGGAGAAGGCGACGAGATGATTAATGCCCCATGGGCCGAGGGCGCCATTGGCACAGCCAAGTGGACTGGTGTCAGCCTCAAGAAGGTCATCAAGTACTGCGGTGGGCTCAAAGAAGGCGGCAAGCACATCGAACTATACGGGGCAGAGACCTACTTCAAGGGCGGCGAGTGCATGAACTATGTCGTATCCGTGCCCTGGTCCAAGGTCAAGGCCAACGAGGTGCTTTTGGCTTGGGAGATGAACGGCAAGCCGCTCCCAAAGATCCACGGATTCCCGCTGCGAGCAGTGGTCATGGGCTACATTGGAGCCAGAAGCGTGAAGTGGTTGTATCGGGCCAAGGCAATCGAGACGCCGAGCCGGGCGCCGGTCCAAAGTAGAGAGTATCTGTACTTTCAACAGCAAACCGGCAAGCACAATCAGTTGCCCACAAGTAAGTTTTCCCAAATGAATTCTGAGTAGACTTCTGACGCGATGCGTTGCAGTGGGTATTCAGATTCAAGAAATGCCGGTTAGTAGTGCCATCATGACACCATGGAATAAAGAGGTTGTTGTGCACGATGGACATATCGACGTCACAGGTAAGCTACCACCTCGTGCTGCTACAGAGATGCATTGCTAATTTATGAAGGATGGGCCTATTCTGGCGGCGGTCGATGGCCAGAACGTGTAGAGCTATCTTCCGATGGCGGCCACGTCTGGTACCCCGTGCCCCTTGAGAACCTCTCTGCAAAGCACAAATTTGCCTGGAGAACCTGGACATGTTCAGTTCCATGCGACCACGAGGGCTGGACAGAGCTCGTTGTTCGCTGCTGGGACAACAGCCTCAATACACAACCCATGGCTGTCCGTGATAGCTGGAATTGGGGCCTCCACGTCACCAGCAGCTGTCACCGGGTCAAGGTATACAGCGTCAACACGAGCCGGGAAGCAACAAAGAAGAGGCTGGAAGAGTTTGAGAAGCGCGGCGAAAGCTTCATGCCTATTACTAGACCGACAGAATTCCGCACAATGGCGATGGAGGAATACGAAAAGGCTTGGCTCGCCATGGAACCGAGAGATGTTGACGATTGAGTGAGTTGCTGGGAATAGTCGTCCCCGTAAAAGTCTGATTAAATTGTTTATAGCTAGTTAAAGAATAGGAATTACGTCTTTTATTACGATTAATAGCGATAGTTAAGTAGTGTTGTCGTCGTGTTCATAAACTCGCGAACTGCTTTATCGGGCGCCAGACCAAGCATTGGCATCAGATCATCGAGAGTGGCCGGGTTTGTATCCGTTTCGCCCGACTCCAGGATGCGGATGCCAGCATAGTCCACGTTTCGCTTCGTGGGGTCCAGCTGCTGCCATATCCACCAGAGGCGATCGATCTGCGTGTGGTGGAGGAAGAAGATTGGGTCTAAGCAACACAAGACGCATTAGTGCCGATAAAAAAAAAGCCGGGACCTTGGGATCTGGCGCTTACCGTTGGGCGATGTTGACGGGACCAAGTCTCCACCAACAGCCTGGTGAATGGCTCCGTGAGGAATGTTCTCCAGGTCATAGGTGAACGTGGTGAAGTTCTTGGAGTTGTCAATGATGCCCGCCACCTTGCTCGGCGAGTACTTGTCTCCTTGGTAATTGCCCGAATCTCCCGTGCCGTTGTTAAAGCCGCGGTTCAGACAATGCGACCGGTCACTTTTGTCATAATACGGCACGGTGAAGTTGGCGAATGCGCCATCAAGAACACACATTGTCAGAGGATTGGGTCGCGCCGGGTTCACAAAACCACCGTTGAGTCCATTTCCACCAAAGCCGCGGGCCTCATCGGCGGAGAAGACGGGGCTCTTGGACATGTCATCGGAGTCGAGCGTCCAGTCCCAGTAAGGCATCGGGCCTCCATAGCCGCATTCCTCTCGGAGGGCCGTCTCGTAGATGTGGACAAAGTATCGGTGCCACGGCAGGAATTGGGCCACAAAGTGGACTGTGAGTTTGGTTAGTGGCTTGCAATCGCAATTTAAACTATGCGACGAATGACGCACTCTGGACGTTCAGCTGGGAGTGAACGTAGGGGAAATCGTTGTAGCGCGACGTATTTAGCCCGATTTTCGAGGGAAGCGTGTCCAGGCGGCGCACGGCACTGATGTACTCCTCCTGGTACGTCGTCGACAGGTTCCTCCATTCAATTCTGAGCGATGCATTGGAGATCTGGCTTGGCGCAGCGGCGCCAAGACCAAGCAGCAGCGAGCAGACACAAGCTAAAGCGGCTCTCATCGTGGAATTCAATTGAGTGACACAGCGAGAACAAAAACAGCTGACTGTGCTATTGTTACATATACTTATTTTATGCTATTATTTAAGGGCAATGCCCATCCATGTTTACGAGCTTCCAGAGCAGGTGCCCTTGTGCAAATCCTCATTTAATTGAGATTTCCACGGACTGGCAAGGATATTTTTATCTCTAGCGTGGCGCTAGGCCTCGTATTTGACTCGTTGGCCGAACTCAGTTCTGAAACTCCGGACAAGCCCGCAAATTGCACTGTGACAGTGGTCAAGGTTCCGGGTGCCTGTCATCTTCACTTGATAGTGCCTATAATCTCTGGCCTTGGCCGATTATGTACTCAGCCGTTGATTAGCGGGAGAAATATATTTTCCTGTGTTCAAACCTCGTTACTGATCCACAACAGGCGGAAAACTCTTGGAGGTTCGGCAATTTAGTGGACGTTGCCAACTAAAATTTAGGTGCGGGTCACTGCTCGGCCATTGAAGGTCCCACCCTTAAATCTTTCCACGCCGCTTCCATTCCCCGTGGTGGAAATCATTGACAGCGTGCCTCGTATAGTGACAGCTGATACCCTCGCAACGAATCGGCACTAATTTTAAGGTCCGCGGACAAATTGTCAATTCGTTGGCGATCTTTGTTTTTGGTGGGCGAACAACGCCCAAGTCCGATTCATGCCCATCATTAACAGAGTTTGCGCGGCTTATTTCGTGCCTTGCGTATCAAATAATTCACATCTTCTGTAAGACCATCATTGACTCCATGGTCTCTTTTCATATCTCGCGTTCAATTTAGCAAAGGTTATGCACCTATTTCAATGCTTCTATCCTTGGATGAGATTAGAAATTTACGGCAGTTGTGACATGAGAAGAAAGGCAATTGACGGGCCGGAGACCGGGTTCCGGACCCCTCTAACAACTGTAAGCCATATCGGTTGTGACGAAAACCAAGGGTGAAGCTGCTTCCCCCGGGCTTTTTGCTTTATTTGCTCTGGAGATTAGAGCGACAATACAGCTTGGAGTCAGTCCGATCTCGCAAATATTTCGTAACCAAGGTTAAATGAAGGGAGAAGATGGATATCGACTAATGTCGAGAGTATTTTGCGATCCCCTATGTCTCCTTACGACAGCTCGTCAAGCTCGATTCTTCTCGTATAGCTCGCTGTTTGATCCCAGGACCCACTCAAGGCACGGCTCGTTCCTTGTGCCCCTCGTATCAATCCCAAGTCCCCACAGCTCAATCACGGAATGTTCTAACTTAAACGGTGTTTCCTGCGCTTAGTAAGATGTACGCTAGACTTGAATCGCAGAGAATCCACCTGGTTTCTGAAACGAGTTAGCCGTGATAGAAAGAGAAGCAGCCGAACAAGAATGCCTTGGGCTGCAGCAGTCACTAGGTAGCCTGTGGGTGCGGCTATGTAGCTACTGACAATGTCCAACAGCATCTCCAGCTTAGTGCCCACAGCATCTTACTTCCTGAGCTGTCGCACCAACGGGCTGACAGGATCAGGCTATCACATCCAACTGGGGCAGCATATTGCGACCAAATGCAAAGCCCTGCCGCTGTCCCCGCCCGGCTGTGCACAATTGGTTGAAAGCAGAGCGGATAGAGAGAATCGCAGCGTCATTGCAACCAAGCTACTTCTCAGCTGACGCACCGCCATCACACCATGGTGCAAGAAACCAACAAAAGGGCCCACACCAAGCACACTTCAACCAACCGTGTGGACGGAACGGCCCGCATTTGGATTGTAGCATGTTATCAAGCGAATGTTGGGTGAATTGACAAGGGACGCTCCCGCTCAAACAGGATGGAAGCATGGTGTAGTATATCGAGCCAACAACAAAAATGCATACCGGTTTTCTGGGATTGACTGGACGCTAATATCATAGCGGGAATACGCCGAAGCGCCATTATCAAAAAGGTCTGAATCCGGTCAATTTGGCGTCCTCGTGCCCCCCATTGTCTCTGCCACAATTAAATAAAATCGATCTTGGCTCTGGAAGTTCTCTGAACCTTCAAATCATTTTGCCATCATTCCTTGCCACTGAAATTTACGCTTCTCTGTGATATCACTCTCCAAGATGCCTGGTCCAGAGCAAACCTACTCGGAGAAAAATGCTGGGGCAACCATTTACACACCTCTTCTGCTCCGTGCATACGACTGGTTTGTCCTATCCTTGACGAACAGCTATATATGGAAATGTTCCACGGCAGATGTTCTCCTCCCGCTCTTTCAATCTGCGCTGAGCGACAAGCATCTCGATGTCGGTGTTGGAACGGGATATTACCTGGCCAACTCCGGCAAGAGCTCAAAGTGCAAGGAGATAACGCTTGTTGATCTGAATCAAAACTCGCTCAGCGTGGCTAAGCAGAGGATTCAAGTTTCCTTCCCAGAGCGGACAATCGACATCAAAGAAATCATTGCTGATGCGACTGAGCCGCTTCCTCTCTCACCATCGGAGAAATTCAAATCCATCAGTCTCTTCTATCTGCTCCACTGTATCCCTGGTCCAATGGAGAGAAAGACCCGTGTCTTTGACAGTATCCGCACCCATCTGGCCGAAGACGGCGTGGTCATTGGGTCGACGGTGTTGGGCAAGACTCGGCCCATGAACTTCATGGCACGAATTTTGATGCGGACTTACAACAAGAGGCGGATTTTTCACAATTGGGACGACGATGCAGAGGGATTTGAAGCAGTTCTCAAGACAAATTTTGAGGACGTGCAAGTTTGGTTGGAGGGTCGAGTCCTGTTGTTTAAAGCAGAAAGGCCCAGGCAGTAAGAACTCTGGTGGTAGATTAAAACTGTGTGTTGCAAGACTAGAACTATCCATCTTTGATTCATGAGCTGAATATTGACCATGCATACTGCTATTCTCTAATAATTACATGAAGCTACTATTGGTATTGTTGAACTCCAAAGGCTCAGCTTTTCAACGCATCGCGGCATCTGAATCGTGATCCGAGTTCAGGCAACATGCCCTGCACACAGGCCCAAAAGCTGGACCACCATTCCTGCGTCATTGCCATCTCATCACTTCCGCTTCCCCGAAGCCTCCGTCCGCATCCTTCCGCAGTCGCATAGGGAGGTGGCATTGTTGGTCGACTTGATTTTCTTGGTCTTACATCGCATGAAATACCGCAGCAGGGTTTACGGCGGCTGGTGTCCATAACCTCATTCTTAGGCCGGAGCATTTCATCATTGAGAGCAAGTTGAAAATGTTGTCCCCAGAGGGACGCAGCCGCATGTGGGATAAGGACGCCAATGGTTGTAAGTACTGCCGCTGATTCACCATGATTCTCTGCTAAGCCTTTCTAGATGCCCGTGGAGAAGGAGTTGCTGCTCTCGTTTTGAAAACTCTCAGCTCGGCCGTTCGGGATGGGGATGATATCCTGTGTTTGGTTCGAGAGACTGGCGTTGGTCAAGACGGTGCTACCCCAGGGTTGACAATGCCTAGCGCCACTGCACAGCGCGGATTGATCCAGAAGACCTATGCCCGAGCTGGGCTTGACACATCTTCACCATCGGATAGACCTCAATATTTTGAGGCCCATGGTACTGGAACTTCAGCAGGCGATCGCGTTGAGAGTGAAGCCATTCATAAATCATTTTTCAACGATCAGGATCTCACAAAGGGCGACCACCCTTTATACGTTGGCTCCATAAAAACGATTTTTGGCCATACGGAAGGTACTGCTGGAATAGCTGGGCTCCTTAGAGCAGCATTGGCGATTAAAAACTCTATAATACCACCTAATCTGCTATTCAACAACCTGAGCCCGACGGTGGAGCCTTTCTACCGCAACCTCGAAATACTTCGAGCAGCGCAGCCATGGCCTGAGTTACTGTCATCACAGCCTCGACGAGCTAGCGTGAACAGCTTTGGCTTTGGAGGTACACACTTCGACACCGGCGGTCCATGCTCCCATACAAGGTTGCATTCCCAGCATCCTCGCTGAAAGATTTGAGGGATAGAATTATCTCGAGACTCAAAAGTCAAGATACTGGTCTCGGTGTCCGGACATCATCAAGAAACGGTCAAGCCTCTCACATCCTAGGTGTTTTCACGGGCCAGGGGGCTCAATACGCTCGGATGGGCGCTGAGCTAATTCAAAAGTCCCCGTTTGCTGAGATGATTATCGAAAAGCTTGAGTCATACTTGGCCCAGCTTCCTGTCGAAGATCGTCCGAACTGGTCGCTCAAAACTGAATTGCTACAAGATGCAGCAGCATCTCGAGTTAAGGATGCGATCATTTCACAACCTGCCTGCACTGCTATCCAGATATTGTTGGTTGATATCCTCAGGGAAGCGGGCATAACCTTCCATACTGTTGTCGGCCATTCTTCTGGTGAGATTGGGGCAGCTTATGCCGCGGGTTACCTCACGGCTCGTGATGCCATGTATGTTGCCTACTACCGTGGATTTCATTCTGACAAGGCAGCGAGCCCGAATGGAAACATAAAGGGCGCCATGTTGGCGATAGGGGCTACAGTGAAAGATGCTCAACGGATTTGCGACAGCGAAGAGTTTTCTGGTCGTATTACAATTGCGGCTATCAACTCTTTCTCCAGCATTACCTTGTCGGGTGATGAGGATGCCATTCTGGCTCTGAAAGCCAACTTGGACGAAGAAAAGCAGTTCAACCGCGCATTGCGGGTAGATAAGGCATACCACTCTGGGCATATGGTTCCTTGCTTTGACCCTTATGTCAATTCACTGCGACGCGTTGGCGTGAAGGCTCAGCGGCTATCAAAGCCTCGATGCACATGGATTTCTAGCGTGTACAGCGGAAAGCCAGTTGACCACCATTTTCAACTGAGCGACCTGTACTGGGCAGAGAACCTGACCAAGCCAGTGTTATTCTCTCAAGCGATAACGGCTGCCGTGTCTACAGGAACATCATTTAGTCTCGCGCTTGAAGTTGGACCTCATCCTGCTCTCCAGGCTCCTGCCAGTCAAACGATTCAAGAAGTCATAGACAAAAGGCTCCCATACCAGGGTGGTTTATCACGGAATAGTAGCGCCACAGAGGCCTTTTCTTCTTGTCTTGGAATGCTCTGGTCACATCTGGGAAAGGATGTTACAAGGCTCCAAGGATGCGAGATTGCACTTGCTGGTCACAAGCAGGCATCATTCTCTCTTTGTCAAGGCCTTCCTCCATACCAATGGAATCATGACACTAGCTACTGGCATGAATCACGCAGGTCAAAGAAAATACGTCTTCGGCAAGGTCCGTTTCATCCATTGCTCGGACATGTGTCACCGGATAGCGCTCCGCATCATTTGAGCTGGAAAAATATCCTAAAGCCGGGCGAGATTTCATGGTTGAATGGACATAGATTGCAAGGACAGATTGCATTTCCTGCGTCAGGATACGTTTCCACTGCACTGGAAGCAGCAAGGACTTTGGGGTCCGACAAAGGAAATATTCGTCTCATTGAGCTGGCAAACCTTCATATCCACCAAGCTATGACGTTTGAAGGGGATGACACTTCTATTCAAGTGTTGATCGAATTGTCCAACCCGTCGCCTTCAACATCGGCAGAGATTACCGCCAGGTTTTCTTACTCGGCAGCACTAGGAGGGAACGACGCAGATTTCACCCTAGTGGCAAATGGGGATCTAAAGGTTTATTTGAGTGACGCATCGCCCAATCTTCTCCCGGATAGTGCGCCAAAACCACCTTATCTCTTCCCTGTCGAGCCTACCGAACTGTACAATTTTATGGACAAGTTGGAATACAACTTTTCAGGTCCGTTTCGTTCGTTACACTCCCTTGAACGGAAATTCGGTAAAGCATCGTGCATCCACAAACGCACGGCGATGGAAGATAGCCAATCCTTCTTGATACATCCCATCGAATTAGACGCAGCCTTCGAGTCAATAATGGTAGCTCAGAGCTATCCTGATGACGGACAAATGCGAACCCTTCATCTTCCTTCAAGCATCTGCACAATCCGGGTTAATCCAGCATTTCTTGGAATGGGAGTGGAGGATGAAGAATCCCTGACATTTGACTCCGAGTGCAATCAACCAGAGAGTACACAAACGGGCTCTGGATTCGCAGGATCTGTCAATGTCTACGCCAGTCATAGTCCCCACACGGCCATCCAAGTGGACCAATTGAGCTTCAAACCTCTGGGAACAGCTACAACCCACGACCGCAAGCTCTTTTACAAGCTGGATTGGGTTCCTGCCTGTCCTGACGGGATTGCCGCATCTGCTGGAATCGAAGTAACGGAAGCTGATGCGGACGCCTTATCGCTGTCCAGCCGTATCGCATCCTATTATCTGCGCAAGTTTGATGAAAACGTGCCAGAGAATTCTCTGGCAAGATCAGAAGCTCCTTTATCCCACTATCTAAGCTACGCGCGCGAGATGACAGGTCGATTGAAGCTGGGGAAGGACCAGTATGCGAAACAAGAATGGCTTAACGACACACTCGAAGATATTATGAATGAAGTTAAATCCAAAAAGTAAGTGACCTCACACTGCCATTCCCATTTTCTCAAATTCCACTTTTTTGAATGCAATCACGAGGACCCCTGGATTTATCTCAGTCGATTTTCCCCGTCAGATGGCTAACAAAACGTTTTAAAGGCTCGAGGATATGTCAATGATCAAAGTCACGCTTTTAGTGGGCGAAACCATGCCGCGGGTATTTGCGGGCGAAACCACAATGCTGGAGCATCTCCGAGAATCCGGACTACTTGACGACTTCTACGTCAACAGCATTGGCCTCAGGCAATCAGCTTCCTGGCTTAGCCAAGTTGTGAAGCAAATCACCGACCGCCAACCACAATTGAAGATTTTGGAAGTTGGAGCTGGTACAGATTTGTCATGACATGAAATGTCGTTCTGAGCTATGCTAAAACCACATTAGGCGGTGCTACCAAAGGCATTTTGAAAGCGATCGGGAAGAGCTTCGACCATTATACCTTTACAGATATCTCTTCCAGCTTCTTCCAGAAGGGCTCTGAATGCTTTTCGGACTTCCAAAGTAAAATGTCCTTCAAGATTCTCAATGCTGAAAAGGACCCTTGTGACCAAGGCTTTGGCGAAGGTCAGTATGACATGGTGGTTGCGTCCTTCGTGATCCATGCCACGGTAAACCTGGACAACACAATGAGGAATCTTCGCAGGTTACTTAAGCCAGGTGGATTCTTGGTTGTTGGGGAAGGCAACAGCGACAGTGTGCTCCAAGGACCACTGGGATTCATCTTTGGTACTCTGCCTGGATGGTGGCTGGGTGTCGAGGACGGCCGCACGATGACGCCACTTATCAACATGGCTGAATGGGACAGACTCCTACAGCAGACTTGCTTTTCTGGTATTGATGCGACTGTATCAAAAGAAATTTCAGAGTACCTCGGCATTGTCCCTATCGTCTCCCAAGCTATTGACGATCGGGTCAACTTTCTTCGGGAACCACTATCTGCCCCCTTCAGTTGTAGGGTGCAGAGTTTGGTCATCGTTGGTGGTGAAACTGAACAGGTTGGGTCCCTTGTGAAGCTTCTTTCCAGGGAATTCGAAGGGCTGGTACCCAATGTCGTCTTCTGCAAGCGCATACAGGATATCGATTTCAGCACTCTCGATCCCGAATCCGCTTTTGTCATGCTCTCGGAACTCGACCAGCCAGTATTCAAGGAGCTCACCGCAGAGAAGTGGCACGACCTCCGGCATCTGTTTGAGCATGGAGGCACACGATTGTGGGTGACCAGTGGTCGCCTTGATGATGAGCCATTCAGCAATATGATGGTTGGATTTGGAAGATCTGCTAGAAATGAAACTGAGGGTCTTCGTCTCCAATTCGTAGACATACCCAGCCCCAGCAGTGTGGATGCGCGAACTATTGCCGAGTGTCTTTTCCGGCTCCATGCCAATGTTGGCAAAGATGAAGACATCTTATTCACCTCTGAGCCCGAAGTTTTAGTTGACGCAAAAGGCTGTCAATTTGTCCCGAGATATCAGCAAATTGCTTCCGCAAACGACCGGTATAACTCGAGATACCGCACCATCACCCAGACGATTGAGTCTACACAACAGCCTATTGAGTTGCGTCAAGATATGGGTGGCTTTCACATAAGTATGCTCTCTAGATTTGAGCGTGGAATAGAATCTGGCACGGCAACAGATCTTGAGCTACGAATCACGCACAGTATGCTCTCAGCTATCAGAACTCCTCTGGGCTACAAGTTTCTTGTATTGGGGATGGACTGTTCCGGCAACACCTTTATTGCTCTATCGTCGTCTCTAAAGTCGACTTTGACAATCCCTAAAAGCTCTGCTCGCTTATGCAGCGACTTCAGCACTTCGCCTCAATTTTTGAGCACGGTTGCAGCCATATTAACTGCGATGACCATTGTGGATCCTCATACAGCTGGACAAAAGATCGTTGTACACAATGCTTCAGCATTTACTGCAGAAATCCTCGCTTCATACGCTTCCAGAAAGGACGTAAGTGTCATCTTCACTACTGATTACGAACAGCCGTCATCCTCAGTCCCATGGGTGCAGATACAGCCATTTTGGGGGAAGGCCAAGCTGATTCAGTTCATTCCTGACGATATTTCCTGTTTCGTGGCACTTGGAACCGATGAGTCAGAGAATGCTGCCTCAATTTTTTCAAATATTCCTGGAAACGTTCGCGTGGAGACTTCAAAGAGCATTTATGCTCACACAGCCACCGAGACTCCTCTTCCTTCAGCCGAAATCATAGGTCAGATATTGGATGATTCACTGAGCTGGGTTGAGAATTCTCGAAAATGTATTAGACCTGACGCCAATGAATCATTTCTTCTTGAAGACCTCGGGCGAGCTGAACAACCCGTCGATCCAGTCAGCATTATTGATTGGACATCCTCAACCAAGTCAATTCCAGTCAAGGTCCAACGATTCGATACAAAGCCGCTTTTCAGGGATGACAGGACGTACTGGCTATGTGGAATGTCGAGATCCCTGGCAATCAGTCTTTGCGACTGGATGATCAATCACGGAGCGAGGTATCTAGTGATCACGAGTAGAAACCCCACGATTGAAGAATCCTGGCTGGACGGCCATCGACAAAACGGTGTCACCATCCAGACATTTTCCTGGTGAGTTTTTCCGATTTTTAATTTCGGTTCGCCTCACCCAGCGCATTACTAATGTCTTTAGCAATGTAACAAATGAGATGAGTGTGAGAGAAGTCCACCAGCATATCATCTCTAGGCTCCCTACAGTCGCCGGTGTTCTGAACGGTGCCATGGTGCTGAGAGATGTTGCCATCCGCAATATGACGATGGACCATTTCATGGATGTCATCCAGCCCAAAATTCTAGGCAGCGTCCATTTGGACCAGATTTTCCACGACGTCAACCTTGACTTCTTTATTCTACTCTCTTCTGTCCACAGTATAATTGGAACTGCTGGCCAGGCTAATTATTCTGCAGCCAACATGGGAGTATCCGCTTTGGCCGCCCGCCGTAGAAAGCGTGGCCTAAACGCGTCGTGCATCAATCTGGGCACGATATTGGGTGCCGGCTATTTCGCTCAATCCGGTCGACAACTAGGCAACTTCATGTCAAGAAATCAGCTTATGCACCTGTCTGAAGATGATTTTTACCAAATCTTCGCAGAGGCAATAGAGGCTGGGTATCCCGACTGCTCACATGGGCCAGAGCTCACGACTGGGCTTCTTGACACTCCATCGGATCTTGAAACCCTACCTAAGTGGTCACTAGATCCAAAGTTTGCCCATTTACTCGCGCGTGAGATCGCTCCCAAAGAGCCCAGTCGAAACCAGGAAAATTCGCTCTCAATCCAAGAGCAACTTTCCGGATGCACGAAACGCCAAGACGTTTTCCAAGTCATAAAAAGTGAGCCATTTTTATATTTTGCCTTCAAATATGGGCTTGACACTAATATTGCAACAGAAAGCTTCAGCACCCAATTGCGCAAGACTTTGAGACACTCGATCTCAGATGAGGACATTTTTGAAATGGATGGCAGGTCTCTAGGGCTGGATTCACTTATATCCGTTGACATTCGGATATGGTTCCTCAAGAACTTCCAAGTGAATATTCCAGTACTCAAGATCATGGGCGGAGAAGTAAATTTAGCTAGCTTGGTGGAGTACGCGGCCAACAAATTGCCGGCTGCTTTAATTCCGCAACTAAGCGGCAAGGAGGAAGTTTAGGTTTATTGATCCAGGTTCAACCTTGAAGTAGAGCTGTTGGGATCTTCGCAGCGGCATTTGTACAAAGGGCTTAAACCATCATCAAATGAGAGTCTGCTGCGATATTGATGTGTTGCTACATACAGCACAAAGGTGAAGAATATGTTTCACGTACTTGGGTGACATCAGCTGCAAGCCCTGTTATGAGGTCACATTTTCTGCTGATCGTACGATGCTGCCAGAACTGAGCTGACCGAGGCGGACCTCCGCTTTTCAATACAGGATTGCAAATCAGGTAGACACGATTGGTGGGAGCGCACCACGCTCTCTGCCAGTCTCTCCAAAGGGCAACTACCCAACAAGCAGTGAAGCAAACTCGCATCTGTGCTAACGGAAATGATTTCCATTGCAACGAAAGTCCCGCGGACGAATTTGGAACTGCCAAATTCTCTCATGCATCTCCACACCAAAAAGACCCCTCTTTTCCTTGGCTCATTGAGCCGTCTCATGGGCCCAGCCCATCCAAGCCTCAAGAACCCCGAGCATCCTATTCTGCCGTGACGATTGACAGCTTCGGGGCCCAGGTCGTCGGCGTCCTTGTATTTTTGCTAGTGCAATACATAATACAGACGTCATGTTCTCTCCTGCTTTCCCTCTCGTCCCGTGGGCGGGGTGGAGTCATTTTATCCTGTTCCGTGGCTCGGAAAAATTGCCCCGCATTTGGGTTGCGTTAACTCCTCAATGACGTCGCGGCCAGATTTGAGCTCACATGTAGTTTTGCGGCCGAAATACGCGAACAGCACCAGTGAACATGACAGACAAGACGGTTATTGCCTTTGATCTATACGGGACATTATTGTCGACCGATTCCATTGCCGAGGAGCTCGCCGACGTCTTCGACGATGACGTATCGGGCCAGCTCGCCACCAAGTGGCGCCGTTACCAGCTAGAATACACCTGGCGAGCCAATATCATGGGTACGTGCCATTGTCGCCATGATGCTGGCGCCAAGTGATTCCAGCTAAAAACACTCGACCCAGGAATCTACCGCTCATTCTCCGACATCACCCGCGCCGCGCTGAAGCATGCCGTCGCTGAGCAGGGACTGACCCTGGCCGACGAAGATGCCGACAAGCTCATGGACGCATACAACGAGCTGGACACGTTCCCCGATGTCAATGTCGCCGTGGACCTAGCTCTAGATGACCCCTCGCTGGACCTCTATCTATTTTCCAACGGAACCGAGGACATGATCACCAAGTCGGTCGCTGCATCATCAATCTTGTCCAAGATCAGCTGCTTCTCCGAGTCGGAAAGGATCGTCACAGCCGATGCCGTCGAGGCATTCAAGCCCGACCCCAAGGTCTACACCCACTTCGCAGAGAAGGCGGGTGTTGACCTGGACAAGATATGGGTCGTGACGGCCAACCCATTCGATGCGCTAGGTGCCAGGGTAGCCGGTGCTCAGTCGGCCTGGATCGACAGGGCAGGAAAGGGATGGATTGATGCCCTTGGAAGCTTAGTTGAGCTGGAACCGACAATCATCGCAGGCGGCGTCGATGAGGCCATCATGGAGATAATGGACATGTCAGATGGGGAGTGAAGAGAGCGCCAAATCCAGCATTCATACGGTTTAAAGATTGATAGAATTGGTAGAGCATGTTTAATTTAACCGCAATGAGAGAAGTCAAGTTCCAGCTTTCCTAGGCGTCAGGTATCAAGGCTTGATTAGCGACTCGGAACAATGCACTCCGTGTCTCACTCGAATGCAGAATTCGACAAGCCCAGCACAAATGTGACCCTTTTTTCTAAAATTTGCCATAATTTGGATGTCTAGTTTCTTTTAATCATTTATTTCCCCTCACACATACTGCCCGTGAGGATCTTCTGTGATCTACACCGAATAGCTAGAAGGCCATTTCTGTAATTTAGGAGAAATAACAGGTCATTATTCGAGTGGCTCAAGAAAATGAGACAAAGTTAGCTATTCAGGTTCATATGTGGAAGCGAGCTTCAGGGCCGACAGTTAGGAAAAGACCCTCGAGGTGAACAGCAGCGCGTCGACCAATTCAGTTCAGACACACATCCCAGTCCACTTCAGCGAAGCTTGTCAGGATCAAGTTTCAGTGTGGTTGGAGCTGGGTGTGGACCTGGACTGCATCAGATTCGGATTAGTGGCTCGGAACTTTATTAACCCGCCCCCATCAACCAGAAAGCTGTAAATTTCAGGTCACAGGGTAAGTGGCAGCAAAAAATCGAACCAAAGAGCAAAAAAAGCTACAATTTGGATGAAGTAGGTAATGTTGATGGAAAGCATAGATCTCTTGGGGAAATTTTCAAAATCAATGGCTAGTTTCTATTTAGATCCAGTATAAGGAAAACTCGAAATGAATTACCGTCAAAACGGGAGTGGAAAAAGAACCCATACGGTCACTACTCAGCATGATGTCATTACAGCACGATTTACTCAGTTATGATTTAGCCGACTAAACCCTAAGATTTCAATTTTCTCCTGTAATTCCGTATCTAATACGAATTTGGAGCTGCACGGTATCTCATTACCGACGTGCTGTTGCGGAGTTGCGGAGTATGTGAGCAAGCCATGGCCCACCCGTTTACCGAAGTCCTAATTAAGCCCCGTCGTAGCCCTCGATTGGCTCGAGGTTTATTAGAGTTTTGCCGTCGCCGTTAAGGCTGATATTTTTTACTTCGCGGCCGAGACAAAAAGGAAAGCTTCCCCGCCTACGTTGGCTCGTGCGTGGTAGAAGGCGGACTGGTTGCAAACGTGTTGACTAACGGGGATTCGTGTTCTCTCTTGGTGCCTAGGTACACACTTTTTATCTTTCTCAGTTACAAAAAACAGTCTTTCTCAGTAGCCGTGTCGCCTCCCTTGCGTAACATTAAGATTCTATGCCATACCCGACTTGACGATAGCCTCCAACGTGGTGGACGCCATTCCTCCCCTCAAACGATCTGCAGGCAACAATTTTACCCGAGGGCCGCCATAACGAATCTGTTGCCACCGTTGGCGCTAACGGCTGCTCCATTGACCCAACGACCCTCCTCGCTACAGAGGAAGCCAATGATGTAAGCGATATCGTCAGGAACACCAATCCTGTCTGCGGCAGACGTTTCCTGGATTCGCTCTGCCATGAATCCGGGTGGCATGTATTGCTCGACCTTCTTGATAGCCTCTGTGGCGATCAATCCCACAATGATGCTGTTGAATGTAGCACCAGTACTCTTGGAAAAGGTATCGGCGAGTGAGCGCGTGTAGCTCTGCAAGGCGGCTTTACTAGCCCCATATGTCATGACAGGATCTGAGTTGCCCTGCTTGGCGAGGGTGCTGGAGATGTTGATGACACGACCTCCGTAGGCAGGTGAGGCAGAAGAGAAGTTGTCAGGGTAATCGGTGCATACACATTCGCTTGCATCGTCTCCTGGAAGACGTTCAACGTTGTGTCTTTGATTGGTTGCGCTTTCGACTGGTCCGAAAAGACCGCATTATTAACGACAATGTCAATGACTGTCGTCTCAAGGCCTTGGAGGACTTGGGAAATGAGTTTGGGCCCAAAGTCCGGATCAAGTAAGTTCAACTTGACGGCAATGACCTGCTTTACGCCCAGGGCACGGCATTGGTTTTAGGGTTGCCCCAGCTGCTTCAGCGTCGGTAGCGTACGTGATGGCCAACTTGGTAAGACCTTTACGTGTGAGGTGCATAGCAGTGGATGCTACTATGCCGCGAGAACAACCAGTCACGAGGGCTGTCTTGCCAGCCAGAGACCAAGGAGCATCGAGAGAAGGAGAAGCAGACATTGCAGGTAGATTTTGAGAGTGGTGCTTGTTGTAATGAAGTGTGAGTGAAGATTGATGAGGGTTGTTGTTGGCCGAGACATTCTTGGCAACATGTTGGCTGTTATTTATACTTGTCTTGACCTGGTACATTAAATCTCGTTGCCTTGATTGATCAACGCTCAGGTGTATCAAAAGTCCGCATACGAGCCACTTTCGTGGTGCAGATCAAGCGGGGTGGACAGGAGAGTGCGGATCTATCATTGGAGCGCCCTCTCGGTACAAGTCCACTTACACTTGGCTGAATTTGCACGGCCAATTGGTTCCCGTCCAAGTGGTATCTGAGTCCCTACAAAGCTTGTATAATTACCTGCTGATTCATTTTCATATATTCGACTTTTTTACAATTTATTTTAGCAGAATAGTGTATTATGATATTCTCCTAGGTCAAGATCCTAGGCTCTCCAAGAACGGTGGTGGTGAGGTTTTGCGATTCCAGCAAAGTAGAGGACCTAGCCGCGGATGTTTAGGTCCCAATACGCACGGGCGAATCCGCCAACAATTTGAGTTTTCCAAGCACCGGGACCTTTTGTAAACACTACGCAAGCAGCGAAGATTGCGGATTTGTGAGGGAACTATGATCGATCCATGGAGGCACTGGCTTGGTGCCTGAAATGCACCACCTGTTCAAATTGATAGGACAGCTGAATAAAGCAGAACTTTCACTAAACTGGTTGCAGCTTTGATCCAAAAGGTTTACTATGAAGAAATGGGATATCGAGAGAGGTGTGGGCCAAAAGGCATTCGAATGCCACTGCGCGTGGATATTTTTAGAACCTGGTGGTTCGAAAGTGGCTAAGTAACTTTAGTCTCACCTCAGTTGCAGCCAAAATGTTCTTCGTTGCACATGGTGAAATCTCACAGCCTGACATGTGATCGATACTAGACCAGGCCCACATGTTGCAAGAGACATACGGCACTCACGCTGCTGCAAAATAGGAAGAACTGACAGACAAATGAATCATTCGTGTAGTATCATATACAGACTTGTCTCACAGCTATCTTACATTTAACTGCCAATGAGTTCCTTGATCGGAACCACTTTCCAACCCGGATTTCGTCCTATGCGCTAGCCGGCTTGGCGATCTCACTGCCAATAAAATCTTTCATCCAAGATTTCATAGCCTCCATAGATTCCCCGTTCTGTCCATCCTGGCCTTCGAGTAGAATGAAGTCATGGCCCTGGTTTTTTCGAAGATCGAAGCGGACATTGACACCAGGACTCGACTCTCTCACGGAATCAACGAAGGTCACAATCTGATCCCGAAAGACTTCCTGCTCGCCTGCTGTGACATATAAGTTCGATAAAGCTTTGTTGAGTCCCTTCAAATATGATGTATCATCCAAAGGAAAGGCAAGCTTGGCTCGCTCTTGGAGTTCCGTTTCTGTCTTAGAGTGTCCTAGCAGCGCTTGGGTAGAGTTGTCACCGATCGGACCAGAAAGCATATCAATGCCAACATTTTCTGCAAACGAGGCGTGGTTGGTATACTGGCTAAGCCACGGGGAAACCAGGAACGCGCCTGCTAGCGGTCCAGATAGGTTGACCGCTTGCACTGTCGGGTGGGGTTCAACCAGATGAGAGAACAGCTGAGCTGTGAGGTTACCTCCGGCAGAGTCCCCGCCAAATACAATATCTTCTGGCTTGAAGCCTAATGAGAGAAGATGTTCCAGGCCTTCCACAGCCTGACGGAGCTGCACTGGGTACCGACCCTCGGGGCAGAGTGTGTATTGAAGCACTGCGACGGCGACCTCGGTCTCCATCTCGAGACCAGCAGCCACATAGGCTCGCCAAGACCACTCCAGGTGACCTGGTAGCATTGGAACAATGTACCCGCCTCCGTGGAGGAAGAGGACAACTTTGCTCGCCTTGCGACGATTTCCGACCCACATGATTGAGGAACCGGGGCCCAGAGGCTGCACTTCATATTTCAGTCTCTCAATCATCTGGGCGTCGTCCTTGTTCTCTGGCTTTTTGGCCATGCTTTGGATCCATGTCTTGTATGTCTGACTTGTTGAAGGCGCCAAGTATTGGATCTGTTGGGGTGTAAAGGTGCTCAAAAGCACCTTGATGCATGCACATGCAATGTAAGGACGGAGGGGAACACCTCGCATCCAAGCCGTGGAGAGAATCTGCGAGAGATTGACGACAAGTTTCACGGGCGCTTCACGAGGTTAGCAACACCCACTGCATTTGCAATTAGACTGTCTTACCAATTGCAACCAAGTTGGTTGCCAAACGAGGCCAATTGGAGGCAGAGAATTTGGCCTCCATGATGCTCAGGTTACAGCCTCAAGGCAAGACTCAACGAGGGATGGTTTCTGTAAGGATGGGGCGACGTGGCCCGTCCGAACGAATGCGCTATTATATCTCCTCGCACTCGACGCTGGTACCAACTGCACTGAGACGCGTTGGTGCAACGGGAACCGGGGTTAGAGCCCCGTTGGTAGTTAGTACGCGTCGCCGGGACCACACGCTAGAAGCCGTCCTGACTCGTGCGGTGGATGCGAGAAAGCGGCGATGGCTTGGTTGCCGCGACCGCAAAGCCAATATGCGCAAATAAGTACTCGTCCATCATCTCACCATCGGCACGTCCGGAGCCAAATAGCTTGTGAGCTCCCCTCCCGACCTACAAACTCTGATTGTCTGCGAAGCGGGGTATTCCCCAGACCTCGGCCCAACCCGTCGTTGATCACGATAGTCTGGTCTGGAGGACCTGGATGAAATTAAACCCAGTTGTGGGGCAACGCATTGACCTAACGACTCGGACGACGCGAAGAAAGGGACTCATGTGGAACCTTGGACATTGGCTCGGACTAGAGTGGCGAAATCGATTTTGATCAATGGACCTCCTGAAAGTTGGTAAAATTTGCGTAGAGAAGCGCTTGGAGTTCCCAGCTTTGCCGAAAATCACAATTGCAGTCTCAACGGGAATATGTGGTGAGCTACAGCTTTGGAAACAAATGGCTAAGGCGTATTGTGTTGGTGGACTTGGCTTGAGGCTCACTCCTGCAACAGGCATTCAACTCTGCATGACTCGGAACCAATCAAATGTATCGAGAAAATGTTTAATATTAATATCTTGATGTGGATGAGTGTCAACACCATCCAATAAGCTAGGCTCCAGGCCTCGCTAGCCATCCTCCACTAAAATGTCCACTCGGTCAAGATTCAAGACATACCACGGTGAGTACCGGCCTTGCGACAGTAGTAGGCCCACTCATCGCCGCCCAAATGGTTGCCAGGCAAATTGCAAACCAAAAGGTCACCTCGGAAGCTCTGTTCAAGGTACATGGTGAGCATAGGTCATTGTGTGTAAGTCGATAACAGCACTGAAAGACCATGAGTATCTGCCCTGGTGGGGGGCAGGAAGCAAGGCTGGATCCAACCTACACACTGGCGCAGGCCAGAGAAGCAAAGATAACGATAGCCAACTGCATTTTATTGCTCAGATAAAGATGAAAGGTCGGTATGTTGAAGCTGTTGAGATCTGATGATTATGATTGTGAGATATAGATGTAGTGAAGATACCATGAGGGTAATTTATATTCAAGAATAGGATCAGTTGTTTTTTTCAATGAAGTATTGCGCCTGACTCTTCAATATTACATGTACAGACTAGAGATTCTCGAAAATACATCAAATCCTGTCTCCAATCCAAGGTGCGAGGCATGAGAGTCTGAGGGCTCACTCCGAGATGTTAGTTTTCTAATGAAACGGCTTTCACAGGCTGTCATAATTCATACGCGGATGAATCCATATTAGGTCGAAAACGAGGCTGCATTTAATATATCGTAACTTGTAAACTTTAGCTATAGTTTGGTGTGGTCGGAGTGCAGGCTTGTGCTCCCGGGCCGCTTTCCAACGTCCTGTTGGTGATTGAGCATCTGTGCCACCAGCGCACGTTTGCGCATAAGCCGTGTCAAACTTGGATGGAAATTGACGCCCTGGACTAAAATCACCACATGTCCATACGAAAGCGATGCACAGGTGCCCATCAACCGCTCACGGGGTTGTCAAAGTTCGAGGATCACGGTAAGTGATGAAGGTTTATTACAATGATGCCATACACTTGCAAGAATTGAATCGATTAAATCCGACTAAATCTTATTTTCCAAGCCGCAATTTTTGAAAACGGGATACCGCAAGAATAGGCTCGTGCTTGGCACAAAAATGAGGCGTGTCGCGCTTAAAGTCAATCATGCTGATTCGGCAGTGCCACAAACAAGTGGGTGAGACTACGCTAAGTCAATGCAAAGGTAGGGTGAGGTGAGACGATCCTTTGATGCGAACAGCAGGTGTGGGGATGGGTGATTACTAGTATATCTATCCCATGTATGCAATTTTGAGGGCCTGAATTCCCCTTCTCAAACTCAGCCGCACAGGAGACATGAAACAAATCGCTTACTGAATACTGGCTTTAATCTTGTCAAAATATGCCTGCCTTGTCTGACATTGTCGGTCAACTCGCAAATGCTCGGCATGAAGAGGAAGCAAACGGCCATTATCGAACTGATAGCAACGGATGGTTTTTCCAATATTGATGGCGCTCCATGTCTTCTGGCTATCATGAGTAGTGGTCATGTTTTGTAAGTAATTCTTAAGTTGTTTAAAACTCTCCTCCCACGTTGTGGGCTGCCTAACTCAGTCAGGGGCCTTGCACTCGATAATGGAAAAAAGTCCTGTCCTGCCGAGCAGTCTCTACCCGAATAATCGGACATACCCTGGCGTAGGGCGTCCGTAGAGGACCTAATAGTGCCTTTGAATCTGACTTTGAATCCTTCGGGATGGGTAAAAGTTTGTCGTAGTACCTCATTCCAAACATTCAAGCCATGCGACTCAGAGCAATCCCCGGTGAGGCAGTTGTCGATATCAAATCTGTAATCCTCGTCCTCATAGTACTAAAAATAGATCACTATAGGTGATGGCAAACTTTTCAGGGGCGTCACAACTCACTGTTCCTTCAATAGGCTCCTGAGAAGGCTCTTGCAAAGTCATGTTACGGGCGTCGAATATGAGTGTTGATCGGGTGAATGGGACAGGAAAGGAAATGCTTCAATGTTTCAATATTAAATGCGAGTGCCTTTGAGGAAAGTCTACTCGCTTAGCTGTCGCCAAATGTGAGGGGCCCGGCAAGGAGGTTGGGAGTGTGTCAGGCTTTTGGCCAAGGAAAGCCCACCTCACACCTGACTAACAGAATTCAGGTTACTTCTCTCAGATTATTCCTTTTTCGAAAAAAGTAGATATCAACTCTGGTTTTGATTGACGATGGTCTTTTCCCTCAGTACTAAGTGCCTCAGAATACACCAGACCATTTGTGAAGATCATGGCTGCTTTGCGAATCGAAGTTTGTCAAAATCATACTCAGTCCACCGAACCTCAGGGGCGACGCCAGCAAGTTTCCACACTGAATCCACCTTTTTGTACCAATGCTTGACGTAACCGTGCGCATGCCCTTTTACCGTGACTTCCGAGAGCGAAGCATCCTTGTACTCCTGATGGGCCGCGCGCAATTGATGGCACCCAACAATCTCTGTGTCCGATACACGGTCGTAGGTGCTGGCACCGACCAAATGTTGTGTTTTCAGTGTGGGATTTCCAAGAATATTCTCGTGCGATATCATGGAAATAAATTCTTCAGGTATCATGGCTTCCCACACCTGGCCAAGAATGACACTATAGTCAATCTATGCATTTGTTAGACCTTGAGTCAATTCTACCGATACTAAACCTTACTCGTAGCTCCGGAGCCAGAATCTTGCGGAGCCTGTCCCAGTCCTTGGTATCATAGCTGTCAGCCCATTCGTATACAATGGCCTGAACGTTTTGAAATTCTGCAGGAATTGATTTGTCAGAAACTTGTTTGCATTCTCTGTCCATCTCCCTACTTACCTTCAAAAGTGATTTTACTGGCCATTTTTGTACCTTTGTATACACGCATGCAAATTACTTATTTAATCGTAATCGGAAACAGTGCGGGCAGGAGGTACAGCTCAAGCTATTATACCAGTAGCGTTAGATAGCTCAGCAATGAGCCGACGAGAATCGATCAGGTTTCAATCAGCCACTTAAAACATCCAACTATAGCGACTGCTGCAATTGGTCTAATCATAATGACGAGATTCGCAACATGAGCAGGATCGACAAGACTAGCACGGCCAGGGGATCCACAAGCGGCACATTCTATCCGATCCACCAATCCAAACTCAAAAAGCTGTAAACTTTTACCGAAATCCGATGAGTCATTTGGCATCATTCGGGTGTCATCGGGTACTAATGGTATAACCCGAGGTTTTTACCAAATTAGCCTTACCGGAACGAACAATATGAAGTTGCATTGAATAGCCGAAGAGCGGGGAGACCAGCTGTCAGACTGCTGAGACGCAACATTGATAAAGTGGCTTGTATTGGTTCAAATTCCTCATGTATACCTATCAATGTCAATTTCAGCACGTCACTGCAGGGTTTGGGGAAAATGAGCATGGAAGGCCTTGTTCTAAGCATCCGATGTGCATCAACAAAAACATCTGTATCCAAGTTCTCGACACTAAAAAGTTACAGAATTTCACGAGCCAAATGCGCAGATGCAAATACTCGTCAATGCTTCAGTCACAGGAAGAACATGGAAATTCACATCACGTTAAGTGCGATCAATTCCAACGCTCAAAGGCAGCAGATCACCGTGCAGATAACCGTGCAGATAGTTTTCAGGGAGTAGAGGAAGACTTATGGTCCACATATGCCTATATCTTTGGGGAATAACTGAACTAAATAACTTGGGGCTTGATGATGAGTCTCGAGCATCTACAATGCGCGACCGGGAAATGAACAGACTGAGCAGACCTCCTTTCATCGCAAAAAGTTGGAATTACGGCTTGCGTTGTAGATATCTAGATCTTCTGTCAAAAGCCTGATAAAGCTAAAAGAAATAACGACATGACTATCACTTGGTGAAGGCCTGGGAATTTAAAGCACAATTTGTCGTATTGTGGCAGAGGAACCCCCATGATAGGATCACAAGGGCATTCAGCCGTCGTTATCGTGTCACGTCACATTCATTCAAGTTTGTCTACAATAGTTCCCATTGGCCCCCAGGTCAAAATGTTCGTTCACCAGCCACCTGCGCAATGCCTTACTGGGCATGGTGAAGAGCTAGCACCACAAGCAGCTCCTGTGGGTTGCAAAATGTTTTATTTGGGGGCCAAGGCTATCCCTTGTAATGCAAAATGGTGTAGCGCTCTTTTGTTGCCGCGCCAAATCTGCTTATCTTGGGGTCCGAGTGTCCTCACTGGTCGCCCATTTCAGCAGGCGATACAGACGGAGAAAGGAGTGTCTCTTCCATTGGCCATGGGTTTTGCCTCACTTCAGCCGAACCCGAATGTGCAAATGCACTCGGCATGATTAGGACGCGAATGCTCCGAGAGATGCAGCCACGTGTGGTGGAGTGCTTGTTGCCTGCCAACACAGTGTTGCCACTTCTCAGCTCTGAATCCACAAGAATGCAGGGGGCTCTGTGCGCCGTAGAGAGCATGGAAAATTTTTCATGGCTGTAAAGTACTGAAGATAATGACTGATAATTCTATGATGCCGCAAGGTAATTGCCCATTCCTTGGGGATGGAACAGTGAGATTTGGATTCAAGGTCTCCAAGGTCAAGGTGGTATGCCAACACCAATCATGCAAGTGAGATGCTCAAGCATTTGTAATCAGAGACGGGGTACCAAATTTAGCAAGCTGAATTACCCAAGTAGGCTCCTCTTGCGTTATGCAAATAAGCCACGCATCCGGTTTGTTTCCAGCCCCGCATGACTAAACGTCATTATTCCAAGGTTAACCTAGCGACCGTGCCTAATAAAAGCAGAGCGGTAATGCACAAAAGCCATCCCCTTCTATCTTAGCTACTTTTCCCTGCATATTGTTCAAGGTCCCTTCTTAAAATAATTATTTCGGGCATTTTGCCTCCAACTGCTGAACTTCTCATGCCTCAACATCATGCCCCTGTTAGGAGTGGAGACACAGAGTTTGTGGGCACACTCTCAGAAGATGTTGCTTCCCCCGCGCAAGATAAAAAGCTTGTCAAGCAGCCTTTTCTCATCTCACAGGACGATTCTTACAGCTCCGATGGAATCGAGGAGAAGCCAAAGGGGAAGTTCAAAAAATGGACCCCCTTGATGCTTCGGAAATGGGTCCTAATCCTGCTCGCTGCGATATTTTTCCTCCTGGTGCTTTCTTTGGAGATTATCTTGAAGATCTCCACAGACCAGCAAGGCTTCGGGCCAACGACCGAGAAACTACACTACCTATGGACATATGGCCCGACTGCTGGTAAGAGCGCCTAATTGGACTTGGCATTTCAACCAGCTAACGGGGTTTCTCTCTACGGCTGAGGCGACCGACGGAATCTCATCTGTATGGAATCAATACGATACGACTTGTACATCGTTGTCCATTGTTTCCACCTCCACGAATGAAGATTCCTGTCGTTTCCTTGGCTCGCGAGAGACTCAGTGCTAAGTATTCTTGCTGCATTCTGGACGCAAGTCGACTATCGCACACGATTGATGCAGCCATGGGCGGAACTCGCAAAGCGACCACAAACAGCAGACGCCACCTTGCTTCTCGATTACATATCCCCAGATCCCATTTCATCACTCATAAGATCGGCAAAAAGACTCCATTGGCCTGTCACGGTCGCTGTTCTTGGGACTATTCTCCTGCAAGTGTCGATTGCTATTTCCACAGGTTTATTCATACTCCAACCTGCATCGCCGCCAATGCATGTTCCCTTCACCATGACGGAGCAATTCGACTGGTCTTCGTTCAATTCATCAGCCGTCGATGATGTCGCAGGTGCCATATATGCTGGCGTCCAGTTTGGAGACATAAGCTACCCCCGTGGCACGAATGCCAGCTCCGCTATTGAAATGTTCAATGCTACCGAGGTAATTCATGGTGCGGATACTCATCACCGATTTAAAGTATCATGGAGAAACTGACAATCTCGAAGCGCCTTTGTATAATCTCAGTGCGAATGTGATGTCATTTCACCCAAATCTGGAATGTGAGCCAGCCCGCATAATCGGCAATCTTTCGGTCCAAAACTGCACTTCGATGGGATGTGAATTTTCATCGGCGACAGCGAATGTCAAAAGCCGGGGATGTTCGATTCCTTCACTGCAAGGATTAAGCGTACGTTCCGACAGCGATCTTGTTTGGACCTATTGGGTTGGAACTGTGCTGGCCGGGCTGTGTGATGAACAGCATAATGACTCCGATAATGCTACGCGGATCGTGGTTCTTAGCTACATTCAGCCGCACTTCAATGGGCCGATTCACAATAGCACAGCCGCCATCTGCAAACCGTCTATGAAGATTCAAAGGAGTAAGGTCACCATTGATGAACGAGGTTCATTACAAAACGTGGATGGCGGTGGAGAAATCCAGCCGTTGACCAATGCCAGCCCTGTCCAGGTTGCTGACGCAGTGAACAACACCCTCATCCAGCTCACTGAGACTGGCATATTTGCCACATCCTATGCAAATGACTCAAATGCCACAGTCAAGCAGTTCAGCAACTTCTTCTCACTAATAGTGTCAAGCCAGGGGCCCATAGACAAGAAGGAGTAGTCCAACACGGATCTAATCACCAAAGGGATCCAACAAGTCTTTCGAGGCGTTGCAAGTCAAATTGTCAAACGCTATTTGCTTGCTCCCAACTCTACAAGCCCAACTGAAGATTTCATGGGAATAGCCGAGTACAATAAGCAGAGATTGTTCGTCAGCGGTGTGTCGATGAGAATCATGGAGTTCACCATCGGGGCTTTAGCCATAATTTCCACGGTTCTGGCTTTTATAGCACCGAGAGAATGCACACCGGGGGATCCAGCGTCTATTGCTCGGATAGCATCACTCATTTACGAAAGCAAAGACCTCAGGAGTGTTTTATCCACAAGCGGTTCCCGATCTACAAAAGATCTAAAGGAGCTCCTTCAGGGAACCTACATGGCTAGATTCATCAGCGATGCCAGCAGTCTTGACGCGCGACCGGCCTTTGTAATTGACAAAAATAAGGTAGACAAAGGCCACCTAACGGAGGAAGAGGATGTCAAAGCTGAGGAGACACATGGGTATTGGCAGCCACTGACAACAAAATGGCTACCTCGGCTCGCCTTGCCGATTCTTCCGCTTTGCATCGTTGTCATCCTCGAAATTCTTCTTCATCAATGACAGAAAAACAACGGCCTTTTAAATATCAGAATTGATACCTGGACACACATTGGCTTCACCTATGTTCCTGCCCTAGCCATGGTTCTTGTCAAGCTCCTATTCTCCTCCTTCGACTTCAATCTCCGGGTCCTTGATCCATACGTCCAACTCAAGAGCGGGTTCGCAAAGGCAAAGCCAAGTATTTTGAGCAAAACTATCTATACTTGGAAGACGGATGCATTCTGGAGTTCCTTCATGACTGGAAGGACTGCCGTTGGCGCATCAGCACTTGCCATGATACTTTCATCCTTTCTTACGATTGCAGTGTCGAGTCTTTACACGCCTCAGGAAACCCAACACAGACAAACAATGGTACTGCCTCGCTTGGACCAGTTTTATAACCCCGTCGCGTTATACGACCCCGGACAAGGCTACACGCCAGTTTACAATACATCGGTGACTTTCCCCTCTGTCCTGACAGCGCGATTGGTTGTGTATGAGGAAATGGATTCTCCGACTGGGACCTACGGACCAAATGTTTTGCCCAATATCACCCTGCCGCAGCATGGGTCCCAAGGACTGAATGTATCCTCCACCGTGGTTTCAGTCCCGGTACAGCACGGCTCTCTATCATGCAACCTCATCCCAGAAGACCAGGTCACTATTGAGTATGACATCACCAAGGATGATAGCAACAAGACACACAACGGGATGTATTTGTGGTGGGCTATGCCCAATGTTAACCTGTCTGCGTGCACCAACCTTGGCCAAAATGCAACCTTGTCCAACGTTAGCCTGCCTGGGTACACCGACCATGGCCAAAATGGAATGATGGCCATGAGTGTCATTCGCGGAGTAGTGGATGGCTATTGGGCGGCGTATTCCAGCTTTCAGCCCTGGGTAGTGCCAGATTCTGCAAACTGCCCCTCGTCATGGGGGATATTTGGCAACTGGGAGGATGGGCGTGCTACCAAGGCCAATGTCATGACCTGCTGGTCGGCTATCCAAGAGTCGCGGGCCGACGTGGCGTTCTCACTCCCAGACTGGAGAATCACGTCATTCAAATTAGACAAAGGAACCACACGTAATATATCTACGTCCATGGATACTAACCTTGATCTTGGCAAGGTGGTCTTCACTGGTACGCTTTCAACAGGTAGCATCGACAATGTCTTTTCCGGCTTCATACGCAATCAGACGACAAATAACCTGGATACCACTCTGCTCCGTCGCAGTAATTTTGATAGACTCCAGTCTCGAATCCAGGATCTTTATGGCCTCAGTTTTGCTCAAGTAATGAACCTGCAGGGCCGTAACACGACCATGGCAAAGAAAGAGTCCATCACAGGTATAGCAACCAGTGTCGGTACCTTCCGCTTGCATCAGGATCCTATATCGACGCGAGTGCTACAAGGGCTACTCGCAGGCTTAGCTACTTGCGCGGTCATATCTTTGCTCACCATTCACCTGACCAACGCAATGCCCAAGAACCCATGCAGTATTGCGGCACAAGCCAGTCTCCTTTCCGACTCGTCCATGTTGAAGATGCTGCCGCCGAGGGCAGAGTGGATGAATGACAAAGAGTTTAATGAGATATTTGATGATAGAATATACTCCATGGAGTGGAGGATTAACGATGTAGGGACGAAAGCTTTTTGGATTGATGTCAAGTCTGTTAGGAATTAGGTCGTGATTTGTTGGTTCACGTGAGCAAACAAATGGTGACATAGACGAAATTTTAACAGATAGTATTTCGAAGTACATCTTCTCGTGTATTTCCTCGTATCAAGTACCTTAACTGTATATTTAGAAGTCTGCCTCTTGATAGGCGTCCATCCGAAATGTACCCTCGGCCGAGATGTTACAGGACGGAGTATCATTGACCTCAACTGTTGTTCCATCACGAGGCGCTTCAATGGATATTCCGTCACGGATTTTTCAGCGGCCTCTAGGGCTTCAGCCGCCCATGAGAGGCTTCCCATGTATGCGTTTCTATCCACCCAACACCATCAGGTGCCTCATCCCCAAAAAATCTGCTGTTCGAGCGCCTCATGAAGGCTTATAGTACCCTATAGTATCTCAAAATGATCGTGATCCATCGGAACTATGTATGGGTCGGACTGGCAAACTCTCCGTCCGCTGTAACGGACTGGGTCCAGCGCGTACTGCCTGGGACAATCATCCCAAAATGATAGGCGCTTGACCAGAGACAGCCATCTTTCGCTTGAAAGAATGCGAAAAGCGGCATTTGATTCTTGCAAGACTAGATCTGCCGTGGCATCGTGCAAACCTTCAGACCCGCTCGTGTTCTTGGCGGCTCTAAGCGGACGCTGCGCAGATCGCTCGGTGGCCGGCAATCGACCAAGCCCTACCGGCCATCACGGCCCGAATCTTGCGCATCAAGCCGTATTCGTGGGCTCTCCTTGCATGTGTAGTTCGTATCCCGCGTGTGGACAGCGCATCGTCCCCATCTGCCGTGGCCGAGGGTGGCTGGCGACGCCGACGTGCGCGGCCGCTTGGAAGATGCCGTGCCCACTCCGCTGGCGATCTCAGACAATATCGAGCGGCAGCATCGTCGGATCGTGTGCGATGGGTTTAGTGTCGGTTTTTCGGCGATGTATAGGCATGCGAGCGTCGGGTTTGGCGTTCTCGTCGTCGAGCGATGGGCGTGTCGTGGGCTGCTGGGAGGAGATCGCGGGCGGGGTTGGGCGGGGCTGTGGGCGGGCGGCGTGATGCTTCAGCCTCGAGCACCGCTGCAAAACCAAGGCAAGGGGGAACCCGCCGCGCGGTGGATATCATGGCGTATCACATTCATGACCTCGAGCCCATCACATAGAGATGACTCGTGAAGGTACTGTCGCGAATGGAGCAGCACGCCGAAGACAGCTTCGGAGATGATGAACGGCTTCGGTACTCTACATAAGCCTTCTCCGATCCCTTCTCCATCCGAATAATCCATCGGAGCTGCGTAAACTTTCGCCGTCTCCGATATTCCATACGAAAATGCATCCTACACAGACCTCAACCCAGAACGGCGATGGTCCAGCCTTTGCCTCGACTTCCCAAGGCCCATTTGGCGATGGTCAAACCCACTTCAACACCATAATCGAGCCTCGCTACTCTCCAACGTTCCGCGATTCATTCAACATAAACAGCGTCGTGCACGGTGCCATCTTCAGGCCCACCTTCAATCCCACATTCGAAAGATGTTTCAACCTAGACCTCAATGTCCAGGTTGACCAGAGTTACCATGAATCTAGCCGCAACCACCAGCACGATCCAGACCGCAGCTCCGACACAAGCCTCATCCTCCAGGCACCCAAGCGGCAACCTAACCAAGAGTTTGTTTTGTTTTAAATTCTCTCCGATCAATTGTCACTCACCAATATCTCAGTGCCACCAAGTGCCAAAACCCGTGCCACGCGCTCACGAGTGCTGGTCAAAACACCACCACAGACAGTTCCGATGGTGGCAAATCAAGAGTTTCATGCTTCCAGGGTTAGATTTTGGTAGAACAGAAATATATCGTCACTATTGCATTTAGATATAGGAACTGTGCGGACCATTTCTGTTCTTGTTTTTTTTCCTATTTGCAAATTATGCGACAAGATCAAATACAACCACAATTTCCCGCTGAGTCTTGGCCATCCTAAGAATCATCTCACTATCTCCAATGACAATGCTCTTACCAAAATGTGCGTAGCCATAAAGGCCCTGATGAAATGGCTCGGCCCATTTACAGGCAAGGAATGCAACCAAAGAAAAACTCTCGACGGATCCCTTGGACCTGGTAAATCCCCTAGAAGCCGCCCCTAAATTTGACCACAAGAGGTAACATCCATCAAAATACCAACCTCATCGATCGGAGAATTCAACATGCCTGCGTTCTCCTCTGCCTGTCCTGTCTGTAAACTTGTGGAACTCGGCTTGATGGGGTCGCGATATCACTGTAGTGGGAAATTTTATGGCTAGACGCCCTGGTGGATCAACAGCCCAGAGTTGCTCTACAAGAATTTGGCAGTGTACTGAAGTGAGCCTCTACTTCTACAATCCAGCCACCTCATGCCTCGTGCTGCTCCGTCGCTCTCTCCGTGTCTTGGATGCTTATGCTTAAAGCGATCCGTATACTTTAGTGTGGGCGCCACCGAAATGATGAGCTTCAAGAGAATGGAAATGATCCGACGTTGAGTCGGAGTAGCAACAAGAAAGATACCTTCTACAGCGCGGGGTGGCTTGCAACGTGGCGAAACCATGTAGCAATCGTCCCGGTCGGCGATCTTCCCGGCCGCATTCCAACGGTCGGCTTTATTACATCGCCATCATGAGAAGTCCCCTGGAAGTCAATTGCAGGACACCGATGTTGTGGGCCAAATGGGACAGACCACACAACATAACGGCACAATGGGTTGGGCCTTTGTTGTTGGGTATTACGGCCCGGTCATCCGCGACAATGATACCGCACAGGGGCACTGTGCAGAGAAGTCGCATGTTGTTATGTTATTGCTAGTGTCATCGTTCCTTTTCAATGACGCCTGTTGTCGCGTAGATCGGTCGTTCGGGGGGCTTTTTTATCGTTTCATTCGCTTCGGCCATTATTAATGCAATTCGCAACGTGAACTCTAAACTTATCAGGCGTCATCCTTCAGTCATCCCCAAACCAAGGTATCGGAGTGAGCGTCTAGCGTCTATCTCACCTGTGTACACAATTTGGCTTTTTTTCTTTCTTTTTGTGTGTGTGTGTGTGTGTTTGTGTGTAAAAGTTGGGGGGCTACCAAGGCAGGCATTCGTCATTGAGCCCCGGTCAGTGAGGGGGGCTAGCACAGCCCAGGGATCTGGGTGAGACAAAAGTGAGGGGCGCGCATGAAGGAGGTGGCCTCACGGGAGCAAAAAGTTATGCCTAACTCTTGACAGCCTTGTGCGGCTGATGTGCAGAGCAGCCAGGCATCTCTGCAGCCGTCGTCCCTCCAGTGAATTACCGCGGTCTACACCATCTGGGGTGGTAATTGCCAGGTTTCCGAGCAAAAAAAGAAAACATGTTGACTTATCAAAGTTAAGATTGCTATCAAAATACGACCGTGACTCAAGTGACAAGGATGCAAAGGACAGAGAGAAGCGGAGCATGTGTCCGACTCCCCGAGGACTTGGAGACACGGGTAGTGAAAAGTATGGGGAGTGAAAGCTGGTTGGGGTGTTCGAAGTGAAGGAGGAGGTACAAATGAAGCTTAGCAGAAGGCCGAGATTGTTATTAGATCCGCCTGGGGTTTGAGGGCGCTTCATGCAATACAGGTGGGGACTGGATTCTCCATGGTTCGGTCTGCTAGTGGCATCATCGGCTTCAAATGCACACCACTGCAATAGCGCCGCCTTAGTGTGACAGTGACGGGTGGGTCAGCGCTTATCGATAGCCCCGCCCAATCAGCTTCAACTAGAAGCGCGGGCGGGAACTCAGCCAATAGAATCCCAGCTTTCATCTCGACGGCTTCGAATTGTACCTCATTTTCAACGTCAACCCGGTTTTTGGCTGCCAGGTATGAAACAAGAGTCCTGGCATGCATGGATTTCTTGTGTGCCTGCTGAGACTTATACCGGCCGCATCGCAGAAGCATAAACGCAAACATCTCTAGCCCATTGTCAATTTCTCGGGCGTTCATAGATTCACGCTATCCTTTTTTTGTGGGTTCTTCACTTTTCCACTCATGATGCTGAGCCTCATCGGGGCCGCAAGCTTTTACTTCAACTTTTGCGCAATTGCCGACACGCTGAGGGATTGCGGTGGACCGATCGGGCCCGTCACATTCCTGCCAGGTACATGTAACATTTCCAAATTGATCCAACCGCAGCCAAAACGTGATAGCCGGGATATCCCGCTCCACCAACTAACACCCCGATCAGATGGTCACTCAACTGGCTCACCGGGAACCTACAGGGCGCTAGGCATCGCGTCAAGGTTCCCTTACAGCGCCCCCTGGCTATATCTCTGTGCGATATAAAACTGGTCCCCTCTCCCTACATGTCTCTGAAACCATACACCATCAAGAACCACAAACACATACAATTCAGCATTCCCATCTCATCTTTACTCCCTCTCAACGTCGCAGTCATGTCTAGCAACCTCACTTATGAACAGGCTCAAAAAGCCAAGAGCGACAGTATGCCCAAGAAGGAGCAAAAGGTGAACAGCAGCAGCACTTCCGACCAGGCACAGGATATCAAGGCCGACAGCAGTCCCGAGCAGAAGCAGAACTCGGATAGCACCATCAGATCATCCATCCTCAACACTGAATATAATGCCGATTTTATAACATCTTTCAACCTCATTAAAAACATCGGCATATCATTGCTCGAAGAGAGCGTCCTCAACTCGGGAGGCAAGTTCACCTTCAACGGCTGCTTCAACAAGGACGACAACTATAGCATCTCCGTCAACAAGAACAAATCAGACGATGATAAGGAGAAGGAGAGGCTCCGCAAGGAGCAGGAAGCACAACTAAAGACGAAAAAAGAGCACGAGGACCTGGAACAGCAACGGAATACATCCTACAGACAAAAGTTCAAAGCCCTGCCGGCTCCTGAATAAGTGGCCAGTTTGCTAATGCCCGCCATAGCTCTGAAGAATCCGATACGCAGATGACGCCGTACAACATGACCAAGGCCAATGTAAACAGCAAAACTCCTAGTCGAGAGATGGCAGCTGACGGAACATATTGCAGCGGCCAGCGCTCCTCGCCCTACCTGCGCCGGTAGCGGAACCTGGCTCTGGTGCTGCAGAGTGCTTGGGCTCACAACACGCGCACCGACGCATTCCCTACGGCGCAGTTGCTTGAAGGAGGATCCAAGGTCTCACTCCTGTTTCTGATTTTTGTTGGTTTCTGTTTTTCTGTTTGGATTTCTCATGTATCTGTCAAATGTCATTCGTTTGGTTACAATCGTTAGTTAGTCGGGATGGGTCCCCATCTTCACCGCAATCGGGTCACGCTAGTGAACGCTTCAAAACGATCGACACACCGGGACTTGTCCGGCAGTCGAGATTTTGGATGGGTCCTTTATTTTCTCAAGCTAAAATTCACTGGCAAAAAAAAATAAATAAATAAATGGCAAAATGCCGCCTTTCTTTTCTCCGCGATTTTTCAACCCCCCTCCGCAGCCTTTGTACGTAATTGGTCATGCTCTTATCTCCACCTTTTGTGGCTCCATTTCGTGACATGTTAGCATGGCTCCATATCCCTGCCGGATGTCATCCCTGCCGGATGTCCTGCCCGGCCCAGGGGAAAGAGGGCTAAACTGGTTAGTTCATGTCCACTCTCGGCCGCCGCATCCAGTTTTCCTGCCCTGCTCGGATACCTTATTTGGACTTGAACACCGGATGCTGCGTTTCCGCTCAAAAGGTCCATCGACCGCGTCGGATTGCATATGCACCGCGCTGGGCACGTTAGGTAGGGAGAAAAGACACCCTGGAGGACGCTGCATTATATTAGGCTCCAATGTCCCAACTCGTCCGGCGGCTTCGGGGTTGCGTTGGCGTGATGCGTGAGCCCCGCCCGGTCGCAGCGACAGAACGTGATGCAACCAACAACCAACACAGCCCCCCCGTTGGCGTCCCTACTGGCTACAGGAAAAGCAAGTGCACCCCTCCACCAGCTAGTGCATAGCACGCTCGTGACGTTAGTTGCATATTGGTAGGCCTCCCCCGCCGGGACAGAGAGAGTGGTGGTCCGAACCCTCGCATGCTTCGTCAATTTTGGCCTGCTGTCATGTTGAGTAAACATGCCGATGTCTTAACCTGTTACTCGTCGGAGAAAACCGGCCTTCCAAATGCAAGATAACCTCATCTTCCGGCGTCTATTGATACACGTCACAGCCAGCTTCCCCACCAGATAGCTACCCTGAACCCGAATTGCATGTGGGGCTGCAGCCACACAGTAGGTGATACGAGGATACGGACATCACAAGCCAACTTGCTAGTAATTAAAAGTAGTGTTAAGGCTATTTTGTAGTTTCTTTGACTAAGGTCTTGCGAAGGTATATCTACAAGTACCTTGGGTCTCGCAGAGTTGTGCAATATTATGCGATGGATAATTTTGCACAATTGGGAATCTCTCCAAAGGTAGACTACAAGCCAAACTCTACGCCGCACCCACCGTAGAATGGTGTGATGAACATGAGCAGAGCTACAAGATTTACAACCAGAATTTAACCTATGATCAGTATTGAGGATATTTTCTACTGTGATGACTGAACTGGTCGATCTGTTTCCTTCTCCGCACTGGTGTCTGATTTATCCCTACCGGAATCAGAATATTGGACGGGATTTGTACTGTCTCTCTTCCAGTGGGCTGCCCTGTCGCTAAGAAGTAGAACTTTGGCTTTCAAGTTGAGTGAGCGTTTCGTCATTGCTCCAAACAAATCCGTAAACGCATCGAGCCACGAAAAGCTGCTTGCTGGCTTCAAATTGGGATTAAGTGTCGACAGATCAATCACAATGTACACCTGGGAGGCGACACAGGTCAATGTCGATCCGAGCAACTGAACCCGTTCCCCTTCAATGGTTGCTCTGTGAAATCTGCTGCACTGTGGCGCCATCCCACTCTCGGTCACAGCGACCTGCCCCAACTAGAATGCCTGTAAGACGAGACTTTTTAGCAAATCGACCCCCGACGGCCCTGTAATATCCGCGTCGATCCGCATCGCCTTGCGAGCTGGGAAGCACCCGGGGTACGGGAATATTTTTGGAGCTTAGCTGCTCCATCATATTGACGGAAAAATGCCGCATCGAAAAACGCGCCCGAAGGTTGCCTTTCACCACCGCTATTCTGGACTCGGACTCGGATGACCACTCACCCAATTGCGGCGATTGCCAGAATTTATTCGTTGCTTCAAAAGTCCTGCTGCATATATGCCACTTTTGCATTGTCTGATTGAAACGAAAGGCCATGTGCGGATCTCCAAGTACGCCCGCTGAAATGTGAGACATGATTTGAGAGAATTGGATATCGGAAAGTCGTTGGCTGGTATCGACCAGAGCGCTCGAGTGCATGCCGTGGTATGCGTCAAGCTTTTTAACAATATCACTGAGCTTCGTGTTAATATTGCAAATTCCTAAACGGAAGCCTGATGCCACCAGCTGGTTAATTTCCCTAGATGCCCTAGTGATGTCCTTAGAAGATCTTTGTATTTGAGTTCCACCGGTCGGGTGATGCTACGTACCAAGTGCCGCCACGTCCCTTCGCAGCACCATTCGTGCGCGCGGATTCAAAATCGCAAGAGATAGGCGCACAATTTTCCACGGCGTATCGCATTCTCTGGGTCGGGTAGAGGACTGTAGCGAGTTCGACGCGAGGCAACGCCTCTGCAGTTTTCGTGAGGGCCTTGGATACGAGACAGATTGTATTTTCATGGTTTCCTGCGCCCTTGACGCGATGGCTAGTCAATCATCAGGTGCCTGAGAATATTCTAAGTTTACGGCGAGGATAGTTCTCATTGCTCCCCAAGCTAGAGAAATATATTTTGGGTGGTGTTGTACAAAGACCTTTATGATGTTACCATGGTGGTGCATCTTAGAGACGGCCTCCTGGAGCCATTTGCGAGTTTGAGGGAACTTAGGTTCATCAAAATATTTCTCTAGTGATCTAAATAATGTTCTTGGCGTCATTTATGCTGGTAAAGCCATATTTTCTTCGTCTGGGAATCCAAGTAGCTTTCTCACTGAGTATCATTATGGCACGGGCATTTCTAACTGCACAAGTATAATACACAAGACTGAGTAATAGCGGCGAGCGCGGGGACTCGTGGCCTCAAACATATCCCATAAGCGCGAGAAGAACCTACATGAGAATTAGGCTCGACCATGAACATTATCCCTATATAGTTTCGGGGCTCTAACCAAGACTCATATCAATCTAAGGTTATCTTACATACATGCCGTCAAACTGGCAACGGGAGACATATGAAGGGGTGATGGTTATTTGGCCTTAGTATCTGAACTCGGCAGGCATCAGTGGATTTAGTTTATTTTCTGCAGCAGACCTTGAAATATCACACTTCCAATCTATTTCATGCAATCTCTTCAATATAAGTGAGTAGAAATGACGAATTTAAACCGTTATCATATTAAACAAACGTGTCACGATAATCCATGTTCATTTCAGTCATTACGAGCCTGCAAATCCAATATAACGAAAGCCATTGATCGACCAAATAATAGCCCATTCCTAAAGTAAAATGACAATTTCCACAATTTTCCAACCCTTATGAATCCCTTTGATAAACCTGAGAGGGTGTGCTCATGATCAAAACCTTTTACAAAAGTGACGTCTGCAGAGCCATGATAATTTGCTCCCTCCTGTCCCTTTCATAATTTGGGAAATATCTTTCGAAACGTGCGTTTCAGCAACAACTAAATAATATAGCCCACCAGTAACAAGCAAGAATAATTTCATAATTCTAGTATTTAATTGCGCTTCTCAGACCCGGCTTCTCTTTCTTTGAGGATATCATATTCAGTTATGGAATCGCTAATATTTCGGTAATTATCGGAGGGCTCTGCAGATACACATCAAGCATCACACTGCATGCCTTTGTATTTGCCCTTGTGACAAATCACAAGTATCAGCCAATGGCGGCATGTAAATTTTTCTTCGATATTTACATGCGGCTCTCGATACCTGTCGCGACAGATGTGCTAGACATTGGCAATGGGGACTACAATCTAACTTGAGAGAGTAAATATGCTTCGGATGTTTAGGCAAGAGAGAAAATCTCTGTGTGTTCGTTTTTTCGTTCCTTTTTGTCTACGCGTTTTTCTTTTGTTTGGCCTCCCGATGTATTTATGCTACCACTCATCAGTCTCATGTTGATACAGCACCATCAACACCAACAACACAAGGCCTGTCCATCTTGCCATGGGAAATATGCGCACAGCGCGCTGGATGTAAAAGTTTTCATCAAAACAAAACAGTAATAGATTGATTAGATGATGTGCTGTCGCACACATGTGTATTCGCATCTTATTAGATGGCACGTGGCCAATTAAACCTCAAGGCACAGTTTTGCTCACCCCTGCTTGCACCCATCTGGCCTAATGTGCTGTTGACGCTTGATTATAATCTCTGGGAGTAAAGCGATACGGATTTTTCCGTTTTTGGTCTGCTTTTGCCCTTCTCACGCTTTTTCATGCTAGAACACGTTTGTGGTCGCATGGTTGTTCCCTCAAAACGTCAAGCCATCTTGAACTACTCCTACTTGATGCCAGCAGGTACAATCTTTTCTTTTCTTCTAAAAGGTCTTTCTAAAATATTTTAAAACTTTCGGGTGATTCTTAGCAATACCGATTCCGCCTTGAATCTCAAGTATATAGATGGTTCAAAAAGCTACTCAGGCCCCCGCTGGAGCGTTGCGTTTTCCGTCTGAAATCAGCTTCGCGTTCCTGGTCAATCTGTCTCCTAATAGACTCTCTGATGTTTTTCATATCTATGTTTTTTCTTTCCATTAATTTATCATTTACGTCTTGGATTTTCTTCTTCCAAGCTTCGTCGTTCTTCATTTCTGTTGAGCCAGTTATCTCTATCCTGTCGACATTGGCTTGCTTGTGGTTGTCCTTAGTTTGATCAATTGAGAGAGCAGGTTGGTTCTCTACTCCTTTGAGGTCGTTCAGAGTGTTTTTGGATATGCCTAAGCCCAAGTTAGGTACCTCTCTGCAACATAGTGCCATCCTTTGGTCAATTTCTCTCCACTATTCAGCCGCAGCCTTACCATTCGAGGAGGTAGTTTTTGTGCCCATATTGGAGACTTTAATCCCTGAGAGTATATTTTCAAGGTCCGAAATGAGAAGTGTCTCGCTTGGATGACTCAAAACGATTGCTTCTCTTGTGGGACGCGACTTGGTGGAAATTTCGCTGAAAAAGAATGTCCAGGAGCTCTGGGTTAAATACCCAACCACCTCCGACTTCCAAGGAATGCTGTGAGAACTGTTCTTCATCTTTTAGCTAGTTTAGCTGTTTTTATGCCGTGATCTGGTGTATCCAAGGTTTTGGCTTAATTCCTTAGTCAAAAACCTTGCAGCCGATCCCTCCCTTTGTCGAGCGGCGCATTGAGGTGCTAATCGACACGTTTGAGAAAATTGATCACCAATTATTACGCTTGTTGGTGTCTCGATATTGACCTTTTTTTTTTGACAATTGCACTTGTCGACAAAATGCGATGACCTCCATAATTTGTGTGTTGAGATTAATGTAGGTACGAAGGTTTCCATTAGCCCAATGCATTACTGCTTGATGAGCCTTTCTGTAAATATTTCCCAAAGACAAAACCTTTTCGGCCACGCTGAATTATGAACCACTTCCTCACAAATATGAACCCGGCAGCCTTCATGAATCTTTTCGAATCTGGGATAGTATAGGGTAGTTCTTCAGGTGCGGGATATTTCTAACGGCCTGAGCGCGCACCCCTGTCGGCTTCGCGTCCCTCGATCCCTCAAGAGCCTGGCCAAAGGAACGTGACGCGTTGTGTTCTCCGACAAAGATTCACCGTCTTCCTTCAAACGCATATGAACCAACGCTGGTCTGGTCGCCGGCACCGGCCCAAAGACGCGACCTTCCCCCGGTGGTACGAGGTGTTGAATATGTGTATGCAGATCCTCGCGCGAGTACGGTCTCGTGGCTTTTCAAGGCAAACTAGAGTAGCAAAGAAACTGAAGCAGATGCTTCGCGATTAGGGCATCAAAAGCATTGTTGACAATGTCTAATCGCTGCTGTGTTGACCAATCAATCCCTGCAAACCGTATTTTCGGAGGTGATGCAGCCAAGCGTGGGAGTCGATGCGATTGTAATAGGGTCAATTTTGTGTCTTGAATCTGTGATAAGGCGAATCGTTCTTTACCATGCTTAGCATGATACCTATGGATTGATATGCATCAACTTAGTTGGAGTTGAACGTAAGACCTGTTTACCTATGGGGCTATTCCCTGTTTATCAAGGGCCTAAATCTCACAGTGGCCTCGTACTTTTTGCGAGAAACAGGAGATCATATCATTTGAAAAAGAGCCATTTTGAGGCATTGGCTTTTGGCAGGTTAATGGCATAGCGTGGTATTGCGGGTTTGATCCAGATGGTTAATCAATCTCTCCAGGGAAATGGCGACGCCAGAAGCTCACAGACTTCTCCATGTGGTAAAGACGCAATGCTATACTCTTATCATTCTTGAAAAGGTGATCCGCGCCATCTGGAGTTGAACATTCAAGCCAAGTTCCGAATCAAGGGCTGCTGTACTTAGTCTAATCATACTACGCACTATGTGAGGCCAGGCCTCTTTCCTTCGAGGCTCTGACTGCTGCGCTTGTACGAAATCCCAATTATATCACTCAAGTGATTTGTAAATTGCTTACATGCCCTATTTTCAATCTACATCTTCATAACTGGGCCACTTGTCTTGGCAGTCCGTAGAACTTACACCGTATACGAATATTCTCGCCTGATGGGGCTTTCAGCAAAAGCTCTACAGCATAAGCTTTCACCGGTGGCCACTGCTCCGATCCAGCCGGAGGCTTTCTCGGTGATCGGTGCACCACCGGCTCGGTGAGCATGTGCCCAGTGATTAGCGCTCCAACCAAATCAGGCCAAACGATCAAATGCTTTGATGAAAAGAGCTAGTTTGAGTTTGTCTTCACATAAAACCAGTGAAGTAAGCCCCCGATTCTTGACTATTGCCAGATTTGAGTTGGTTTCATCGGGGCGCATTCAGTGATCAAAGCGTGGAGAAAAAAGGGAACAAACACGGCTATGGGGGAAGAGGCTCATAAAGGTGCGGGGATAGAATGCATGTTGACTCTCAAAGAGAATTGACAAGATTAAGAAATAAAACCAGTAACTAAATAAAAGAACACTTTGTAATCCTATGGAGTCTGACTTTGTTTGTAGCTGTATTTTTCCTTACATGTCGCCCAATGGCTAGCCTTCTGCGGGCTGCGATACCTGAGTTGTTACCGTGTGTGTGCCAAACCAACCTCCAAAATAAAAATTGAGCAATGTCGGTTTGTGTGCCAATTAGATAGGAATGTGATGCAACGAGCCAAGATAACTAACACCTAGCGAGTGGGCCAGCTATAAGAGCGCCAATAAACTGTTGCCGCCGGATGCGCCGGACGTGCGAGTCAGGAAGTCATCCCCAGCAATCTGCTACAATCTCCAGGTGCCCCCGCATCTTGGCAAATCTTACACTCCCAACTTTGACCGCTTCCATTCGTCTTGCGGGCTGCCCCAGCCAAAATGTGGACGAGCGTTGGCTTGGCGCTCCTCTGGGGTCTTGGCGGGCCCACGAGGTCCAAGTTGCCCTCTCCGAACCTTAATCTGGTGAGCCAGGAGCTATGGCGTAATCTAGTTGACTCTGGAGATAGCGAATATGAAGCAGTAGCTGTAGTATGACTTCATCCCCGTCTGAACTACATGGCAGGGCTCCACTCTGCTGGCTCCATCCGCCCACGCAAAGGCCTCTCACAACGGTTTGCTCTGGAGCCTCTCCCTTGGCATTCCCACTTCGCGCGGGGACAAGTTTCGTTCGGGAATTGATGGACGGTGGGCCCTTTAAGGCAGCAGCATTAATTATAAGCTTAAAAAGAGGCTTGTCACTCATGAACTGGCCTGATGTTTCAGAGCAATCACTTCTCATTGTGGATAAGCAAGCATCATGGACAAGGAAATATCAACTGCTGGTGGTGATGTCTCTCACCACGAGAAAAATGAGATTTCTGACCATTCAGATGGTCCTAAGGGCCGCCGCAACTCCACTGCTGTCAACATTGTTGAGAACCCTCTAAAGGTTGTTACCCTCTTTACCTACCTTTCAATTCTTAGAGCTCTCCCCGGAACATGGCTGATAAGGATTTACTCTACAGGCTAAATCACCTGAAAATGTTATTGCTGACGCCCGTGCCTTTGCTGAGTCCCATGGCATGCCTGAGCATGCCGAGCTCTTTGGCCGAGCAGCTCTTGTTGCCCGAGATATGGGCAGGTTCGATGATATTTCCGAGCTCACTGATGAGGAGCGCCAGGCTCTTCAATATGAGAAAGATCACAAGTGGCACGGCACAAAGATGCTGTGGTACTCAATTGGTCTTTGCGCCGTTGGAGCTGCTACCCAGGGATGGGATCAGACCGGAGCCAATGGAGCCAATCTTTCCTTTCCTAAAGAGTTTGGAATCGATGGCTCTGGAGGAGATGAATGGATTGTTGGAATTATCAACTCCATCATCTTCCTAACAGCAGGTCTTATGTAAGTCATGTGAACATCGCACACAACTCCATCCTATTATCTTGACTAACATGATGTCTCTTAGTGGTGCTTGGATAGTTGATCCTCTCAATCACTACTTTGGCCGACGAGGTGAAATCTTTATCACCGCTTGCTGTTTGGTCGCCACGCCGATCGGTTCTGCTTGCGCGCAATCCTGGCAAGGTCTTTTTGCAGCCCGCTTCGTCATGGGAATTGGCATTGGAGCTAAGAACAGTACTGTTCCGATTTATTCTGCAGAAATGGCTCCAGCACGTATTCGAGGTGCCCTTGTCATGTTTTGGCAACTCTGGGTTGTGATTGGTAAGCTTCCTATTTGACTTGACTACCAAACCTCACTAATACTTATAAAGGAATCTTCCTCGGTTTCTGCGCCAATGTCATTGTCAAGGACGTTGGTGATATCGCCTGGCGTCTTGAACTTGGCTCTGCCTTCATTCCTGCTTTGGTCCTTGCCATCGGCGTTTACTTCTGCCCTGAGTCTCCCCGTTGGTTGATGAAGCATGGTAGACATGCCGAAGGATTTCAATCCATGATCAAGCTTCGCGCGCACCCTATTATTGCTGCGCGCGATTTCTATTACTCATGGGTAATCTATGAAGAGGAGCTTAAGGAGGCTCGTGGCGCTGGATACTTTTCTCGTCTGTGGGATTGTTTTGCCGTTCCTAGAATTCGGAGAGCAAACTACGGTGCCTCGACTGTCATGTTGGCCCAACAGATGTGCGGCATCAACAGTAAGACGGCCCAGTTGATCACTATACGAAATCGCCGCTAACTAATTTGCAGTTATCTCCTTCTACAGCTCTAGCATCTTTCGATCTGTCGGTTATTCAACTGACGAGGCGCTGTATGCGTCTCTGGGATATGGTGCTATTCAGGTTGTCTTCACGATTCCCACTCTATTCTTGATCGACACGAAGGGTCGAAGGTTTTTAACATTGGCTGTGAGTTGTTATTTTATACCCAAATTACCGCCTCGGTTAGACTAATTGCTTGTATAGACCTTCCCCTTCATGTGCATTTTCCTCTTGGCTGCTGGACTGTCGCTTTTGAATGATTCGGGCAGTCGCAGCGCACAGATTGGCCCCGTCATCTTGTAAGTCCCAAGAAAAGACTGGAAGGATGCGATATTTTCTGACAACTTCTAGATTCGTCTATCTTTTCACAATCGCGTATTGCCTGGGCGAGGGACCCGTTGCCTTCCAGTACTCCGCCGAGGTCTTCCCCACCATTCAGCGAGAGCAGGGCATGTCCTGGGCCGTGTGCATCAACAACTTCTTTGGTTAGTACCGAAATTACTCAGTACCATAACAGATCTTTCTAACTAAATTAATTAGCCGGTGTTCTTGGATTAACATTTCCTCGAATGCAAACTGTCATGACCCCGACAGGAGCCTGTGAGTAACGCTCTTGCCCATGCAAGTGGAAAGTTGGAACTCAGTTACTAACTTGAAGTCTAGTCGGATTCTACGCAGGCCTTAACTTGGTTGCATGGTTTATGATCTTTTGCTTTGTGCGAGAGACCAAGCAGTTGACCTTGGAGGAGATTGACCGTAAGCATCTACCTTTTGTTTTGTGTGCATGTTACAAACTAACACATCGTGCAGAGGTATTTTCCGTGCCAACAAAGAGCTTCATCTCATATGAGTCGAGAGTTTGGCTTCCTTACTTTATTAAGCGACATGTCTTGAGAAAGAAGGTCGAGAAGCCTCCACCAGTTATTGAGATTGAGAAGGTTGACAACAGCGAGGCTTGAGGTGTCAGTGTGGTGGATAGGCAGTAGCCCTGGTCATGGAAGCTTCAGCTAGTCTGTTTAGATGTCACCTTTGTTCCATCTGAATGGGACTGTTAAGCCTAATGCTTCCATTTTCCCCGTGCGTGTGACTGCATACTGCTGCGCAATGTTTCTTACCTAAAAGAATACTATAGATCTCGCATTTGAGTGCTTGATCTCTAATGGTTTGTAGCTCAAATTGTACTCGGAATTCCGTTACTGGAGAGAGGGCAGATAGATGAAGTGAGCGGAAGATATCTGAAGTTTGTCTTCTTCAGACATTCTGTACAAACTTTGCCATATGAAGATATCAAGACCATTGACCATCAACGGATGACTCAGTCAACTAACGCAATTAATATACGATTCCGTTCAGAACACATAAGACGCCGTAGATTTACTTGCCTTTTTATCAAGTGACAGAATAACAAGACCTCATAGCAGGCATGAAGCAGCCCAAGTGTCACCAGCAAAGTTTCTGTCACGTCCTGCATCATCGGACCATCGCCTTGACCGACCGGCCGGAAATACTTGCCCTTTTCAAGTCGTAGATGACTCCTGGGCGTTGGATGGTCACTTTATGAATTTAAATGACGCTCAAATTCTTCTGGAGGAAGGTAATGATATTCTGTGACTAATTTGACGCGCGTTTCTCTTTGTAGCGGCGCAGCGCCGAATAGTTCTTCATCTTCCGACTACCTCGGAATTTTTGTTTTTAGAATTCAAATTAACGCTCTTAGACAAACGAAGTTCTCGTTGTGGAGTCGTGAGCGAAACAGGAAGAGACCGAGCCGCCTTAACCGGCTCCGTAACTGAAGCGACGTCAGGTCGGATCGTCGATGTGGGGGTCGCGCAAGGGATAACTCGCATGTCTCGTGCCGCCTTGCGCCAATTGACCCGTAATAGGTTCGTTGTAAATGATTGATTAGATTGATAAGTGGATCATTACGTGGTTCCAATCCTCAGCTGACCCGAATAGTTCGCAGGATCAGAGGCAGTGGGCTGGTCAAGAAAGAATAGGGGTAACCATTTTGACCAAATATCGAGGGTTGAATCAACTAAAACATGCAAAAACAAATCTTCGTTGTGGAAATATATTTGAAAACTCTTCGGTCCTCTCTTCTCCAGTTGCATTTACCTTATTTTAGCCATAAATGGCAAAGTCACGATCGTCGGGGTCTCCCCAGGTGTGGAGATTTTGACAGGGCAGCCAGTCGGAGCCATTTCGGCCTAGTCTACTAATGACCGTAAGCACTTCTCTCGCCCCATTTGGACAAGTAAACGAGGGGCAGAGTGAACGAACCCGAGAATCCCAACGCCGGGTCGTCGGCCATTTCCCACGTCCCATTCGGTGGCAACAGCGATGGTGCTTGACTTCTTTCATGGCGGAACTTAGTGAATAATGAATAGAATGCTTGACTAGCTGTAGACATGAGTTTTCAGTCCTAAAATGGTGGAGTTTGAGAAAAGAAACCCATACCGCGCTAAATGCTAGCTTCAATAATCATTCAGTAAATGATAGCACGGATGCCCATGAAAAAGTGGCTTCATCTTACGGTCTCCAGTGGACCAACATTCACGTAATTGGGGCTCAGCTGAACGAATTCGATCCAAAGATGCATTGGAACCCCTGTATAAACTCTACAGCCGCAGTTACGGTTGGCCTTTGGCCTTTTTGGCATTCGGGGGTTTCTGGATACGGGTAGATCACTCATGGGGGCTATGGCCACTAAGAATGATTTGCCCCATAGACAACCCACAGTGAATGGGACCCTCGTGGTATGATACGTGAGCATAGTGGCAAAAACGGATAGTTCGATGACTTCTTCTTAAAGTTGAGGCTATAAAGTCTTTGAACGAAAAGTATATAGAGGACAAGCACCCGCCCTCTTCACCAGGTTTTCGACACCACAATCACTACACTCCTCAAGTCAACACTACGAAGAACAATCATCCTCCAAAATCAAATTATTCATCATGCGTTTCTCTACCGTAAGTCAACCAGCTTACAGGGCACCATACTGCAAGACTGATGCCCCTTTTTGCACCCTCCAGGAAGCTGTTTTTGGCATCTTTGCCTTCGCCATGCTTGGAGCTGCCGCTCCCGCTGATCAGGCCGCAACCAACCAACTTGAGGCCCGTACTTGCCCTGGTGGCAGCTACGCTTCATGCCTTTCCACCAACGAGGTGTCTTGCCAGTCATCCACTGGTGCCGCCTTCAGCCAGTGCGTTCTTAACGTCCAGAAGGCCTGCTCAAACTTGTGTTAAGCTAGAGATGTGGCTTCGATATCGTGTCTAAAGCAGAGGGGGGATACAGTCAACTGTACAATGTAGCAGCTGAGTCTTGTCATTCTAGAGTGTTCCTAAAGCGAATTCGGCCCTGTGTCAGATTCATATAGGAAAATGATTGAAAGGATGTTTTGACACCAAAGACATTGATCCTGCCTCTGTTAAATGGTGTGTGCTGTGAAAACATCGCGGTTGAACTAGTTGAGTGTAGATCGTGTTATATTGATTTATTGTAAGATTGACGCCATTTTACTGTATAAAATAATGCGGTCTATTGGAAAGAGTCCTAAATGAAAATGGACAACAATCTGAATTTAAGCCAGGGTAGCGTTACGCTATTAAAAAAGGCCCACTATATGAATTGTGACATGTATCCTATACCTCTCATTCTCTCCGTCGAACAATAGGTAGCTCCGACTTGTAATACTCCTCGTATATTGTACAGACCTAAAGCTCAATCTCGGTCCCTGGTATGCGCATAGAACGTAGGCCTCCAATTCTTTTTAGATCCTACCCTAGATAGACATAAATCGACTTTCCCATGCCAGTCTTCCTTGGAATTGTTGAAGAGCATCACATCATGAACTTGTAGACCTTCGCTTCTTGATTTGGGCAGTAAACAGGCTTCGAGGCGTGACGGAATGTCCAATTTTGATTATGGTCCCATTAGCGGCAGAGTCCACCGTACCAGAGCTTCCAATTGCCCAGTTAATTCCCAAAGGCGGGCTCTGGACATCGATGGGCCCTCGGGTACTACAAGCCACACCGCCATTCATATTCCACCCCTGTCCTGACTAAACTGTATCTCGGTTGATGAATAACACGCTAGCACTAGTGTTCTCGACGAACAAGCCGTGTGCCCAGCGCTGGTGTGAATAAAGCTCCTGCAGGCTGAACTGGGTGGTGTGACACAAAACAGCGTTGGGTCCGGGCGCTCGTGCCTGGGTAATGACAGCGAAAGCTTTGGCTGCGGCCCTGCCGTATTGGCCGCTGTCTCGAACAGGGACCTGTGAGTCTGAGGTGTTGATGTCGGTCTGATACCCGCCAGTTCGGTCCGTGTCTCGGTCGCGGAAGAAGGCGACGGAGTCGATGGTGATGCAGCTGGCGTTGTGCTGCACATCGATTCCATTGTTGAAGCCTGTCATGTTCACATTTCTCACATAGCTACCAGCAGTCCACGGCATCATCCAAACCGCGGCAGCATGGCAGGGGTCGGTGACGTTGAAAACATGCCTTGCGCAAGTGGGCTTAAGCGTCACCGACAGGTTCTCGACGCCCTTCTCGCTGGACGCGGCTAGCGGCGTGTAGACGGCCACGTATGCATCCATGTATTTGCTGCCAAGTGCGTCTGTGAGTGGGATCGAAAAGGTCAACTTGTTGCCCTTGACAGCCTTGATTGTGCGAGGCTGCTGGATCAAGTCTCCAACATAAGGATGAACACGTTAGTAGCTGGTGATCCGGTTGCAGGGAATAACCAACCTTGACTCACGTCTGCTTCTCACCATCGCGAATCAAACTCGCCATGTCATTGTCCCGCCCCCAGGCTTCTGTCGCTGCGCGTGACGCAAAAACAGTTTGGCCAGCCTTGAAGCCGGTCGCGTTTTGCACCGTCACTGTTGTCGCTCCAATGCCCACATATTTGTCGGTGATGTGGCTCACAAGCGACGGCTTTACGCGATCCTCAGTGTCATTGCCGAGGGTAATGAGAGGCACGCCGGTCTTCAACTTCTTGACAGCCAGTTTCGTGGATCTGACCCCTGAGCCTCGTAGTGTCGTGCCACTAGCCAGCGTCAACCTGAAGGACACGTTGAATGTCCCCAGCCCGAGCTCCACGACGCCTCCTCCCGCTCCCGCTGCCTTGTCGAGTGCCTTCTGGATTTTGGACGACTGGTCGCCGCTTGAGGTATCCTATCGCACCAAGGGCGTGCTTGAACCCGATTGCAGAGACTTTTCCGAGCCACGGTAGCCGCAGAAGTTGAAATCAGGTAGTCGGTCACCGCGGCTGTTCTTGATAGCCTCCAAGTTAACCCCTGTGGCCGCTGGTGTGCCCTGAATTGGGGATAGCAGGCCCACGGGCACGGTGAGAGCTATTGTGTGCAACATAGCGCCAAGGTTGAGCCGGACGTACAATGGCCTGGTCTTTTTGGATGGTATATTTTTTTCACGTCGCTGACATTGATATTTATCTATCTATAAGAAGGGATTCGCAATTTCCATTGTAGGCATTCGTCTCATAGAACAAGGATGAGAATGCATTCATCGCCGCAAGCGCTGCGCGTGTGGGAAGCGGCTGAGCGCGTAGAAGGTCTGAAACGCGTTAAGGGAAGTGCCATACAAAATGGTGGCCAGCTGAACATTATGGCTAACTGGGTCTTGCTCTCGCTATGAGCGCTGCGGAGGAGCTCCGTAACAACTAAATTCCCGCCATTGGGGCTTTTCTGAAGTTGGTACAGGCCGCTCGTGACGCTGTGTAGGTTGAGGACCTCTTTTGCCAGTCGCTGGATATCAGCACGGGCATTTTTGACATTTACGGTGTACTGGAACAGAATCTTTGATACCTCGACTGAGAGTTCGACGACAGCCAAGAAATTCACAGCCAGGCCAAATGCCTCGTGAGAGATGGCTGCTACCTCAAACACTGAAAAGCGTACCCGCTCGGCTTTGGCATTACTCGCTATTTTTCAATTCGCCATTCAAAGACTGCAATTGGAAATGGATCAATTGCAACCAAAAAGATTTGTGGCGTTAGCGGGAAGCTAATGCGGAGCTGGCTGGACCATTATTTAACAATAGTATTATACTTCGAGGCTCCGTAGGTAACATGAGATCAAAAAGGTAAGAACTAGCGCCTCTCTCTGGCTAATAAAAGAATTAAATTATTGGCATTCCTTTCATCGCGGGTCGGAATGCTCCGCTCCGGCTAGTATACACTCTATTTGATCAAAGAACACTAGAGCGCAGACCACTGACACAAAGCGCGGTCTCGGTTAAAATACAACGCGAGCATTACGCCACGGTTTAAAACGCGCGAAGTAGTACCATATACCATTCGCATTGTTCTAGGTTCTAATGGAAGGAGGCTTGCTTGTGCAGCAGTCAATTTAGGTACCTGCGGCTCAGCCAGTGGTCGCAATGGTCAAATTCGTTTTGGAACAATACCCATCTCACCAAAGGAAGCGTTATTCCACATGGAATCCCCAAAGGTGGAAAAGTAGAATCACATTCAAATGATCTCCTTGCTGGAATTGGCAATGCTCTGTTCGGAAAAATTCTAGTCGCTGCTGTGAAAACCGAAGCCCCACCCAGAGAACTATAACTTTGCTTCAAGCTGTATTTCTGATTTGGAAAACTCTGATCTTCTTTTCCAGATGCAATCATGTGCATTACGAAAATAAGCAAAGCGATAATCACCAGCCTCCCATTAATATGTCCTTCCGACTAAACTAAATGTCCGAGTTCCCGCTCCCTCATAGCTGCCTCCCCATCACTGTCCACTCTTTTGTCAGCTTTGTGACGACATTCATTAATTCGGTGTTTCATATACAGACATTCATTTTTACAACTTCATAGACACCTTGCTCGCGCCGACTCATCAACCATGGGTGAAATCACTCACACAGGGTACATGGTAAGTGAAGCAGTCTCAATCGACACAGTTGCAACGGTACTAAAAGCGCAATTTAGGTCATCGAATGGCTATTTGTGGGAGTATGCCTCTTTTTTGTTGCTGCTCGGCTTGCGGTTCGCACATGGAAGGGCATGTGGAAATTTTGGCTTTCTGAGGTTTGGCTTGCGCTCGCTGCTGCGTCTTTCATTGTTCTTGTGAGCGGTACCCAATATGCATGGTCAAAGGGTCTATTGGAGTGGGAAGTGAAATCAGACATAGGCTATAACAAGGTATTTTATTTCATCGGGGTAAGGTCTTGGCTTACCAGCCCAATAGTGGAAGTTCAGTCTCACCCTCATTTCTGAGATAGGATATTATTTCCCAAGGTTCAGTCTTCTCGCTTTCTATAACGAGCTTTTACCTACTTATGAAGAGCGGCTGAGAAAGGTGCTCTATTTCGCAATGGCTTTCACTACCTCTGCGTTCATCATGGATGGATTTCTTGTCACCTTTTGGTGTGGATTGCCCGTCTCCAAAAATTGGTAAATCAGCCTGATTCACTTTACCCATTCGGGTATGCTGACACATTTTGCGAATTAATGTTTAGGTCTACCAACGAGGAAGATTGCGCTGCATATCTAGCTCCAGATATCTTCAAAGCTACTTGGCCAATTGGCATGGCTGCGGAGTTGTTGAGTGAGAATGCCGCTACTCTTTTTCTTGAACATTGCTAATATTGTAGTCTTCATTCTGCCATTTGGAATCTTTCGTCGACTAAGGGTAACGGCGCTAAATGAACGAATTGCCTTGATGGTTCTTATCAATGTCGGGATTGTAACCATTGTCATGAGCATTTTGCGATTTGTCCGTGCCATGCAATCTGTTTATACTTATTCGACGGGTAAGTATTGGGAATAGCTTTTAACGCATAGTGAATCTCAAAAGCTAATATGAAATAGCAATCATTCGTTCAGCTGAAATCGTCAGTCAGATTATTGTCTGCGCATTACCTGCATTGCGACCCTTGTTGCCTGCCATGACAGTAGGCTGGACCAGACTGACAAGTGTTGTCTCAGGCAACGACACAAAATCTGAAGATGAGGAAAGAATTTTGCCATATTCAGATATGGAAAAAGGTTTCAAGGAGAATTCACGCCAAATCGATAAAGGCGCTGGGGGAGAACTCGGGGAATGGAATCCAGAAGAGCATTTGCCCGATTTATCACGCCACTCACAGCCAAGGCTCGGTCATCGAGGTTAAAAAAAAGGAGCGGGCTGGAGCTACAATTTACAGCAGCAGTACATTGGATTCGATGTGCTCACCGCGGCAACATCGGGTTATCGGGCGGAGTCAAGTAATATTTAATTTGTTGTCTCCAATCAAAGAAGAGCTCTATTTCGCACTGAGGATTGTCATAACCTAAGGAATAATTCCGTCCTATGTCTACCCTGCAGTTATTTTGAATTCCCGGTGAAAATTAGCTCAAAAAGCTCCTGAGCCACCCCGCCCGTCTTTTACAACTGAGGCGCTTAATTCCCAGCCCCAAAGCAGGGTGCGCATATTACTCAAACCAGACAGGAGGCGACAGATAATGCAGTCCCATTCCCTATTTTAGGGAACAGTCATGGAAACCAACACGGCGGCAACAACCGACGCGAATTGTCGTTCAAAAAATACTTCGTCGCTTGCAGGTGAGTCACAATTGCTTGTACCCCAAAAAGATCGTCCAGGGTGATAAAAATGAGCGGTTGAAGGACTAATGTGAATGGTTGTGCTTGCTTCATTTTACGTCTCAGAGTGGATTGCCGCCCATGGCGATTCCTTCAGGGCCTTTCGCACGGGCCAGTTCTATCTCCTCGGCCAACAGGTGTGATTGTTGGTGACAATATTTACAGGGAGCCTGGTCGGGATTTCTCGACACGCAATTGGGTGGAACTGTTGAATGGTTGTGGGGCCCTTGCGGCGCCATCGACTTGCCGGCCAGATTCACAGCCCTGTTCAAGTTGGTTGTGTTCCTCGGCCTCACCCCAGGTCTTGCCTGTTGGTCGAAACCAGCCAATCATATTCAGGTGAAGAGCAGGTTCAAGATAATAGTACCAGGGCAGCAAGCCCCTTGGCGTCCATGATCTCCAACACGTTGGTTCTGGAACCCATGATCTTGGATTTCTGAAACTAAGCTGGACCAACGTCATGCTTGATACGAGGTGTTCGCTTTAACCGCCCATCATTATCACGCGACTCATTTCAAGTTTCCAATTACGGGTCTAGAACGAAGTTTTCGGGCGGTTAACGAAATGGGCGCTTCAGAAATTTGGAGCCACGAGCAAACTCGGGAGCGCATCGTAGCTGTGTTAGATATAAAGGTGCGACCGTTGATCCCCAGACATGCCGCATGATCCAAATCAACTTTTCAAGCCTTTTATCAGTTACACCGTTCTCTATAACTTTCCTCAAGTCCACTAAATTATTTTCAACCAACTGACAGTCTCCTAAGTGGAAATAACCCCATTCGCAATGTCAGACTCCGATTGTTTTAAGTATGATTTGGATCATTTTAGAATTCAAAATGAGATTCCGGCCCTGAAGGACTTCCTTGACCTTTATGTGGGGGGATTTTATGTCGAATTTCTCCAACAGGGTGGTACTAAGCCGCATGTTGTCTTGCGCCTTTCTACTACCGAATCTACCCTAGCACGTGGAGATGATGGGAGTCGAAAAACCGTCACAGGATGCATCATTTCAATGGACTGGTCGGGCTGTGATTTGGACGGAGAATGGACAATGAAGTTAATTGACTACACCAACTCCTCAAGTTCAGCCAGCTGTGGATTTAAATTTGCGTTGCTAAGGAGATTTACTGTGCGTGAATTATCTGAAGTTCTCTTTGGTATATATCCAGGACTTCCGCGCGAGCATAGAGGTGAATTGGCCAACTTTGAGTTTGTGTTGGCAAATCTCCGAACCAGAAGTTTGGATGGATGCCGTGACGTTGTGTGAGTGATCAACAAGCCAACAAACGGGTTCCAAATAACAAAGCTAACGAAAACCTCACACTCAGTACCCAGTGGATGATCAGACTAAATACTATGGGTTTCGTCAATTGGTTCGGCAGTGGTGTGTCGGTTCCCGGAATCGTTTTCGATGTTAGACTGCCGGACTATGGATTTCACAACATCATTGGTAACAACTACGTCCGGTCTCAACGATTTATGGGAGATGAAGAGATCGTCTATGTTACTCCGCTACCTTTGGATCGCGGGTTTTTCGAAGACACTCAAGTGAGGCGATTCATAGGCCATTTGAGATACCCGCTTCCGTATCAACCGCGGAATCCGAATGATCGTGATCAAAGACCCGAGATTGATCCAGGCAGACAGTACAGTCGCAGCGGACAGCATGGTCACAGCGGACAGCATGGTCACAGTGAGTCTGGTCATGGCAGACAATATCATCAAGATGGACATCATTATCAAGGCGGACAGCATTACCAATCCGGGCAACATGGTCATGACGGACAGTATTATCAGGGCGGACAAGATGGTCGCAGCGGACAGTATTATCAGGACGGACAGTATTATCAAGGTGGACAGGATGGTCGCGGCGGGCACTATGATGACTACTCTCAGTCCAGCTCGTACAGACGGCGCTAGCGCTGGCGTATGGTGTGCACATTTTGGATCGTTACTCTGCTCAGACTGTATTTAATCTATTCATTCCAAAAGGCTGATGGGTAAATTTATCTACGCAGATTTCGTTCCTTGCTTTCTAAAGGCCTAAATATTTATGATTAGACCGTCTAAGTAATCCCCACCGATTTCAAGCGGGCAAAAAGACATGTCAGGTTCTCTTCTCCCTTATCTAGTCGCGCCGTGAAGATCAGCGATAAGAATATCAGATCCCAGACTCATAGTTCGATCAATCCAATAGAGATAATTTCTCAACGCGACCAGAGCCAGTCCGAACTCCCTGCTCCACCTAAGCCCCCTAGGCTCCTAGTATTTAAGCGCTTGATATAATTAGTATCCCAAGACCAGACCTAACCAGTTCTTCTCGGCGGTTAAGGTTCTCCACTATTCGTGGAGAAGTCGTCACGGGACCCGCTGAGCTAAGCAGGTATGTCGGAACGTCGAACCAACAAACACCTCGGGGCAAATGTACACTTTCATTTTTTTTTCCAACCGAAGCCAGTACTGCCTCCTACAATTCTACAAAGTTTTCTTATCCGTGTTTTTCTTTCCATCATAAATCCTCCCCCCTTGCCATTATCATTGCGAAAACGTCGCAAAATGGAACCACGCTTGTCTCCCCGACAACTCGCTGAGAGCCTCTCGGTGGACAAGCTAAAGGAGATCAGAGACGCTCAGCCAGAGTGTGATTCAAAACAATGGGTCGTCAGCGGATGTGCATACCCTCTGGAAGACCCTATCATCTACATCAAATACGGCGGCAATCGGAGCAAAGGGAGAGACGCAGAGGCACGGACTCAGAAATGGGCCTTTGAGACCTTACAACAGCTGCCTCTAGATGAGCGCAAGGGAACACGTATTCCAGAGGTATATCGCATTGTTGACCTTGACACTTGGACCATTATTGTTATGGAATACGTGCAAGGAAAAACACTCCGTGACTTATTAATGGATGAAACAACGTCAGTGGACGATCGCAAAAGGTTTTTAGATAAGATGGAGCAGGCTTTCAGGCTTTTGCTTTCTCTCCCAGTTCCTGAAGGGGTGCCTCCAGGTCCATATGGAGGGGGCCTTATAAGACACCCACTTTTCAAGGAGTACAAGTCTGCTATTGAGTATTCCAGTGTGGATATGCTTGAGCAGCACTTGAACAAGGTCGGACCAAAATCACTCACTATTCCGTTCCAAAAAAGAGAGAAAAAACGCTAAACAAGTTATAGATTGCCACATGGTTCGACAAAGACGCGGAGACTGTGAAGCTTGAACGGAAATTGCACCTTGTGTTATCTGATCTATACGAAGGAAATTTTATCTTCACTGATCAAGGCGATTTATACATCATCGATTTTGAACAAGCAAACTTTTTGCCTCTCAGCTTCATGACGTATGCCGTGATACAAGGTCGCTGGGCGAGTCAGTTAAGGAACAGGCTTGAACTCCCTGAGGAAAATCTCCAAATTATGAGGGAAATTGGTAGTCTTTTCGTCATGAGCAATCCAAAACTCGGTACAACCTACCACAGTACGTTTTTATGTACACGGAGCTAATATGAATCTCCAGGGCTTCCACTTTAATCAAGTGAAGCGGGCGTTCCTCGGACCCTGGGTTGTTTTAAATTGGGTTGACAGAAATGATGGTGGCTGGTTTTCTCAGGTCTAGGGTAATGGAACAGGCGAAACACCAAACCAGACGGGTGGCCGGGAAAAATTAGCATCAGCACATGATGTTAGTTTACTCTTCTTTTTTTCTATCTATTTCTTGTTCTTCATTTTACTGCAAATGAAGATTCCACAAGATCCTTCCGTAGCAGCCGCGTTCCAGGACGGAGGATAGCGAAGAGCGTCACGGGACAAAGCTGCATAGGGTCCTTCCTTGGCTGAGACTTTGCCAGGGCGCAAGCATATTTTTGGCGGCAGGATCCTCTTTTAGCGTTACAATTTATAGTTCTTTTCCAGCGATTAACTAGCTCGCTTAACTTCTGACCGTAAGCGGGGACTCAGGCCCAAGAACACAGATCCGGTATGGAGGGAGGGCGGCTCCTTTGTGAGCTCTGGTCAGCTCAGCTGCCAAGGATGATGGGCCGTCAGCAAAAATAGCCAGATTCGGTAAATTTACGGCACGGTTGGGATTATTTTGGCTCGTCCAATTGCAATGTTGCGCGGGCTATGCCACTGCATCGCCGCTCATGCGCCGAGATCTTGGGCTAAGTCGGGACGGGACCCCACTGTGTGATGCAAATGTGTGAAACCAAAGAAACCGTCGATTAACTTTTCTGGATGCCTAACGCCAATTTAACTGCCGAACCAAACCAAACCAAACCAAACCCTCTAACCCTTTTAACCTTTTCCAATCTATTACCCCTCTAATGCCCTTATATCCCTACCCCTCTGACCTCTACCCCTTTGACCTCTGCATATTACCTCCTTTAACCTCCTCCTTCTATTATTATTGCCTCTTAATATTAGCAAAGGACTAAGATTTAGTCTTAACCTTTCTTTTTACTATTAAAAGCTAGTAAATCTATAGCTATAAATAGGGCCCCTATAATACTTAGAGAAATTAGTTTTTATTTAGTATAAATATTTAATTTATAAATAAATTATCTTAGAATATTATAAGTACTTTTTCTTTATTTTAAATAAATTTATATTCTTAGTTAAATAAATTTATTATTAAAAATACTGTGGGTAAGTCCCGGGGTAACTGGATGACGCAGTTAAGGTCACAGTCAGGGTAGCAGCTGCTAGGGGTCTTCTTGTTGTAATAATGATCGTTGTTCTATCTATTCTAGCTGAATGAGGCCCC
>JAKZGU010000351.1:0-10059 GCA_022837005.1 Calonectria pteridis
AACTTAATCTTCTACTCTCTTAATAACCTATCCTAATTATTATATTAGCTTTATATAACTTCTCTTTATATAGCCTATAAATATAAGATCTTAAGAAATTAAAATACCTTTATATAAATATTATTATAATACTATAAAAAGTAATTAACCTAATTATTACTAATAAAATAATTATTATTAATAATATTAATAATTTATTATATAAAGAACTATACCTTTTGCCTTATTAGGGCATAATTAGTAATTTCTTTAGCTAGTATTTATTTTATTAAATAATTCTTTTATATATTTAATAGCTATTAGAAAGGCTCTCTTACTTTAGCTCTTAATTTGGCTCCCTTAAGTTAGCTATATAAAATAAAATTAGAAATATTATATATATAGCTAATAAATATAACTTTAATACCTTTCTTTATTTTAATAAAAGCCTTGGTTAATAGGACCTTATGATTATTATTTAATAGACTTATAATTAAAATTAGGCCTAAAATAGATAAGGTTTGCTACTATTTTAGTATAAATTATTATATAGAAGGAGAAAAAGTATGTCTGCTAGTACGTCGTGATTTGGCGGGGGCGCGATTAAGTGGGGAGCTGCTCTATATGCCGCATTGCTTCCCGCAATTAGCTTTCTTAGTCTCCGCGACGGGTGTCCCACCCGAATCCACTGCGACCCTAACAGTTCGCTGACTACTTCTTTGCTGACGCCGATATGTGTTAACCGCAGCTCCCAATGGAGGAAATTCATAAGCATCGTGAAAAATTAAATTTTTCCCTCGGTTCCGTTGACAATGTGGTCGACCAGAGCAGTGTCGAGGTAGGCTCGGACCTGCACAATCTTGCCCTCCTCGTTCCAGCGAGTGACCCAGCAGAATGTGTTGTTGTACTGGAGACCAGTCTTGGTCTTGCTGGTATTGGTCAATTCGACGACGGCCCATTCCTCGTCTCCGCCGCCGACAATGTTCTGGACAATGGGTCGCACAGGGTGCTCGGGGTCCATGATCTTGCCCAGACGGCCAAAGGTCTTCTCACGGAACTCATCGCGACTGTGGTACCTTCCACCGAGGATAGTCTTGGACTGGACCTGCCAGTCTGTTTCAAAGGGAATCACTGTTTAGCCACGGATGATGACGTGGGACGGGATGGGTGCATTGACGTACCGACATCGGGAATAACGTTGGCAAAAAAGCTGTCGTAGTCTCCCGCAGAGGCGTGGGAGAAGACGTTCTGGATGTGCTCCTTGCTAGCGTACTTGGGCATGATGGCTTATTCGAAAGTAAAAGTGGGTGGAAGGACTAGTGTGGTGTTTTCCGTTAGCGGGATTGGTGGTTTAGGCTGTGCTGGTCGGGGACATTCGCTGAACCACCAAACTCGACCGGCCACTCGACGACATATAAGTGAGCAACCGCAACAGCGATGATTGAGAACCGTAACACGCAATCCCGATTTATTACACAACAATCCCGATTGATTACACGACAATCCCGCATTAAATCCCGCACTGCGCCGCTCGCGGAACCCGTATCTTTGGTCCGCGGTAGTTCGGAAAGAGGAAGAATGGCGTACAGGCAGGGTTATCTCGATCTCGGAGGCGAACCGTTTGAGGGTTGGGAACATCTACCGGACCGAATACCGTTCGTGGCATTACCCTTGCCTGAAACCTAGCTCGCGTGATGGTCCAGTTCTCCAAACGATCCACAGCGCAATCCAACGCGCAACGTCCTTCGCTCTCGGGTTTACCGGGTGTTCAGGTTCACGGGCAACCTTGGCAGGGGAACGTCACATGATGTGGTGGCAACCCCTAAATAAACTCTTCTTTTCCCCTGGCGTAGCCCATTGGGGATTGCCCCGAATGAGAAAAGCGCTTGCAAAACCCAGGGTTCAATGGCAACTTTGATGTTGCAACGCTTCTTCGCCAAAGAGTTACCCTCAATCACGCCTTGGCCTAATTGGAACGGCGCTGAGAGCGGCTCGCCCCGATAGCAACACGGCCAATTACCCACTCAACTGCCTGCTTTGCGCTGGTCCCGTGGGGGCAAAGCCGGTCGCTTCCACGGCAGCTGGGATCGGAACGCAGGGGTCGTCCGCAACGTGATGCATCGTGCCATTCTCGTGACCACATTAACCGATCTGAGCCAAGCGGCCGGAGCGTCGCAGCATGGGGCCTGCTAAACGGAATTTTATGTCAAGGCTGGGTTTCTATTGGTCGAGTTAATCAGAAATTGCATCTCAACGTTGCCGATGCGTAATTGTCGGAAGAAAACTCCGTCTAGAGAAGCCCAACTGTTGCGCCGACTAAGCCCCGCTCCCGTGTGGGCACCCGCACGCCAAACAAGGGAAAAAAAAAGAACGAAGTTGTCCGAGCTGGCGTGTTTCTTCTGAACAATTTATCAATCAGCCGTGTTCATCCCAAGTTCGCCTGAAACTTGGATGCCACAGTACAGTGATGCCGTCGCCACTACTTCAGTCTGCATCTGCCGAGACATGTCACCACGTTGATTTTTTAGCGGGATAATGATTTCAAATCACCGAGTGAGCCCTTCTAATCACGACTTTACACCGCACAATGCCTTTGATCATTTTTGACATTTTCAATACGGGAATCTTGGTACTACGTGCAACCTATGGTAGGCTCTGCCGGCCGCGAGTCGCTGTTGCGAACTGCGATGACCGATGTTCCTGACCTGGCTAGATCTGACGATCGTGGTGATCGGCAGGGTTAGCTGACCTCAACCGTTTCGCCAAGACTGTGAGATCGCGATGCATGAATTTCTGTGGAGTCTAGGGTGCTGAATATGCACGCAATCCTGTTTTTTCTTGAAATAATGGGGAATACCATATCTTGTGTACCGCTAGCATCGTGATCGTGTTTGGAGCACGGCATGTTTGTTCGCTGATGCGATCCACAATTACATGGACGAATGGATATTTTACGAGAGAACGGAAAGTGACGACAATAATATATTTCCGTGGAATTCATTTGTAGGTACCTGCGCTAAGAAATACTCTTGGAAGATACAGTTCGTATAAAACATCAAACAGCCCAGCTGCTTGCTTTATTCAACCCCATGCGTCATCTTGCAGACTGTTCATGCGCATCATCTCAATCGTTATCCATGTCGCCTAAGTTCCTTACGAGGCCCATTAAACACCCTGTTCGCTATGAGACCACCAATGATAGACTCCGTCTTTTGGCGTTTCCCGTGCTTGCCCGAGCGTTCGTAGAGCATCGAATCGATCAAGGCTGCGCTGGCAGCAGCCGTGGCCACGCGGGTTCCCTTGGTTCCGGCCCACTTGCCTGGCTCTTTTCGAACACGAACAGCCTCGACGGCCGCTGCCTCGATCGCTGCATCGATTGCGTGCTCTAGCTTTCGACTGGGCTGCGTGCTCGAGCGTCTGGGACTGTCATAGTCCCTGTCTCGGCGGTCGCGCCTTGAAGAGTCGCGTCTTGAATGACTTCGGTTTGAACAGTCTCGACTCGAATAGTCTCGACTCGAATAATCTCGACTGTCTAGGGAATGGGTTCGTCTTCTGCTCGATCCAGAGCGCCCGGTGAGGTGGGTTCCTATGCGACTGATGATTTCGCGGCTGCGAGACCGTGGCTTTTCGTCGACCTCTTCTTCGCTGTAATAGTATTCATCATCGTCGTATTTGGGGTCTCGCTCATAGTGGCGTCTCCGGTATCGTCTGCTGGGAGAATAAGACATTGTGGCTAGATTTGCAGTGATTGAGTAGATGTTGGTTCGATTTGAAACAGATACGTAAATGACTGAGGTATTGCCTCCTAATTATCATTTTTACACATCCCCAGTGCTATATCAAACAGGCACTGGATCTCAAGGGTACGTCATCCTGACACGTCGTAATCCCACAATCTGGCCCACCACTTCAACCAATGACATCATGCTTCCATTTTGCTTATTATCCGCCCTGCCGCGCAACTGTGACCACAAACTGCCACAGGATAGGATGGAAATAGAGTTAGGCGTCTGCTGGCAAGGATAACCGTAGTTTGCAATTGCGACCTAACTGGGCCGGTGTGATTATTTCCTCCATCACCAGGGGTAATCAGGGCTTTAACGTGGGTGGCGATTGAACTAGCGAGCAAAAAAAAAGAAACAACAACTCAAACTTCCAAGGACCAAACACAAAGGAGGGCTGACCTTCGATCTCACGATTAGATTTCGATAAAAACGCATGACGTCGATGTGGTGTGATTTCCCGATGTGCGTGGCTCTGACCAACGAAAAGTTGTTCTTGGGAGGAGGATGCACTTGATCAGTGATGCTCGTTACCCGATGTGGCGATACCAGCTCGGCTATTCTTTACAGGGTACTTCCCAGCGCAAGATGGGCAGAAAATACGAGATAAAATTATGGGACGCGGTAGTACAACGATTGCAGCGTTTCACATGCTTATTTTTATTCTATTTTCATATCTTTTGTGCAAAGCATTTGGATAATGAGAAAAATTGCACGTGATGTATTTACAAACTGGCGCTGGTGTTTAGTCCGCAAACGTGTTGCTACCAAACCAATTAATCCTGCTGGGTCAAAAAGTAAGAATTAAAAAAAGGGCATGGTCGCGTCTCGGATTCGATGCTGTGACTTGCAAAAGCGAAGGTCCGCAATGGAATAAAAACGTTTTTTCCATTAGTTTTGTGTTAAGCTACTTCGCTGAAAGCCTGTGCCCAAACTTTTTGCGATATGCTTTGGCCCAGACAAGAGCACCTGGATGGGTATGGAGTCACGGGTTAACAATTCTCCTAATCTCCGATGATTGAGTGTGGCGAGGTTGGCGTTTGGGAAAAATCGAATTGTGTGAATGGATGTTCTCCATCAGTTCATTTTGAGCGAAGACATTTTGTTCAAGACGCTAGGCCCTTCGCCACGGATATCCCATTCACGAAGCAAAAGCACAATCTATAGATATACGGCAGGGCACCAATGCAAAAAAGAAAGGGCCATCAGAAACCAGGGGTTTTGTTGATGTGACACGCACTGGATGCATGTTGGAAATGGTGCTTTTAAAAGCTCGAGGCGGCGGGGACCTTCAGCTGACACCATCAGCATGCCAATGCCCAAAGCCATTATCTGGTTAAAAATAGCGGTCGGCTCTTTTGATGCTGCAGCCATTATGAACTGTCAAGGTGGTCAATTTGGTCTCGTGCTTGGATTTTTCGACCCAATAAAAAATTGCGATTGCGATTTTATTCCATTGCGTTGATGACTCCTTCGGGGTAGATATGACGCTACCGTTAGACTTAGTGGTTATTTTACTGGGTGCCCTTGATATGCTGCTTACTCCGAATAGGGTGCTGTGTGACAGCGCCCAGGGAGATGACTGGTAGAGACGTCGCGGATGCCTGAACCACCTCATCCTCAGCCGATATCGACGTCAGGATCATCACAAAGCCTTGCCTATTTGGGTGAAGTAACTCTCGACGCATTGGAAATTCACAAGGGTAATGACGCAGGCAATTACTTGAATGGAATGGGCGAGGCTCGTCCAGCCTCTCCATCTTCGCCAGTAGCCTCGCTCCAAAGAATCCTATGGGACCTAATCGTTGATTTGATACGCAAATTACTGAGGGAGAAATTGGAAGCAGATGCAAATTGAAATACTATTGTTTTTTAAAACCTAATACGGTTCATTTCATCATTACTTTTATTAAGGACGTATGACACACGCTGTGCCTGTGTCTCGAAACAGTTACTTGGTAGAATGAGTTCGGCATTGTATTACTCTCTTAATCGTAAAACTCTGTAGTCCGATCCGAACACATCTGCGTAGTGCAGAATAAATTAGACCACAACATGTGATCTAAAGTGTTCCTTTGGCTTGAGCCAGCACCAGCCAAGCAACTCTTCAGCAAGAATAAATTCTATCCGACCAGCTTGAGTCTCAAAATTCTACATATCCTCCCCCAAAAGTTTCCACGCCTGTTTAGAGAGTGGGAGGAAAGCCAGAAGGCGAGGGAACGGTCTCGTAGCCACAACTGGTCGCAGAAGCCTCAACCGTATCGCCATACTTCTCCCAGAGGCTATAAGTGTTGGCGCATTCTAGGCAAACCTTGTAACGTCTGAGCCAGGTACTATCACATTCAACCTGCGATGTAGCGTTGCCCGCTCCCACCCATTCTGAACGTGTGAGTACAAGTGACGAGTTGAGACTGGACAAGACGTACGGCAATAATAATCACACCTAATCGGCCGAGGGAGAGAAACAACAGCGGATGACATGCCGCTCATGGAAGCAAGGATAAAAGCAGTCTCGAGGAGCTTCATTGTAAAAGAACTGTTGGCTTTGAAGCTGTGTATGTATAAAGAAGCGGAAACGAGATGGTTTGTGATGAGATGGAGAGGGATTGAATACAGCATTGAGGTCGAACAGGCCTATAAAACACGTTTAGAATAAAATAAAAACACGCAATAGCATGAGGCTGGATCGAATGGTTCTCTATTTGGACGATTCCTGTTTATACGACTCTTGCATATACGGGCACACACTAACCCCTACCTTGTGGAATTTCCCTGTCTAAACCAATTTCAGAGCCGCCAGAGCCATTTTACTAATAGTTTGAGCGATTATCAGATGATCGCAGTGATCAAATGGCGTCTGATCTAATCTTATCAGATGATGCGACGGCGACAATTACGCACGAGTTCTGGGCCCAATTCATTGGTTGTTTTACCACCAATCCCTCACAACTCTCCTTCTCTTGGTGCAGAGGACGTCTTCTAGTTCGGGCCGATCGCGGACCACATCGGACATCCACTGTCTATGCAATGAGCCAAGATACTGGAAAACACTCAATGATGACAGTCGCCGAACTTCTCGAGCATGCAAAGACCGATTGTACAACCTATGAAGAACTCGACCCTTCTTCCGACGGCCTTCACTAGCACCCTATTGGAATTCATTGATATGAGCATGCAGTATTAAACCCGGCAGATGCAATATTCTGTCGATATATTGCTCTCATGTTCTTCGTGCTTCTGGATAATTTTAACATGAATTCGGACCCAGAGTGCAGTAGCCATGAGAACCGTGACCTACAAACATGAGCCTGCACATTTGTGGAGAGAATCTAGTTTGTAGCGATGCTGACCAAACTACGCATGTTAACCTGTCTAAATTAACCGGTTTCAAAAAATTTGGGGTGGTCCAATCACGAAATCACGCATGCGCATGGTTTACGATGCTATCATCTTGATTCCTACTGAGCAGTAATGCCCATGAGAATATTGGAGGCCGCTTCACCATCTGCTTAACATGCACAGTTTGGTAGAATTGGGTTTAAAGACACATTCATCATGGGTTGACCATGCTTCCAATTACCCGTTTCGATTGCCGGAGCTTTCGTTCACGGGTCTGCCGGGATTATGGCTGCGACAATAGTGATCATGTAGTCAATTGGTAAGAAAATAAAAAAATAAAGTGATGACAAGAATCTTACCCCCATGCAGTCAGCAGTGAGTCACTCAGCCGGTGCTGGTCCAAACAGTCCAAAAGGAGCGATTTTGTATTACATATTGGGGCGTGATTTATCATCATTATCGTACTTGAGGTCCAATACGGCCCAAGTCAACACAATAAGCTTTACACAGCAGGGTTCGAACAGTTAAGCTGCAATACCCAGTAGCTTTTTGTACATACAGTATCTCCAATAGCCTCACTCAACACATCAGAGATAACATTCTAGAAAAAACCTTCAATCAATGTAAAATGCCTGCCTGTCTTACCAAGACCAGCCTAGCCTCTTTCCCTCAACATCGTCCCTGCTCACGGTCACAACAAGCCACTGTATACAGTTGGGGCGTGATTTATTCTGGTCTACCGGCACTCTTGCAAGGCTAAATGATGATGCGTTGCGCAAATAAAATTTGATTGGTCATTTGACCGTAGGATCAGGCAATCGGGATGGGAATATAGCATCGGCATTCCAGTTACAGGTATTTAGACGAGTGCGGCTGCGAGGCCAGTTCAAGTCCGCGTGCATTGGTACATGGTCAAGACTGCAAAATGCCAAAAGTATGCTAGCCAGGCAGCGACATCTCTCAGGTGGCCTGTTTGTCTGATCATGCGCTTCCAGTGATTGGTTTCGACCAGACAGCCGCTGGCGGTTCCGCCAATCACTTCATATGCCATTTCCCAACAGATCGGGTCGACTGCCCGAGTTTCCGATGTGTGCTCGCCTCTCACGTCAGACGTGGGCATGGGAAAATTCTTGGCAGACGCTTAGCGTATGGGAAACTGGCAGGCATCCTATGGTTGTTTGGCGATACACAGACAAATTCACCGCCAAACGCGAGTGCGAAGCTATCTAATAATCATGGGGCAAATGTTTCCGAATGGGTTGGATGTAGGCTTATTAATGCTAGCACACGTGCGTCATGGATGGTGTTTGGCAGATCATCCTCTTGGCGTATATATTGGGCGCAGCTGCATGCCTTCTTAGTTGATGTTTTGGCCTTACGTTTATTTTTCGCATTGTTTTCGTATTACTCTTACAATGAATAATTTAGACCAAGCACAAATATTTGAAGCTTCTCTTGACCTCGGTAACAACACCGGGCTTCGCCAGTAAGCTTGACCACCAAAAGTTGGTTGCATTCTCACCATCTTGTAGAAGTAATGAAGCAACTGCAGAAGCTGCAGCGGCTTCACCAGAGAAAAATAATGAAGAGTCTGCTTCAAGGGATAACGCATCAGAGCCAGCGGCGCCAGAAGTCTCCACAGCGCAGGATACATATCTTCACGGGATGCCTTTATTCTTGATGGTGATCTGTTTGATGACGGGGATATTTACAATTGCACTGGACAACAGCATCATTTGTCAGTAAACCCCCATGATAAATGAAAAAAGCAACGGTAGAAACTGACATAAAAAGCCACTGCAATTCCGAAAATCACCAATGATTTTGATAGTCTCGACGACGTAGGTATGTTGTAGGCACAACTTTGCAGTCATGAGGAAATACTAATTGCTCCGTAGCCTGGTATGGATCCGTGTATTTCCTTGCACAGATGTCCTTCCAGCCAACATTTGGCAAGGTATACACCTTTTTCAACCTCAAATGGGTCTATCTTTCGGCTGGTGTAATTTTCGAAGCCGGGTCAATCCTGTGCGCCGCTGCACCCAACTCGCCGGCCTTCATCATCGGCAGGGCTGTCGCGGGCTTTGGGGCCTCTGGTCTTATGTGCGGTGGAATCCTCATCCTGTCGCAGATCGTTGAGATGAGAAGGCGGCCAATGCTGCTAGGCATTGTGGCTAGTATGTACGGTGTGGCCTCTGTTGTGGGGCCGTCGGTGGGAGGTGCATTTACGCACTCGGCTCGTTTGACTTGGAGGTTTTGTTTCTGGATTAACCTGCGTAAGTTCATTTGGCGTATGGTACTCGGTTGCTGATACGATGTAGCGTTGGGAGCCATCGCTGGACTCATCATGTGCGTGTTCTACCCTGCTTCCTCGGGGCAAGCCGCAAAGCAGGACTATCCTATGAAACAGAAGCTGGCTGGTCTGGGGTTCAAAAGCGCCCTGATTCTAAACGGAACGCTCGTTTGTCTCATCCTCGCTCTACAATGGGGAGGGGCTGTGCATCCGTGGTCTGATTCCCGTGTATGGGGCTGTTTCCTTGGATTTGGGTTGCTTCTCGCTCTGTTTGGGTATATGCAATTTCGTGAGATGTTCATATCCATAGATAAGAATCCGCGGAGATTAAAGAGGCCTTGGGCTCTTAGTCGTCGTACGTACCTTTGCGGTTGTAGATCCGCAAGGTCGTATTGCAGGCCGGAGATGTACTGGACGNGTGTATGATCGGTCTTATTATTAAAGAGCACACAGCGGGGGTATTGTGCAGTCATCTTCGTACGAGGTCTTGTGTTGTTTTTGAAGGGGTTAAAAATGGGTTAGTTCAGGCCAGGTTGACAGGGGGGGCAGCTCTTTTATTGAGGCTTCATAAGGTTTCGGAGATGCCTATCCAGACATTGAAAATTTTCACCTCAAAGTTTTATTTAAACCTAGATTTTGACCATTTTGACTCGTACGGCACAAGGG
>JAKZGU010000359.1:0-11406 GCA_022837005.1 Calonectria pteridis
TTTCTCAATAATCTGTTGTTGTGGGAATTGGCTATATTTTTTCCCAATCTTTTTGTATCTGATTTTGAAAACGACCAAGTCCCGCCGTGTCAGGGCCCAACCCGATCCCTAGACCAGTCATTGATGGGGCGGCCTTCTTGGGGATGAATGATGAAGGAAGGAAGGAAGGAAGGAAGGAAGGAAGGAAGGAAGGAAGGAAGGGGGGGAGGAAGGAGAAAGCTTGGATTTGGTTTTGAGAAAAGATCTAGCTGCTCTCGGTCCCCAGCCGCTCCCATATTGTGATTTCAAGCGATTAAGTGAATGAGATAATAGAGTGTATAAGGTGGGGAAGATTTTAGTGGGCCCGACGCCTATGACTAAGCAAGCATTTCTTTCTATTATTTATATGTCAAGGGCTCGCCTGACTGAACTTTCTTGGCCTTGCATCTACACAGCTCTTGAGGCCTGTCTACATTCCTTCTTACATGAATCAAATTCCTGGTTTTGGTCCTCTCTTATCCTCCAGTATTTGCTCATTCTCGAATGAATGAAGTAATAACTCCAAGTACTATCCAAGAAGTCCCTTGTTTTGATTTCCTACCTATGCTAACACTTGTCTTAGGATGTCCTTGTTTCCGAAGCTCCCGGCAGAGCTTACTGTCGAAATCCTGGAGCTAGCCATAGTGCCATGCATCTCGCCTCTTCAGCAACGCGACGCCCGGCCTACCCGAACTGAGATCAATAAACGAAAGATCTCCATGATCAATCGATTCTGTCGGGCCTATGTCCGCAATCGCGATAACTTGACCAACCTTTCTGGTAGTGCGGGAATGAACTACGAGAAAGATGTCTTGAAAGTAGTGCAGATGCGTCTACCAAGTATCACTGCGCTTGATGATTAGGACCCAGAGGCACTCGGATACGATGGTGGCGCACTGCCCATTCGACGGCTACTGACTGTGGCTGGATTTCCTTCCAATGGCCCGCGGGGAGCCTGCCTGCACAGCGCCGATCTATCTTCGCTGCTGCCTGTGGAAACCTTTCGACCTCTTGACCTTCGTTTAATGCCGGAAGTTCAAGACATTAGTCTTGGATTTATGTCGGGAGGTGAGTCTTGGTACGTTTCAGGATTCGATTTCCAAATGGCAGAGCCACCAGCAAGGCCCATTCCCGGCTGCACGTGGGGAATGTCACCCCGGACAAGGGCAGAGATGAGCGACATCGAAAGCTTCGAAGAACGAGGGATCAAGACTGATACTGGGATCCGATGGAGCATTGATCTCAACCACCCAGATGGACCTGATTTCCTGTTCTACAATCCCACCGATCTCACCCGCATACCGCGCTCAGATGAGGGATATGAGCAATACAAGAAGTCTCTTCCTAACATCGGCCTCTATTCAGCATATGAAGGGCAATGGAGCGCAGGTGGCTTTTGGTATGGGTTTCGTTACTTCAAGGATACAGGGAGACTTGAGTTCTCCCCTTTGTCTTGGTCCGACGTCGAGTTCGACACATATGGCTGCATGCAAACAAAACAAGATGGGTGGTGGTTTGAAAACCACCATGTGCCATTGGTCATTCGCGTTTGGATCATTTCAGACGAGAACCAACCTCTGCACGATGAGCCCCACCATTGCTGGACACATGTCCAAGAGCTGGTGAACAAGCAAGAGCAAAGATACCATCAACTCTCGCTTCAGCTATCCCAGGCAGCACAACACGCGCCGTGGACCGACTACAATGAAGAAGTCGATCATGACTACGACTTCGGCCAAATTGGACTGGGGAGGATCATTGGTATGTGGAAGATGGTTTGCTCCAATATCAATGGTGCAGGGGTCGTGAATTAAAAGGGTTCAAGAAAGGGGGACGGGATTAAGAATGAAGATCTAGGCAAAGATTCTTTATTAGGCTGGTATTCAAGAGAATACAAGATAATGCATAAAGCAAACAAGATTCAACTGTATAAGATCAAGTGATGTGTTTTTTTTTTTTTTTTCCTTTCTTTCTTTTTCTTTTTCTTGGACAAATGAGTGAAGAGATATGTATTTATTCTGAGATGAATGAAATTGCGACGGCTGGGTCTAGACCTGCCAGGTAACCCAAGGAATAGCGGAATCTCGTGTGTTAGGCTATGAGGAACCAAGGGGTTTCTCAGAGGCTAAGAGATGAGATAGCGTTATGCCGTCCGAGGGTTTATGCTATGGGCGGGATCAGGCGTGTTAACTCGAGCAATAGGGAGAGGTATTACATTTGATGATAGATCAATAGATCATGCACATCGATTGAGGCAATCCGTTTGTTTTGAGAGCTGAGTTGTGCCCTAGGTGGCAGCAACTTCTAAGGTTTCAATATACTATTTCTTAGGGCAAGGAGGTGAGGGCTTTGGTCGGGATAATCACTGTTGGCGAATCACTGTCGGTGAATCACTGTTTGTTCTTGGTATTGGCGAATTACTGTCGGTGAATCACTGTTGGCTTTTATTATCTTGGTAGTATTGTTATATATAAATAAACCTTTGCCCTTGCCCTGGCGCCTGGCTTAGGGGCAAGGGCACCAAAACTAAATGATTTGTGTCAGAGTCTGACCACTGTTAGAGTCTGACGGCTGAATCCCCCTCTGGTTCCTATGCGCCAAGCTTTGTGCAATCCCAAGCTGTGAATCACTGTTTCTGGCTCGCTCTCTTTCATGCGAGTTCCCTCCCTATTTATATTCTATCCCTGCTTCTCTTCTTCAACCTCTTCTTCAACCTCTTCTTCAACCTCTTCTTCAACCTCTTCCTCAACCTCTTCCTCAACCTCTTCTTCCCTCCTAGCAACAGTCATTTGTATCCAGTCTCGTTACTGGGGGCCTGGCTCCACCCCATCAGCAAAATGCCGCCCTGTCTCATCCTCAGCTTGCCGGTCACCATACAAGAGTCTATCTTGGATTGGATTATCGGTAGCCGTTTTATTTATCTGAGCACTGACCTTGGTTCTCCAAGGTATATTCGCGCGAACAGCGTCCAAGCGGAATCCCTTCGGCTCACATGCAAGGCATGGGACCTTCTAATCCGGACCAACCTGCAAAAGTTTCGCCTGTACCATTGCCGTACTCCCCTCGAGTCTTGGCGCATCAACCCGGAGAGGGACGTTCTCTGCTTGCTCTCGCTCATGCGCAATAAGATAACCCTTCCCCGCCTTCTCGCCACCCCGGCCGAGGGTTATGAGCCTCGTGAGTATCCCATCAAGTACCTTCACATCCTTGAGGATCGTTCGCCCCGCCTCACCTTCCACGATGCCATCTTCGCTCAGGGAGACCACCCGCCTCGTTTTGTCAAGAGTCCTTGGACCTCTCACTTGCCCCGCCTTACCGAGTTCGCCGTGGCTTTTTCCTTTGCCGACAAGCTTGGGGGCATGGATACCGTCTTCTGCTATCTTACCGACACCAATACACTCCAGGCTCGGCCGCTGTGCCGACAGTCCCCGCCGCGCGACCAGGATATCCAGCACTTGACCGTCTTCGAACCGCTGGAGGACCCATCCACAGGCCTTTTACTACGTCTTTGCGTCGATCCGCGCGAACCTGCTCTGCTCGGCGACCCCACCGAGCCGTGGGTGGAAATTGACCAGCCCGGTCCTGGTAGCTCGGAGGAGGTCCAGAAGCTGGTAACCATGTGGACCTGGCTATCGGATTCCATTCCACGCGAGCACTTCTCTTGGAAATTAGAGGAGGAAGGTCATGGGAGCAATGAGGAGGAGCTTCTAGATAGCTTGGCCTGGTTTCACGTAAGTGACGTGTTCATTTAGCTTTCTGGTTTACCCGCCTTCTTGCCTATGATCTTGGGCAAGAGAAATTATCATAGCTGGGTCTAGACCTGCAAGGTAAACCAAGGGATAGCGGAATCTCGCCAGTTAGGCTGCAAGCAGCTAGGTGTAAATGCTCAGAGGCAAAGGGATGAGATAATGCTATGCCGTCAAAGGGGTTTTGTTTGCGGGTGGGATTAGGCACGTTGGGTTGAGCAATACAGAAGAACAAAGGGTGTTACGTCCGGTAATGGGTCAATTAGGTCCGCACATTAATAGACAGTAACCAAGTTATATTGAGAGCTTAGTCGTGCCCCAGGTCGCAACATTTACAGCGGGGTGATCGGGGTGGTGAGAATGATGAGAGTATTACAGATGCATTAATGGTGGATCGCTATTATTCCTTGTCGCTGTGATCACTGTTAGTGAATCACTGTTTGCTGTCTCAATGTTGGCGAATCACTGTTGTCTTTTATCCTCTTGTTAGTATTGGCATATATAAATAAGCCTTTGCCCTTGCCCCGGCGCATGGCCTCTTCCACAGCTTCGACGGTTGACATGTAACCCAGGTTGCCTGGTAGGGCAGAGAAAGGATTCATGATCCCGTTCGGCTTCCTCCTTCCTTCCGCCTCCTTTCCCTCCTCTCCCTCTTGGCTTCGCTCTCTTTTCTCCCCGTTAAGGCCTCTGCAATGCACGGCCAAGTTTCTCGCTCTCTTTTCAATCTGACCATTAGGCACAACGTGCCTACACTACCCCTTCTCGGCTTGCCGGTCACGATCTCACAGCGCATTTTGGACTGGGCCATTGGAAGCCGCTACATCTTTGTGCCCTGTGGTGACGGTGCTGTGGTTATTTGAGTCCTGCCATTGCTACCCGAGACCCCCTCTGTGCCGTGTGCTGTGATAGGGTGACTGGGCTATCGTGCCTGGGCTTTTGTGTCTGTCTATGCAAAGAGTGTAAGGTCCTTGTCCTCGGGAGGGCTAGTGAAGCTGACCATTTCAAGTGCTTATGATTCTCATTATGCTATATGGATATGCTCTGCATATATGGGGAGGTCCTTGTTGAAAGCTGCTGGAACCAAGGGATAGCGTAATCTCAGGGGTTAGGGAATGAGCAGGAACGACTTGGTCATCCCCTAGGCAATGAGATTCTGCTATGCCGCTGTGGGGTCAACGCTTATTAGCAAGGCTAATAGGATAGCGCTGAGATTGTCAGTATAGTACTATCCGCATAAATAATCCACTTCATCTCTTAGCAAATAAAATAATATTATGTTCGTGCCTGCCCATTTTCTTCTTTGCTGACCTTTATATCATAGTACCTTTACTACTATAAAACCGATTGGTGGCAAATTGTCGTGTAGATAGAGAAAGAGGGGTTTATAAAAAGCAATTATATGTATCAACCATTGGTTTGTCGCTGGCCACAAAATCACAGGGAAGGAAAACAGGTAGCACAGCATAAGAAATAGGGCATAAAGAGAGAAAGGCGAGAGAGGAAAAAAAGAAGGAAAAGGGTTAGAAAAAAAAAAAGATAAAAAGCAAAAGCGAGAAAGGGAGAGATACGAGACCAGACCATGGGTCGCCGTGCACTCTCCGCAGCCGAAAGGGCCGACCGAAAGGAGCGCCGGCGGCTACAGCAGGCACTGCGTCGACGTCGCGCACGTCAGGAGCGATCCCCTTTGCTCTCTCCGAACCGCGATCGAAGCGGAAACGGAGAAAGCAGCAGCCGCCCTGCACAAGATGGTGGCCAGACTTTGTCTCCGTCGCCTGGTCGTGTCGGGGGACCTCTCACCTTGACACAGGAGGTCGACATGGTGGGGGAGACCATGTCCAGCGTACATATTCACTCGGGCCCGGTGCCGAGCTCGCCTTCGCCACCAAGACAATCACCATCAACGTTCGAGTTGCCTTCGGCTTCGGTGCCAGCACCAACGTTGCCATTGCTCATACCGAATGTGGACTCTGTTCATTCCCGTGGCTCCGATCTCGGCAGCTTCGTCACTGCTATCGCTGACCAGCAAAGACCAGGCGATCCTGCCTTCCTTCGATCGCAGTGCGATGCATATCATCAAGTCCTGCAGACCTTCTTCAGCCCCACGTGCTGCAGTGTTCCCGACAGCGATGTCAGCGACGGCGGCGGAGGAGCTGCCCGTACGTGCGCACACACCGAAGGTCGCGAGGATAGCCAGGTCCCCGATCAGGCCTACAGCGTTCAAGAGATGGTCCAGCACCTTCAGCGTTGCCTGCCGCCCTTGTCGGAGATTTTCGGCGATGGAACGGACCGTCTTGCCCGCGCCTCCTTCCCCTCCTGGCAAAGCTTCCTGTCCGACGAACCGACCCGGCCGCTCTCCTTCCACAAGACTGAGCATTCGCTGCCGTGCACTTCGCTCACCTTGGAGCGGCAGTGGGATATAGACAGCATCTGGATCGGGGCCAAGGATCTCGCCGCTATCCGAGCCCCCAACGATTTCCATCTCACCTTCCTTCCCTCTTCCATGCTCAACGTACAGACAAACCAGGTGATCCAGCCTCATGGGCTGGATCTCGCCCACACAAGGCACATCCTTCTCGGCACCTTCAACTCCTCCGCATCCGTCCGCCTCTCCGTCTTCCTCTTTTTCCCCAACGCGCAGGCCAAGAAGGGAGGCAAGATATTCGCCAAATCAAACGGCCTTTCCTGCCAGCGGCAAGAGGACCTTTACGATCGCATCATCCTCCCGGCCGTGCACGAAACTGTCCCTGACCCCTTTCGGCAGGAGATCCCTCGGACCTACGACATGCTCTACGCAAAGTCCTACTCTTTCCAGGAAAACCCGGGGCGGGGTCGGTGGAGAGCTGAGGATCAGGGTCGAGCTTTCCGGCTGAGCTACACGGTGCCCGCCCAGTACCTTGGGCGCTTCTGGGCTTCCATCGCCGACAAGTGCGCTTCGGTGCGGATCCTGACTCGCCGGGAGGGCCAGCTCGTGCCCTACTTCGAAGGCCCTCGCTTGCTTTTTCAGTCTCATGACCTGAAGAACACCCTTGGGAGGGCCAGCCTCGATGAAACACTTGCTGCCTTCCAACACCTTGTTCTTGCTGGTCTCAGTGCGCACCATATAGACCTGCATTCGTGCTGGCTTGATGTTGGTGCTCGTGATTACATCTCCTTGCCGCCGCCCCCAACGGCCACTGCGCCATCACCATCACCATCACCATCACCATCACCATCACCATCACCATCGTCACCGCCTTGGACGCTCCTCTGGAAAAGTCAGTGCAGCCAGCACCTCTACGATCACCTTTTGCGCGCAAGCCCTGGAGCGGCCCTCGAGCACACGAGCTTCCGTTCCTTTCTTCTCCGTGACGTGTGCACATTTCAATGCAAGGCCAAGGCCACCCGCGCCTCGAACCTCGGCCACCCTGACGCCAAGGGCCTCGGGGTTCCGCGCGCCAAGGCATACAACTGCAACAAGGAGCTCTTTGGCGTCATGCTCAGCAGCTACCGGCTGTTCGGCTCCGGCTTTCATCCCATGCTTGCTCTCGATGAGCACATGGTTGGGCAGCTTGCCTCTGCGCACCAAGGTCACCACCGCGCTCCCAACCTGCAGCTCAACCGTCCCTCCATCCTCGCTGCATGGAAAGCCAACAAGCGACATCTTCGAGCCCTCTCCGGCCCCCAGGATGCCTTGGGCAACTACGGCATCCGGAGGGAGGTAACCTTTCGGCTTGATGGAATACTCACCATGTGGCACCGGGGCGACTTGGATCCCCGTGCCAGGCCCTGCACCGGCCCCCTGACCAGTTCCATCCCCCTGCCTCGGGGGAGCGATGCGGGTGCAGGCCACCACTACCCTTTCTGGATCGTCCCCACCAAGCTGTATTTGCTGGAGTAGAAGTGCGTCCGGCGAGCCGAGTAAGAAGGAGAGCTGATATAGAAGGAGGTCCGGTGTCTGGTCGTCGTCGTCGTCGTCGTCGTCGTCGTCGTCGTCGTCGTCGTCGTTCAGCAGGCCACCCCGCCGATGACCGAGTCGGGTTCCTCTTCCGACAAGGCCTTGACGTCCTCCATCCACCAGATCTTGGGCTTCTATACCGCCCAACTCTTTTGTCGCTTGCTCGTTCACAACTTCGCCAGCGAGGGGCAAGTCAATTCCGATCACTGGATATGGCTCCCCCGCTGGACGGCATCGCAGACAGCAGGCAAAGGCCGCAGGCAATGCAAGGAGCGCCGGGGACTCGGCCTAGGCTCCTCGATCAACACCCACGGCATGAAACCCATGGAGCCAGAGTGTAGTCAACCGGCGTGCCGGTGGAACGGGAGCTCGTCGATCAGCTCGACATGTAAGGGGCTTCGGGCGAGGTCCGGGGTAAGGAGGTGGTTGGATTAAATGTCCGGCTCACTGCCTCCCACATCACCCTTGAGTTCTTGTTCCAGAATCATGTCCGGGCGGCTCGGGCGGCACTTGCGGACAACAACGAGGCGCGGGCCGTGGCTTTGGCCGGCGAGGCAGCAAGATTGGCCGCTGAGGAGATCGCCAAGGCCTATCAGCAGCACCTCCTTGAGAAGCTGGCCGTCTTCTGGGATAAGGTCCGCGATCAGTTCGGGCGCGCGAACTTGCCGAGGCTTGACCGACTACGGCAAGCTTCTCAGGAGGTGGGTGCAGATCGAGGCCGTATAGTCACAGCACAGATTATTTGGGAGATATATCTAGAGGCATGGGCAAGATATACGCAGGTACGCGGAGCCCAGGTGGATAGCGATCGTGGCGGCGATTCTGGCCATGAGAATAGCAACCATGATGCCAGCCATAGTCACCTTGATGATATGGACGTTGGTGCAAATGATAACCACAACAACATCGACAACAATAACAACAACGCCGACAACAACAACAACAACAACAACAACAACACCGACAACAACAATAATGATCCAGAGGACATAACGCCCCTTAGCACACTTCCTGACCAGCTGCCTCGCTGGATGGCCATCCGCCGTAGGCAATGGATGCCGCCCAATAATAGCTGGTCGACCTTTGTCTTTGAGCACCTTTTCAACCATCCTAGGCCACCAACCTGGCATCGGAACCGGTTTCTCCAGCTCTACCGCGATTTGCGCCAGACCTGGGAACCCATTCAAGACGTGACTGGATCCTTTGATGATCAGCTTGTTCGGTACCTTGGCCGCTACATTCTCGTCGCCTTCAACAGTGACCGGTCCAAAGAGGTCGGCACCATACACGGCATGGACACTTGGTATCACAACAAGCCGAACTTCTTTGGCATCCAGTACTGGGCGCCCTATTTCTCGCCCCCGGAGTCCAACCATGCCATCCCTTTAGCCTCCATCTACCCCGACAGCCCTCCCTACCCCGGAGGCCTTTCCGCAGCGGCAACCCCGACAGCCGCCTTTTCTGCCCGCACCTTCCAGTTGTATGAAACCGCGGCTCACAGGATCTGGCAGAAGGTGATGGTTCAGACGAGCGCCCTGCGGCTGGAAGATGTCCATGTCATCCATCGGCGCTGCGATCGTGCACAGCGCCGTGTCACTATCCTCATGGGCCCTCTCTGGGGCAGCCTTTCCGAAGGGTCAGGTCATCTGATGCCATGGGCTATTCGGGATGGCCCGGCTGGTGGTCAAGATCCGCTTCGTATCCCCGTGGATGAGCCAAGGATCTCGCTCGCGCATCGTGAGTCTACCGTAAGTCGCCCTACTCTGCTTCTTCCCACCCGGGACACCATCTTCAGCTTGCTCGATACAATCAATACGTTTCCTGAATTGCCCGATGATCTTTGTCGAGAGTGTAATTGGGTGCGGCATCGGTTGCACAATGACGGAAATCAATATTACCTCCGCAGCCACCTCGAAGCCAAGAGCATACTGGCCAGGCCGGTCAGCTATAACCCGTCTCTGCTGGAGCAGTTTCTCTCACAGAAGGAACCACCGCAGTATGATAAAGTAGTGGTAGGACCTGATCTTGGCGATGAGATGGAGATGGAGGCGGAGAGTGAGGCAGAGAGTGAGGCAGAGAGTGAGGTGGATAGTGAGGTGGATAGGGAGGTGGAGAGTGAGGTGGATAGTGAGGTGGATAGGGAGGCAGAGATTGAGGTGGATAGTGAGGTGGATAGGGAGGTGGATAGGGAGGTGGAGAGTGAGGTGGAGAGTGAGTATGGTAGTAATGAGGCATAGAGCAATGGAAAAGAGAGCATAGCATAATTTCATCTGCTTGCCTATGAAAGATGGAAAAGAGCTCTATTGCTCAAGGAATGAAATTATGCTATAGTATATATATCTGCTGAGTATTGCTCCAAAGACTTATTCTTTTCCCCTATCAATCAATACTTCGATCTTTCTATATTGTCCTTTCTTTTGGGTGTTCTTTTCATACTTCTGTCCATAGGCATGTGCTCCCTTATCCATACCGAGTTACCAACTTTCATAGGCAAAAGTCAAGTCTGGCTGATTTCACTCCCCCCCGTTCGCCATACCTTTGGTGCAAGGGGGGATGAGGCCTTGGAGTCAAACTGAGCTTATTGTCCGCGCCTTTGAGGGTGCTTCGTGCTACTCGCTACCCTCAAGCGGCCAAGCTCGGTTTGACTCCGGCCTCCCCCCCTTGCCCAAGGTAGGCGACTTCGGGGAAGCAAAATCGCCTTGACTTGCTTTTGCCTATGAAAGTTGGTAACTTGGTATGGGGGAGCCGCGTCTTGGTCAAATCAATTTTCTCCCAGGGTGGTATTGCTTACTAATCGATCTACCCTATACTGCCTACCCTGTACTGCCTACCCTGTACTGCCTACCCTGTGTCTCCTACCCTGTGTCTCCTACCCTGTGTCTCCTACCCTGTGTCTCCTACCCTGTATTGCCTGACCTATATGCCTACCCTGTATACCTACCCTATATATCTTCCCTCTATGCTTGNCCTACCCTGTGTCTCCTACCCTGTGTCTCCTACCCTGTGTCTCCTACCCTGTGTCTCCTACCCTGTATTGCCTGACCTATATGCCTACCCTGTATACCTACCCTATATATCTTCCCTCTATGCTTGCTCTATATGTTTACCTTGTATTACTTATTCTATATCTTTTATCTATTTGTTCTTTTTTAACTCTATTCTGTTTTTCTCTATATCTTCTTTCTTTATTTTGTTATTTTCTTATTTATATGAGAGTGCCTACCCTATACTTCCTATCTTGCTCTAGTGCTTATTATTCCCATTTTAGTTTAGTTTCTCTTATCTTACTAATGTACCATCTCTTATCTCCCCTTTTGCTGGTGAGGCCGCTTATATATAATCTCATTGGCTAGTCTATGCTTACGTACATAACCTGAGGCCGGTTATCTAGCTTTTTATTGGTCTATCTATTCTCCCCTGCACTTTGCCCAAGTCACTTCTTCCTGCACAGACCACCTTACTACCCGTAGAACCTTCTTCTTCCTATCTTCTCTATGAAATAATAATAATTCTATTGCGATAAAATGCAAAAGGGATTGATATATGTGCTTATTAGTCTATCTTCATTTTTATAGGTACATTTATTTTATGTGCATTGCTGTGGTTGATTTTTGATGTAATTTTTACCTACTAAACACGGCCGCCGCGTGCGACCGGCCAAACGAACCCAGACGCACCGACAACCCGGACCCGAAATGGAGAACCTCT